>PVIY010000454.1:0-205223 GCA_004026745.1 Myrmecophaga tridactyla
TTCATGATTTGGGCCCTATTAATCTTTCCAAACTTATGTTTTCTGCTTTATCCCTCACTCGCTTCTCTGTGGCTAAGTCAAACTTTCCATTAACAACAACATCTACTGCTATATATTGCTGCCTTAGGAAATTTGAATTTCCATTTGCTTTTATCTCAAATGATCATTGCATTGTCCCTAGGCAAAGAAGTCTTCACCAATCCTGCAATTCATCATCTCAAGATGAAGTTACATTAACAGCATAAATAAATCCTTTATATAAGTAAACGTTTACAGGGGTAACTCTAGAAATGAGTTATTCATGACATTGGGATTCTAGTTCAAGATGTTAATCTTATATTCTAATGGATAATGATATCAAATCTTACCAAAATGTTGTGCAGTTGAAGGGTATGTACAATTTTTGGTCTGTTTACTAGTGAGTTTTGAAGTAGACCTCATAAAGGATTCAATATAGGAGTTATGTAATTTTTCATTTCATTGTTTATTTAAGAGAACAAAGTCTTCTCACTTTTGAAAGAGTTAAGGTTTTTTCTACAATTATATATGCCCTGTACCTACTTTTGAAATATTTGGTTGTCAGTTGTTCAATTCAGCAGCCAAGAATTGTTTTTCACTAACCGATGATCTTATTTAATCAAGTGCTCAAACCTCCTGAAAACTTTTGATATTTTACTTTCCCCAAATCAAATATTAAATGATACCTTTTGCACTTACAACTGTATTTGATATTTCCCAGAACTTCTACAAAGCACAAAGGTTTTGTTCTTTCACGTTGTAACAAGAGAAGCACTAGAAGTAATTAGATTTTTTTTGATATAAGTTTCAGAGGAAACATCAAATCAGAAGAAATGCTTAGCCTTCCCTAATTTAAACCTCTATGGGTAAAACGTTATTGGTATAAATATCACAGAAAGTATAGGAATATCATAGAGGTTAGTCATTGCCCTCACATTACATGATCTATATCTATTTCAGATTACTGGTGCTACATTGTCTGATAATAGGCAACAATGGTAAAGAGTTATTAGTCATAAATTAAGTTATTTTTTGAAATATGAACTTATTCACAATTTTACTTCTAGTTAATTGAAATGAATAAGTATAGTCTAGGCCAAAGGTTTTCAGCTAAGGATCCACATCATTTGTCTACAAAGTTTATTAATATCCAGAGTTTAGGACTGGTTGCAAACTTACTGAATCTCCTTACTTACTTAATAATCATGATATATTCTTGCTAATTCTAGCCATATACTTGGTATATACATGGCATATTATGCCTCTGGATTATGTGAAGACTTGTTTTCCTTAAAAAGATTATGCTTACCCACCTTTATAAATTATATATATATATTTATATGTATATATATTTATATACATATCCACTTTTCTTTAAAGATAGGGATATGAAATATGTTTACAGATATTTTGCTTGAAATTTTTTGGGTTGACTTTATTTTGTCTGTCATGTCAAAGAAAACAAAATTTTCTTGTTAGTTACATTATTCCTGCAATAGCCCTTTCCATTTTATCATTCATAAGTTAACCACAGCCATTTTAAAGTCTTTTGCCATCTACAGATAGTTTTTGTTTTATTCTGATAATTCTATGTTAGCACTTACAAATCAGCTACAGGCCAGAGTGCTTTATCTTCCACAAGACAGAACTATCTTAGAGACCCACAGTAAAGTTCTATGTCAACCAGGTAATCATGGGTACAGGCTTCTGATAGCTTTGCTTAAATAACTTTGAGACCATACCAATGGATTAAGTCAGAATTTCTAGAACACTAGTGGAAAGCAGATGTCTTCATTAAAATACTAATTTAAGATCTAGTGGAATAAGAATTAATTACATAGGACTAAAAACACTAGTGAAGGACCACTAAAGGTTTTCTTCAGAATTGTGCTGATATTTTAATGTCGTATTTTCTGCATATATGGAAACCCTTTCTCTTTTTTCTTAAACTATCTATAACTCTTAACAGAAGACTCTGACTTCAAAAATAGAAAATAAACATTTTTTTTCCTCTCTGCAGGCTACAACATGGATAAGCCTTGAAAATAAAGGCTAAATGAAAGAAGGCAATTATAAAGGACCATAAGTTTATGATTCTATTTCTATTAAATGCCCAGAATAGTCAAATCTGTAAAGACAGAAAAGTGATTAGTGTTCATCAACAGCTGAGAGTACTGGGGAATTGGAAATAACTGATAATGTGTTTGGAATTTCTTTGGACTATGATGTTAATATTATAAAATTGATTGTGATGAGAGATGGAGAACTCTGAATATACTAATAGCTTTTGAATTGCAGAATCATGTAGGTGAATTGGTGTTATGTAACTATCTCAGTAAAGTTATTACTTAGAAAAAAAGAAAGAAAATGAATTTTCTGATAATGGGAATGTATCCGTATCAGAGAATAGCACAGCAATTTTAAGTATGCAACTTTATATAAATATTATTTGAAGAAGAAATAAATTATATTAGCAAATTTGGTAATTTGTGTATTAGGGGTTAAGTTTTGTATAGTTACCCATAATGGATTCTTCAAGTTAATTTGGTTGGAACCTTTTATTTTATATGTGTTTCAGTTTCTTTCGTGCTAAAACAAATATCATACAATGGGTTGCATTAACAATAAAAATTTATTGGTGCATGCTTTTAGGAACTGGAAGGCTTTTTTCCTCCTGAGGTCAGTATATTCCTGCTGGCCAGCTATCCTTGGAGTTCCTTGGTTTTTCTATCACAGGGCCATGCACATGGTGGTATGTTCTTCTCTTCTTGCAGAGAAGCAGTTTCTGGCTACTACCCAAGGTGACTTTTTTCTCTGTCCAATTTCCTTTGTTTTAGTCATATTGGGTAAAGGCTCACCTTTATTCAGCTTGGGCACACCTAAACTCATATCATTTTCAAGGGTCCTATTTACAAATTTTGTTTGAGCATGCCTTTTGTGAGGGACATGATTCAATTCCCAACAATATGTAAAATTATGAAAAGAATGACTTGGTAGAAGGTTGGATTGAAAATCCCTATAGATTTAAGCATGGTATTAATTATCACTGGAAATCAGCCTGGTATTTTTCCCTAGTAGGTGAGGAAACCAAGATTACATCATTTCAATTAATTCTACAATGGTGATATTCTAAAAATGACAATTCAGTACAAATACACCTTACTAAATTTTGGAAGTCAGTATAGGATTTGTATTTTAGACCAATTAATAGACACCAAGAAAACTGTTCTCACTAATATTTGAGGTTAGTTTCCAGCTACCCAAGCTTCTAAATGCTACCAAGACAGATTCGATTGATACACTAAAATGTCTTTTCTCACTTCGGGGGAAAATTGCTGCTCATACTATTTGGCCTAGGCATGAAGAAATAAAATTCATTTTAGGAATTCTGGATAATGGAGATATAACAGATTTATATGTGGTAAATAGCCATCTTTGTTAGAGGGATGCCCCAATTTAGGAAACCAAGATTTATGTACAGAATTCTAGTTAAAACACAAAGAATTCCTGCCAAATTGAACAAAATACAATTTTAATAAGTTATTAATTTTATATAATGGCATACTACTAACACCAACATTTATTGAGCACATTCATATATCAAGCAATATTTGAATTTGGAGATGACTTTCTGGCACAAAACCATATGAAATTAGACAATCAGTTGAAGCATGGTACGACTAAGATGACTGATTTATTGCAGTTATATGATTGCTTTTGCAGTACTAATACAATTCAAGGGGCATATTATTTCAGAAGTTATGAATCCTGTGAATTTGAAGATTTTCTTCTCAGGGAAACCCATTTTCTAGATTTAGTCACTAAATAAATCATTGCAATAAGAATAACTGAAATAATCATTACTGAAGCAAATTCTAATTAAGTTTTGACCCATGTTCATTTCATACGAGGGGAAAGTTTAATTCTCAACAAAGTCTGACATCATTTCCCATAACTTTTTCAGAATAGAGTTAAAATGAATATACTGAAAACACTACAAATTCCATAATTACTTCTGTATTTTCTAAGTCTCTCATTCGTTAAAGTTTCTATAGGAAATTACTAGAGGTCATTTATTCTACTAAAACTTAAATACATTTTAATATGTCATCTCTGGGTTTAATGCAGATGTTTATCATGTGACATGTAGATGTGACAATTTGTATTATGCCTTCCATACAATTTCTACTAGGCCATAGAATGGACAATACATATTATCGAATGTCAGCAAAGACTGATTGCCAGAGCAATACATACCCTGGCATTCAACCTCTGTCAGCTTGGAAAATTTATTTTTATATTTGCTATTAAGCTAAGAACCTCAGCTTTTTACCTGAAAGGTATGTCAGAACAACTTTGATCTCGTTGTCTTAGTGATAATCAAATTTTCAAAACTATACCACATTCTACTTAATGAAACCTAAACCAAATGATCATCAAATAGATCTTGTGTTTTATTATATTTATAACATAATTTTAATCAAACCTGCATACAGGACATAGCAGGTATCCAAAATGAAGCTTGCAAATGCAGCATAATGTGGAAAATATCCTATCAGGATACGTAAATTTGCTTCCATAGTAGCATGTCCCTGCATGTCACGCAAAGTCATTTGTGACCCAGATGTCTCAAATGGTCATAAAAAAAATTTCAAGTTTTAAAATAAGCTTGAAATGAAAGAGGATGAGCATCATGTTGAAAGTATGTGCCTTGGGATTGTAAGTAATCTGCTCTCGCATATTCTCATTTCATTTGCAGCACACATTATATTGGTTTCCTTCTACTATCGATAAAGTGATTCTTCCTCACCAGAAATGTACACATTATGAATAGAGTCTTATATTTCTACCTTCTCATGCCTCCACTTTCAACACATTCTGGGAATAACCTAAAACCTTTACACACTTTCATGATATTTCACACATCGATCTTTAAAATAATTACAGTTCACCAACAAGCTTACGCCTCTACAGTTCATTGGTATAATTCTAAACGTGATTTAGAAGAGGTAAGTCTTATGGAAAAGACCCATTTCACTAAGAGGTCAGCTGAGAGTAAAACAGTTAGTGTGTGCCCTGTATGATGTGCTATTTTATACAAACATATATTTGATTCATGGTGCTTTTCATAGCAAAATCATAATATACTGATCCAGAAACAAAAAAAATTGAGGTGAGGGACATGATATACTTTCTGCCCCTTCAGATGATATTCAGTAATTACACTTCTTACAAATAAGTGCTTTTAATTCCTGTGACTAAAACAGTACTTCTACCCCTGAGTATATATTTTAGGGTGAAGGGCAGGAACATTTTACCAGAATGTATTTCCAGTCAATTATAAGCACATGCTGCTGCCTAGAATAAATGAGGTAAATTAGGCAAAATTTGGGGTGTTAGCTGAGTTAATTGACTTCAGATAATTCTAAGGAATAAAGACTTGGCTCACATTAACCTAGCAAAGCTTCCTATCCATCTGGAAATCCAATTGAAGGAAAGTAGAAAGTTATTGAGATATGGACCATGGGAGTCATAAATAAATACCAGTTGCAGAAAGGGGGTAGGTTCTTCCTTTATTTTCTTGCTTGCTAAACACACATGGAAAACAGATGCACATACACACTCTAGTTTAGTTGCCACATCTTCTATGACAAATATCACAGGCTGGTTGACTTACACAATAGGAATTTACAGCTCACAATTTGGAACTAGATGTCAAAAATCAAGTCATCAGCAGCCCACGTTTACTTTGAAGATTATAGCATTCTGTCGATAGTTTGGGGCCATCAATCTGCTTCCATGACAATCTATTTCTTTCTGCCTCCTTCTGTGGCTTCTACTTCTAAATTTCCTGTGCTTATATGAACACCAGTCATATAGAATTAAGACACACTGATCTTCAACAAGGCCCACAAATCCACTGAACTGGGGCAAAATAGTCTTTTCAATAAATGGCCATGGAGAACTAGATATCAATAGCCAAAAGAATGAAAGCAGATCCTTACCTTGTACCCTATACAAAAATTAACTCAAAGTGTACCAAACACCTAAATATAAGAACCAGTACCATAAAGTTCCTAGAAGAAAAAGTAGGGAAACATCTTCAAGACCTAATAATAAGAGGTAGCCTCCTAAACTTTACACTCAAAGCGCAAGCAACAAAATTAAAAAAAATAGATAAATGTGAACTCCTCAAAATCAAATGCTTTCATGCCTCAAAACCTTCGAGCAACTAGAAATAAAAACTTAAAATTGTGGACTTATAACACATACCAAATTCTAAACTCTGTCCTCAACTAATTGCTGTGATGTTGTGAGGTGTGCAACATTGTGAATGAACCTGTGGGACATTGGTGAGGCAAAATAAGCCATAAACAGGGTGGACCATGGTGGCTCAGCAGGCAAAGTTCTTGCCTGCCATGCCGGAGGCCTGGGTTCAATTCCTAGTGATTGCCCATGTGAAACAAAAACAAACAAACAAAAAAGCTAGAAACAAAAGAGCAACTTTATATGGTTTTACTGAGAAAATACCTATAAGAAAACAGGGGCCTAGATTGGAAGTTTTTATAGCAGTCACATTTAGCCCAGAGTGGTAATTATTATTTCAGGGTTTGACAGGCTGTTTTATATATGTACAACCTGGTATTTACAGTTAAGAGTGAAGCTAATTAGGTCAGGATTAAGGGAATTCAGAATACAGGGGTAAGAAAGACATTGCTTATATTTTAGGACCCCATCTACTCTTTGAGACCAAAGGAAGAATGTTTTATTTTGTCCAGAACCTAAATTCTCTGTAGCACATATTCTAACTTAATCTGTCTTGACAGATAATTTATACTTTAAACCCAGAATAAGAATGAGGTCCTTTAATCCTGTATAGCTTAATGTAATGCCTGGATATATCCCAGAGTACATTAAGCAGATAATCAAGAAGTATTGGCAAAGTTCCTTGAGGGATGGGAGAAAAAATATGAAACTATTAAACTTTAATCCCAGGGAAACCCCAATACTGTGTCAAGCATTAGGGTCACCCAAATCAATAGGCCAAGCCCTTGATCATGGATGTTATTGTGAAGTTTATGTATGTAGCAGAAAAGCTTAGCCTACCTTAGCTATGCCTAAGAGTTACTTCCAGAAGACATCTTCTGTTGCTCAGGTGTGGCCTCTCTCTCTCTAAGCCCAACCTTGCCCTCCCCCCTATGTGGGACATGACATCAGAGGTGAAAGTCTCCCCGGCAGTATGGAAGATGACTCCCAAAGATGAGTCTTGCCTTGGCACCATGAGATCAACAATGTAATCCTGACAAAAAGGGGGAAAAGAAATGTAATGAATAAGGTATCTATGGCTGAGAGAGTTCAAATAGAGCAAAGAGGCTGCTCCAGAGGTCACTTTTACACAAGCTTCAGTTAGATATAACTTGCCAAACCCCAACCAAGACCAATCCTGCCAATCCTAAAAACGAACTATTATTTAAGATTCTACAAAGGTTCCATTCACTAGGGTAGCTTTCTAGAAACCTACAACTCCCAGATGGGTCCCTGGACCAGATAAATCCTGAAATGCCGAGGGACCAGCCTCTCCAGAACATCAGCTAGTTCCATCCCCCATCCCATATTATCAATAGCCCCTTCCAACATGAAAAAGTGAGAATACATATAGCCCAAAACACCTAAAGAGTGGGAGAAAGATCAAAGGTGATGGTGAAGTTATACAGAGAATGTAAGGTTTAACAAATGAGTATAATTGCTATTTCTTTTAGCCTCCAGTACCTCAGAGCTGCTAGAAGTAAAAATCTAAAATTGTGGAATCACAACCCATACCAAACTCTGAGATCTGTTCCACAACTAATTATTGCAATATGCTTTGAAATTTATTGCTTTTTAGTATATATGTTACTTTTAGCATTCAAAAATAATTCTTCTACCCTCCAGTGTTTTGGAGAATCTAGTAGGAAAAATCTGAAATAGTGGAATGGTAACCCATAACAAACTCTGAAATCTGTTCTATATCTACTTATTGAAGTGAACTTTGAAAATCATTGCTTTTTTTTTTCTTTTCTTTGTATATGTTATATTTAACAATAAAAAAAGTTTTAAAATGCCATGGGGCATAAATGGCTTTGTATTCTTTTGTTTTAAAGACACTCCATAATCTCTAAAAAGCATTTTTTTGGGATTAACTATTTAACAAGAAATTAATTATTTAACAAAAAATGTGTGCATATGTGCAAATGTGTTTATGTGCATTTGTCTGACAGACAACGGTTAGAGGTTAGGGAATACTGGTTTTTTTTTTATTGTTGTGATTTTGTAGATTTAGCTTTTCAACATTTATCCATAAAGGGAACTCCAGAACACAACCAAAAAGAGACTCACCTTTCTAGGAATTTAAATATTGAGCAGACAGTCTAAAGGGAACTTGAGCTGAGTTGCAGAAAATCAATATTCCAAAGCAACTCTCATAAGCTCCTGCTAGCTTGAAAGCCCAGCAATTACTTTGTTCCATGATTCTCAGGTTATCTGGTGTTCAAGATTCAATTGTCTGAGCTATGAAGCTTCTCTTCAATACTTTTTCAGCTTATGTTACATTTGATTTCTAATTAATTAGCTTAATAGAAAAAAAAGCAGTAGTCTTTCTTTACTGTGACTGATTTTGTCTTTCATTGATTTCTTTTTTATTTAGGGAGAAAATTTGTTGCCTGGCTCAGTGCTGATGGTAGTATATTCAGAGAGGACAAGCATTTAATCTTGAAAGGGTAATAGTCAAGTTAGGAACAGAGAGAGGTTTCGGAAACAGACCTTTGATTGTAGAACACGTCCCCAAAATCATATGATTCAATTAGGCTTTATATGAACTGAACAATGTAGAGTTGTGTGTCCCATTTTCAACTCAGCAGAATTCCACACCAAACTTGTCTCTTTCTTCCATTATTATCAAATTCCAATCTATTTTCCACAGTGCATGGACAATCTTGCTATACTATAATTCTGATCTTATTACTTTTTGGCTCATATCCTTTTCAAAGCACCCATTTATCTTCCAGATAAATTCCAAACTCTTTTCCATCACTTATGTATATTTTCCTGGCATATATAAAGCATATTATTCAATTAAATTAAATTGCAACATCTGGGAAAATAGAAAATACCAAATCTAAAACAAAGACTAGAAGAAACAAACATTTAAGTGGTTCAAAAGCCAAGACAAACTCAGTAACTAAGAAATGTTCAAGAAGTAAAGAATGCCCAAGGCAATGTAAAAAAGAAAACCAGTAAAGAGCACTGGCAACATGGAGGGATATATGTAAAGGCAATTATCTGACTTAGATATGCAGTTTTACCTATAGAATCCGAGACAAAGTAAACCCCTGCTCAGGAGGGAGGTTTGTATTCAGAGATAAATGGTTTGAAATGTTGATCTTGAATTCATTTTGAGGAAGGTGCATTGGTATGAACTAATATTGTTGGAAACATAGAAAGTTGAGAAAATATTTTATAAAGCTAAAGCAATGTTTTTCCATTTTCTGATAATTTATAATTCGGGCACATATATGAAATAGATCAAGGTATAATACACTAGGACATGGTGAACATTTTGTGGCTGTAACGTGCAATGGAAAGAATTCTATATTAAAAGTTTAAACCTGATCTTGTAACTGTCTCAAACATTATCTAGTCATATAATAATATATAAGGACATGAAACTCCCGTAAATATATTATATACATATGGGGGAAGCATAAATTTGTAAAGAAAGCAAATGAATTTGGAGTCAGACATAAGTTTTTTATAACCTTATAACTTACTGACTATATATAAATGATCTAACTTTGAACCTCATTTTATCTATAAAATTAAATATGGTAATAATTTCAGATTCATTAAATATTAGTCCCCCTTTCCTCTTCCTATGAATAGAGATAACATTTTCCTCATGGACCTTGTAGAAATCCTATGAACTGAATATAAATTTAAAATGCATCTAATTGTTAATTTTAATGGGAAAAATTTACTTGAAATTCATTTTATATAATCTTTTATTTGTTTTCTTAGAGTCTATGTGTTATTCATGAATACACCTGTTTCTGGTGATTGATAGTTAACTAGTATAAATTATGATTGGAAACCTGAGTTTTGAAGGTAGCAAAATATGAGGAGGTGAGGGAGTTATGGAGATGTGCAAGGATTTGTCAATCATGAAGAATAAAGCAGCTATTTTCCAGAGGCAAATGAGACCATTGAAATGTGCATTAACCAGAAATTAAGGTGATGAGCATTATAATTTAGAAAGATTTGTCTATCTGCAGGGTAGAAAACAGATCAGACTATGACAATTCAAAGGCTAGAAATAAATTAGATGGCTGTGGCACAACTCCGCAAGAAATTACAATGTCTTTGTTTTGGTGTGGTAAAGCTGCCAAATTCAATGTACCATAAATGGATAAGCTTTCTCAAAGGGTATTTATTAGATTACAAGCTGATAGTCCCAAGGCCATGAAAATGTCTTAATTAAAGCATCCAGAAAAGATACCTTAACTTTGAAGAAAATCCAATGTCTTGGTGTTTCTCTGTCACATGTGAAGACACATATCTCCTATCCTTCTTTCCTGGCTTCTGGTTTCAAATGGCTCTCTCAGCAACTGCTTCCAGTGGCTTCCACTCTAAGCATCTGTGGTTCTTCACTTAGCATTTCTGGGGCAGACTCTGAGTTTCACCTTTAGCTTAACATCTCCAAATGTCTGGGTATTGGTTTCATCTCACTGCTGTTTGTTTTGGCTCTGAGATCTTTCTCTCTCTCTTCATGAGCTCTTCTAAGGACTCCAGTAAACTAATTATGACCCATATTGTATGGACAGGGTTACTTCTCCATACAAATAACCTAATCAAAAGATCCCACCCACAAAATGAATGCACCCACAAGATTGGATTAAAAGACATAGAGATCATAAACATGGATCCACAGTCTTGGTGACTCTCTGGCAATGGAAAATAAGGAAGAATCAGAAAGAATTCTATGGTGGCTCTAGAAAGCAAATCCTCAGGATGGAATCCTAGAATTATTGAGATCACTTGCCAGACAAATGACAAAGATCCTATTCCTGGAAATATGAGGGGTGCCAATAACCAAGGATGTGCCATAGCCTTGCTACTCAAAATATGCTGCATGGATGAGCAGCATTGGCATCAACTGGAAACTTGTTAAGGTTTCAGAGTCATGGGCACTATCCTAGACCTACTGGATCAGAATTGGAATTTTAAGACTATCTCCAGTGGACTCAGATTATTATTGGAGACAAGGGATAGAATTAGGAGTTGACCCTAAAAACATTCCTCAGTCATTCACTTGGGGAATTTGTGCTTTCTGTCCTGTAACATTAAGTTCTGTTGGTCTAGAGACCCTGTTTTCTGGAGCTTGGAGGGAAAAATTCTACTGCTGGACTCATGTTCTGCATTAAAATTAAAGTTAGTGCTTCTCATCTTCATTGCAGCCTCTTATAACAGTAGACACATGGGTAAAGGAAGGAGTTACTTTCTTGTCAGGATAAATGGCCCTGATTATTATAAAGAAACCAGTGGGTCACATAATATAAACAGTGAGGAGTTGTTTTGTGAGGATCTTATTATGGAGATTCAGTCTTAGTAAGGAGGAGAAACACAGGAGATTTTTGAAAAATGGTTCACACTCACAGGTCCTAGAGACGGTTTCAGCATGGCATGAAGGACCTTGTGGGAAACAGGTCAGGAGCGTGTGCTCAGCCAAGCAAGTGTGGAAGTGAAGATGCTCATGTATATGTAGGACTATGCCTTTCAAAACTTTACAGGAGTAAGGCTTTCGCTGTGGGTCAGTCAGATATTTGGGGAGTGTTTATTTGATTTGGCACTCCCATGAAATCTGACAGGGCTCTAGAGCAGTGGGAAGAGGTGTCTTGGGTCTGCATTATCTGATGGGTATAACAGTAACTTTTTAAATGTAATCTTAAAAGTGTAAGCAAGTTGGAAATTTTAATAATAACCTTTAAATGTGAGCAAGCTGTGAATGTGAGCACTTAGTCTCACAGACAAGCAATATGTAAATGTAAAGTCTGCAGCAATATGTAAATGTAAAGTCTGCACTCAGATTTAATAAACTTTCAACTATTGCCTTATATGAATAAGCTTTTCATCTATCTCCCTAGACTTAGAGGCACCTTTCCCTGGTGTCATAAAGGAAGTGAATACTGGAGGAAGTAGGAAATAACTGAGATAAATTACTGAGGTTCTCCAGATCTCTGTTACCTATGAACTAAAATGATTATCTCTGACAGATATAAAAGCCAATTGAAAAAAATCACTATGGGGAGGCAGATTAGGGAACAAACTCTCCTCTGCCCTCCCACCAGCAAAAATAAATCTTTTTTCCTTCTCAGCTGTTCAGTGTTTGTACTTTTGGCTGCACCTAGCAATGGACCCAGATTTAGGAGTGCTCTATTTATAATTCGGCAACCAGAATATGAGGCACAATGTTCGAATGACATGCTGGCCAGTGGATTTCTGGACCCCTGAGGTAAGACATTCATGAGCCTCAGCTCTACAGCTGCTGTAGAGACTTTTCTCTGAGAGTTGGATGAAACAGTTTCTCACCCTGGGCATCTAAAACCCCAAAAGAGAAAAACAAGTGTAAGGACCGATGGCCCAGGCCCTGCTCCCCCCCATGTCATATAGCTGCCTAAATGACCAGAACAGATGTTAAAGATAAAAAGAGGTAAAATCTCCCTCCTCTAATAACGAAATCTCACAAGATCCTGCTGAAATTCCATTGCAAATGAATCTTATGAGACAGTTAAACTTTATATGTCATTCCTGGGCATGTCTCTTGCTCTCTCTTCTCCTCTCTTGGCTTCGGATGCAGTGCAAACTTTTACCACTGGGTGACCAGTTGGTTGGTTTTGTGTGGGATGTGGCCAGTATGGCAGGCTGTCTTGTGGAAGGCAGAGAAAACTGAAACTCTGCTGGGCTGTTGCAGCAGACTATTTCAGAAAGACAGAGAAATCAGCAGGCTTGGAGGATGCATTGAATGAGAAGGTATATCTTGTGGATAAGAGTTTAGAAATATTAGCATGCCAGTGTGCTAGGATATGTAAAAGGGCATATCCTGGGTTCCCTGACTGGGATCCCATAGATTCTTTATCTGATAATGAAACAGAGAAAAATGAAAAAAATCTGGGAGGCAAAAGATGGAAGGTTGCCACATTTGTATTCCACCTTCCCAAAGGTTGCCTCTTACTACAAGGAATTAGATTTAGTGTTCCCTTAAATAGAGCCAGTCAACCTGTTTTCACCTTCACCTGGGAAAGAGAACTAAGGATTTTCATCATGCTCCCGTAAGGTTATTCACATAGTCTGATCATCTGCTGTGGGATCATAGCAATTATTTAGCCAAGTGGAAAACCGTAGCTCTATTTCTTTATATTGAAGGTGTCATGTTAACCAGTAACTTTTCTGGAACTATAAAAGCCTGAGGCTCATTGCTATTTCATCTTAACAACCAGGGATGGACAATTGATCATCATGGACTGCAATGCCTCGGTTGCCCTACCAAAGTCTTGGGTATTATGTGGTTGGAAAAGGCAAAATGTATTCCTTTTGTAGTAATGGATAAGCTACAATGTTTACCTATGCTGCATATACCATATTTGGGTATTAGAAAGCTTTTGTTCCTCACTCAGCCTAAATGATAAAACTTGCAAATGTTTTGATTTGGTAAAGTTATCTCTGGGAGTGGAATACCTCACAGCAGGCTGCTTTTGGAAAAGTCAGGTGGATCATGACACTGATTCAAACTTTATGGGAGGTGGACACAGATATGCCTTGTGAATTATATTTGGCCCAAACCAATATTGGCTTTCAGCAGGGCTTATGGCAATGCAAAAGTCAAAGTGAGTTAAAACAGCCAAACTGCAGTAGAGTCCCTTAGGAAAACAACTGTGTGCTGCCTATAATGGCTTACTGCGAGTTGAAGAGCTAACTCAGAAATGCCCTGTGAAATTAAGAACAGCCGTCACCACACAGTGTGAATATTGGACACTCACTAAACCTCACACTGGCAATGCACAATTGAATGCACTAATGAAAAAAAAAACTTATCTGATATAGTACAGCATTTTTAACAACAGCCCTTTAAGTGCAAGAATTCATGATATCCTGACACCAGTTTCCTACGTGGAAGAATAATGCTTGCCCTGCCCTGTTGATCCTCCTGTGGTGGCTGTCTCTGTGCTCAACATTGATGGATATGGCAGTATACCTAAGTCTGCCTGGTATACTGAAGTATCAGCACACAGGCAGTCTCCCACGTGGACAGCAGTGGACATTTGACCCCAATGCATTGAACTGCTTAGAATACCCTGCTGCCCTGGCAGAAGTCAGCACATCAGGAAAATCTGGAAGAGAATCTTCTCATTTAGGACTGAAATAACAGTTTCATCACTTATCAGTAGAATAATTTAATTCCCTTTTTTAACCTGGGTGGCCTCACTTTATGAAGTTGTTACCTCTGTGCAGGGAATACCTGAAGTTGTATTTTCTCTTAAACTGTTAATGACTGTAACATCTTTCCTATTATCAAAGTAGTCTGCTGTGTGGGGGTGGATTGTAAGGACTCAGGGACTGGGCCCTGCCCCTCCTCCATTTTGAGAGCAAGTCACATAGCCACCTACATGACTAGTTTGTTATTTTAGTTGGTTAAAGCCGACAGAATGCAATATACCTGAAATGGTTTGCTTTTATAAAGGGTATTTATTAAGTTACAAGTTTACAGTTTTAAGGGCATAAGAATGTCCAACCTGAGGCATCCAGAGAAAGATACCATGATTCAAGAAAGGCTGATGGCATCTGGAACACTTCTGTCAGCTGGTGGCACATGGCTGGTGTCTGCTAGCCCTTTTCTTTCTGGTTTCTAATAGCAGCTTCCCTGGGGTCATTTCCAATCCTTACAATTGACAAAGTTGGGTCCCTAGTTATCAAGAGGATCCAGGAAAATTGAAAACTTCTTTAATTTAGTTATTGCAACACATAATCCCAATTGGGCTGATATATAAGCTTTATTAAATGTGATATTAACATCAGAAAAAAGAATTGCAATTGAAAAGACTAACAATTAAAAAAAAAAGACTTATGATTATAAAGATAAGCAATGATGAACCAGTGCATGCCCCTGGAAATCTATAAACTCCTATTTAGAACCCAAATGAACAAGGCCATAGGTCAAAATCAGATCACTATAATGCATACATAATTGTGGGGATAAGGAATGGAATGCCTAAAAAACAACTTAAGTAAAATCAAAGAAGTTGTCCAAAAGCAAGACAAAAATCCATCAAAGTTTTTAAAATGATTAGCCAAGGCTTACAGTAAGTTTACTAAAATAAGCCCAGCAGACTCCATAAACTGAAACAGGGCAAATCAGTCCTTTATTTGCCTGAGTTTCTCAGCCATTCATCAGAAACTACAAAAGTTAGAAGGAGGATTAGGTAAACCAATACTGGAGCTTGTAGAATTTGCCTTTAAAGTTTTTTTGATTAGATATCTTCCTGATTTGTGAAAAACAACAAAATCAGCATGTCATTTACCTATCAAAGCTCTAAGCTAATCTTTTAAGATAACTGTTCCGTAAGAATTTTCGCTATCCTCAAGATCCATGATGAGGAAAGCATAATTAGAATATATCATGAAAAGTAAGACACTGGGGGGGCCCCAAAGTAACCATTAAATTCCCAAACAGTTTTCTTACTCTAAGGGGGAAAGGTACTGGAGACCCAGCAGCCTAACACCCACAGCTAGCACAGGACAAAAATAGTGACCTGGAATGACAGGGACCAGGGGTCCTGTCACTGGTGGGAAAGGCAACCCATGCTGAACCTCAGGATTGATTTCAAGTAGGTAATAAATTAGGTAAGAAATCAGTAACTTTTATGGTGGATATGAGACTTAATTGCATTTCAAAGAAATCAGTCCCTGGTATGGGTATGTCTGAAGTTGCTAATGACTGATTCTTCCTTCAGCTACAGCAATGCCAAATTGGAAAAGGTCAATTAATTTATAAATTACTTTGCAAGCCTCTCTCTCTCATCTGGTGAAATGAATTCACAAGTTCTGGCTGTGTAAGCAGGCCTACAGACTGCTTTGAAAGATCCAGGCAAGCAGCAACTTCCTAATGAAATTTTAACATGAAAAATCCTTGAAATGAGCCAAAGATGTGCAGGAAATCATGGTAAGATTGCAGTTGAACATTATTCCATCACATTTAAAGCAACATCCACTCAGACAGGAAAGCCAGAGAGAGTATTTTGCCACTAATTAAAAGATTTTGAGAATTAAGATGCACAAAACTACAAATAAAATGAGCACAGGAATGCACAATCACCTTTCAAAGTTTAAAGGCAAATTGATATCAGTCCTGTTCTTGGGCTCCCTTACCACATGTAAAAATTTGACCTGTTTGTCCATGAAAAGCAGGACATTGCCTTAGGGGTGCCTAATATTTTAGAAGAAGTATACCACCAGTGGTTTATTTGTCAAAACAACTTAATGGTGGCCTAAAGTTGGCCTGCTTGTTTGAAGGCAATGGCACTCACTGACTTATGAACTCTCCAAGAAGCAGAAAATTTTACTGTAAGCTATCCATTATGACCTTACTAGAACAAAAGGGAGATAATGGCACACAATGGGAAGGCTAAACCACTATTACAAAGTGCTGTTGGACAATATGAATGTCATATTAAAAACTACAAAATAACCTTTAAAATGCCACCCTTCTCACAGAAATTAAAAAGGTTGTGAATGGGTTTGCCCCAAACATAAATGTGTTTAGCTGTTAGATGAAGTCCATGTGCTTCCAACAGACACAGACTTAGAGCTATTTACTAATGGGAATAGTGACATAGACCAAAGTAAACAGAAAGCAAAATATTCAGTAGCAAATATTGCCTCCCCCACCAGGAACATTAGTGGAAAGGGTGTGGCTAATTGCCCTCTTAAAAGCCCTCCAGCTGAGCACAAAGCAGAGTTACCTGCCCACACAGAATTAAAATATGCTTTTGTCATTTTGCAGGCTCACAGAACAATTTAAAAAGAGCATAGTCTCATAACTGCAGCCATAAAACATGTATTACAAAATACAATGGCCCTAGATATCTTCACTGTCTCACAAGGGAGAAATTATGTGAAAATTTTAATTTCTCTCATCTATACTGTTGGCTACCTTCAGGAATAAGATCATGTTAGAGACTCTTCTTTAAACAGTGCTTGTAATCTTCCAGATAGTTATATCAATTCTTTTTCTAGTTAAATGCCTTTTATTTCTGTGTAATCAGACTATAACTCAAACATGTATGAAATCCTTTGTCTACCAGAATTACTTCCAGGAGTTATACATTCTCCCCCAGAGGATATCAACAATATCTGCAAGTTATGGGTCAGAGATTTCACCAAATGACCCCTAACTCATTACTCCAGTTCAGCCAGAAGTAGCCAGTAGGAATGATGGCTAAATTCCAAAAAATAGAAAATTATATTGTTTTAAGTGGGAAAGTATAACAGTAACTTATTAAATGTAATCTTAAAACTGTAAGCAAGCTGGAAATTGTAATAGTAGCCTTTAACTGCAAGCAAGCTGTGAATATGAGTACTTAGTCTCATAAAGGAGCAATATGTAAATATAAATTCTGCAGCAATATTTGAATGTAAAGCCTGCACCTAGATTTGAATGAGCTTTTATCTATTGCCCCAGATGAATAAGCCTTTCATCTATCTCCCTAGATATGGAGGCACCTATTCCAGGTGTCATAGAAGACCTAAATCCTAAAGGAAATAGGAAATAATCGAGATAACAACCAAAGTTCTCCAGAGCTCTGTTATTTAGGTAAGATGATTATCTCTCTTTGTCCCTGACAGGTATAAAAACCAATTATGAAATCATTAAGGGAGGCAGATTTGGGAAAGAACTCTCCTTTGCCCTCTCTACTGGCATAAATACACTATTTTTTTTCCTCAGTTATTCAATGTGTCTGTACATTTGGCTGTACCTAGTGATGGACCCAGATTTGGGTGTGCACCGATCAACACAAGGGCAGCTTAGGGATTCACTATTGGGAAAGGGTGTATGTGAAACAGGCTCAGAATAGGTGAGGTGTCATTGACCAAGAATGGGCCTCTTCATTAGGTTTCTCTTATTACAGGAGAATATCTTAAATTCAGTGGATTCCATGAGTGTGCATGTAGATATTTAATTTTAGCAATGATTGCCTGACAAGGCATTGTAAACAGGTGATAACCTCTCTAGGGAGAAAGGTCTAGGTTGCCCACAGAGCAAGTGGCCCAGACCAGCAGAAGTGCTGGATGAGAGTAAGGAACTTTGGAATGGGTGGTAAAGAAATGAGGTAATAGATATTGCTTAAGGAAAGGGAACCAACTGCAGCAATCAGCAAAGAATGTGACTTTTTCCAATAAAACTTATTTTTGAATTTTATTTCATTTAGTTGTTAATAGGCACCACCTTAGAGAATTAACAACAGTAATGTGTAAATTTTGTGTGGTATATAACTGGACCTGTTTGGTGTAAAATTAGAATGTAGCAAATACTAAAGCTGCTCCACCTACATTCTCTCACCTTTTCCATGCATGTTGGCCCAATGTGCAGCTACTAAAACTTATCTCTCTTTTCCTATGAGATGTTTCTGGATACTGTAGTTCTCTCTATCCACAAATAGGCCAAGAATGCCAAAGAATTAACAACTCTAGAAGCAGTTAGTACTTTATGAAGCACTGGAAAAATATCCCCAATTCTCTTTCAGCTCTCATTGGACAACAGAATCATATGCACTACCTTTACTCTAACAATTAGCCAGAAGGATTTATCTCAGTAGCAACCTATTGATAAGGCACATTTTTGCTTCCTCCCAATTCCTGTCTCATTTTCACACTTTTATGGTATGGATAAATATAAATTTATTATAATAGTGAAGGGCTCAATTGTCCCTGCTGAACAAAAGAGAAAAGACTTCCTCTTCCCTCCTATCTCTATTTTCAAGTACTTTTAGAAAACCTGTAATTGTAAATTCTCTTTTCCTTTCTCTTTTTAAAATGTATGTAAATTTATGATGTAAAAGGTTGAATAAACTTTCAAATTTAACCACACAAAAAGGTCTCTTCAAAGAACAAATTCATTTCTTTGTAGTGTAATCAAGGAAGGTATCACCTTCCAGTTTCCTGGGAAGAGATTAGCATAACTTCCAGAAGGCTTCTGGTCCAAAATTGTAAACTATCTTTGAACTAAGATGACAATATGAATGTAAGGGGTTGTATTCCCTTAACAACATAAAAAAGGGCAAACCCTCTTTCATTTTTCACAATCTCTTTGCAGAGTTACTTGATGCATCACATTCTGGTTTAATGCTCATTTAATAATAAAACTGTTTTTCTTTCCCTTCTACCTTCCTGGAGAGGATTTCTGAGTTGAGAGATTCGTTTTTAATTGTAAGTCCCCAATACATCACCTACCACTGATTCCTAAGATCCCTTCACTACCAGTATCCAAATTATTATCTTGGAGGACTTCAAACTATTGAGAGCAAAGGAAATATTTCCCAAAAGAATTTCAGGAAAGAGTATAACTGAGAAATCAGGATTTAAGGGATGATTTTGACTACTGAATCATTTAATAAATATTCCTTTTTGCTTTCTGGCATATCAGTGGAGACAGGGAAATACCTGAACTCTCTGAATTGTAATCCAACTAACTTGATTTCTGATAATGGTTGTGTACCCCTAATCTTCTGCCCCTGTGACTGTAAAAACCTTGTGACTAACCTTCATCTGTACTTAATTATCCAGTTTTTCAACTTTAGTATCTTGTAACCACTAAAGTTAGCCCCAAATGTTTAATAACAAAGGGTCTTGGGTCTGCCTGGAACCAACCCACCCCAAATCCCAAATTATTTTGATAACTGAGACTGGATATAGCCAAAATTGGCTCACCTGACATGTGCAATAGCTTAGCCTCTAAGCTATAAGTCACCTAGACCTCCTTTTGCCATTTTCTTTCATACATTCTGTGACAAATCATATAATCAATCTGTGCAAGCTCAATAATCAGAACACCTACAATTACATCATCTAGGGCCACTGTGTTCATTATCTTAAACCTTGCCTACATTTTTTATAATAAAACTCTCCAAATTACTGCAGTTTGGGGAGGCAGATTTTCAGCTGTTAGGCTGTCTGTTCTCCTACTATGTGCACAGTAATAAACTCTTTCTCTCTCTGAAACCACAGCATCTCAGGAATTGGTTATTGAGCATGTCAGGCAGAAGAATTCACAGCCTTTGTCCAGTAACAAAAGCAGTCAGAAAAGTAGGAAAATAATGGGGAGAATTTGGTATCAAAAAAGCTAAAAGAAAATAGTATTTCAAGAAGGCAGGAACCATTTATGGTAACAAACATTTCAGAAATGTTAAGTATTTTAATAACTAAAAATTGTCCATTGTTTTTTAGAATATTGTTTCTGTGGCATGCAAAGACAGAGGTCAGACTCTTGCATATTTCAAAAGTCAAAGGGAGAGAGCTGGGAGTTTATTTAGTGGGTGCATGACTGGGAAGGGGAATGGGAAAACAGTAAAAGTATTGGCAAAGGGTTGTAGAAGAGATAAACTTTGATGAGAGAAGAACAATTATGGTAGAAAAGTATTGATTAAACAAAATATAAAGAGAAACTAGAATATCAAAGGTCATTTAGATTTGTCAGAGTGAATATAATGAAGGAAGAAAATTCAAAGGATAACAATTTGGAGCAGAGAATGTAATACTTGATTCATAAATTTAAAGGAGTTATAGCTGCTGACTACATTGGTTTTACTTGTAATTGTAAATGCTATTTTAGTTCATTTCCATTCCTTTACTGGTTATCTTATGTTAACTGAATGATTTACTATGCTGCTGTAACCAAAGGCTGACCTTTGTTTAGATAGTAGTTATCTAATGCTAATCGAATAGTTCATAGCATTATTGTAACCAAATGAACCAGATGGTCTTCTTTACAGTCACTTTATGCTTACTCCAGCTGGCTTTTGTCAGCTTTCAAGGGCTTCTGGGGCCCATGTTTGAATAACCCAAATTAAATATAACCAAAACATAACTAATCTGTCAGTCCTCAGAAAAATAACTTTACATATGAAATGGACTCTGGGACCAGGGAGGCCCTCAGCTTCTTTCCCTCAGCTTCTTTTGCAGAACCAGATGTGGCAACAAGATCCCCAGGCATGCTGGTTCTGCACCCACCTGAAGGTGCTGCATCCACCTAAAGGTACTGCACCCATCAGTAAAAACAGATATGTGGTCAAGGTTATCTGCCTGATAACCCTCTCCTACAGGCACATTTCTCTTCAAAGTCCCAGCTCTAAGGAAGGGAGCTAGAACCACTTTCTCTCTATTCACTGGTGGCTATCACTTACTTTCTCCTTGCTCTCATACCTCAATGACTCTGTTAAACTTGACTTGCTGTCTTGCACAAATTCCTTAATGACTCTAACCTAACATTTGGTGCCAAAACCTGGGAATGGAGGGGAGACTGGGGCTTAGCTTTCCTCTCCCTTGGGGTGAAAGTACTGCCTTCCCATCAACCCTGTTCAGAGATTAGACTGCAGTCTGAGTTTCTGACCCCTTGGGGCTATGGGAAGAGCCTTTCAGTCAACTCCATTCCCTGAATTGCACAGTCATTCATGTTTCCATGTTATTGACAGCTTGAGTTCATAGACTCAGACCATCTTGATGTGAGGCCAGCTCATTATCCATGGCTCTCAAAACATCTGCAACTATTCAGCCTTAGGTAAGTGACATCTTTCTGCCCAGATCCTCCCTTCTGGGAGTTTTGTCTGGTGTCCTGGGGACACCTTGGCCCATGACATTGTGGCACCCTGGTCTGCTTTAGCATGGCATCCTGGCCTCCTGAGTGCTTACTCAAAACCCCCCAATGCTCTAGGAGCATTTCTCCCCCATGCAGCAGTCAAAGTTGTTTGGGGGATGCTTTGAGGGAAAGTCTGCATGCACTTTCCTGGCTGCTGATGACAAACCAGGGACACTTGCTTTATTGTCACGAAGGATCATGGATCTGGGTTGTTAGTTTCACTTGATCTAAGATCTATGTTTCAGGCCTCAAAGGATGCTAATGCTTTGTGTCCCAGGGACACCTCAGCCCACCCCAGCATGGAACTCTGCTTTAATGTGGCATCTTGGCCTCCTGACTGTGAGCTCCCCATGAGCAAGGCCGCAATATGTGTTAGCCTCATGTCTCCAAGGAGATTGTATGCCTCACATAAGTCTCCCATGAGCAGACCTCCATAAGCCTTCCTTCCTCACACAATCATGGGTAATGCCCAGTAACTTCACAGTGACTCTAAAATTACTCTTCCCCCTAAATCTACTCCCCATGGATGTTTGCTCTGTAATCTCAATAAACTCCAATTGGAGGGGAAAATAAAACCAAAGAAACTTATTTCTATCAGCAATACAATTTGGCTATACCCCTTATAATAACAAAAAATGTTGGCCAGAAAATAGCACTTTCAATTGGCAAATTCTCACTGAACTTGACAATTTTATTCAGTGCAATGGCAAATGGTCTGAAGCTCCCTACTCTCAGGCTTTCTGGGCCCTCAGGTCTCGACCTTCTCTGTGCCACTCTGTCAGTTTACACCAAATCCTCCTCCATCATTAAAAACCTTCTAAGCCTTCCTCCATCCCTCCCTCTATGGAGGCTGATGATGAGGAATCCTCCAATCACTTCTCTTCCTCCAACCCCACTGACCATCCCCCTCCAGACTATGCTCCCTCTCCACCATCCTCCCCAACCTTCTCTGCTCCCCTTCACTCCTCCTCAACCCCTTCCCCTCCCACACTTTCCCTTATCCCTAGTAAGATCTCTCCTACTTTAGCACCCACTTGTATCCTCCTCTCTAGTTCTACCCAACCTTTTCACTTCTTTTCACTTGATCTCATAGTCCGGCACTGGTAGTAAAACCCCCATTGAAGGGCATGTTTGCCTTATGATAAGTAGCAGGATGAGAAGGCATAGTGAAAGTTTGTATTCCATTTTCTCTTTCAGACCTAAGCCAAATTGAGAAATGGCTTGGGTCCTTCTTAGCATATCTGACTAAAAATTTACAAAGGAATGTTTAGTATTTAACACAATCTTATGACAACTTACCAGGATGTTTATGTTATTATAACTTCCACTACAACCCCAGAAGAAAAGGATCACATTTGGACTGTGGCTACAGTCCATGCCAACAAACTTTTTGCAGATAACCCCATTGCTTTCCAGTGTATTCAGGGAACAAATGCAGTCCCCCAAGCAGATCCAAATTAGTACTAACAGGACTAATCCCTAGAATAAAAAGAGAATGGAACATTTTCTTACTTGTATTATTGAAGGAATGAGGAAAAGCAGCTTTCAAAGCTGTTAATTATGATAAAATCTCAGAAATCACTCAGTAGAAAGAAGAGAAAGAAGAAAAAGAATCTAGGCCTCTACCTAAATTGTTTAACCAAAGCTATTTTAAAATATACAAATATTAACCTTTCCTCTAAAGAAGGAGAGCTTTTCCTTATACCCACTTTATCACTCAGTCAGTCCCAGACATTCAAAAGAAACTTTCAAAAAATTGAACAAGGTCCTCAGGCCCCCCAAAGAGAACTTACGAAAGTAAGTTCAATGATAGATAGGAAGAAAAGAGAATAGGAAGAAAAATAGAAAGAATAGGAAAGAGAGGTAAAAGAAAAACAAAAAGAAAGGAAACAAAAGGAGATAGCCTGAGAAAGAGTCAGACAGGAGAGAGATGATACCCATTATTTACTCTTTTCCAAAATCTTACAACCCAGGGTAATCTGTGGTAATAGAATCCAAAATGTTGTGGGTAAGAAAATGCCATCCTACCTGTGCTTTCACTGCAGTAAAATGGGCCACTGGGTCAGACCCTGCCTGCTACCACAGGGCCCACTGCTGGGCCCCTGCCCATGGTGTCGCCGAACAGGCCACTGGGGAGCCAACTGTCTTAGAATTTCTAAACAGGTTTGGACAGCCGTCCCCTCCTAAACAGGTGTCACCAGCCCCAGAACTGGGTGACCTCCTCAGACTAGCTGCAGATAACTGATGAGGCCCAGGCTCTGGCATAGCCCCAACTGTGCCCATCACTGCTGAGAACCTAGGGTAACCTTAAAGGTGGCAAGTAAGCCCATTTCTTTCATTTTAGACATGGGTGCCACATACTTTGTCTTGCCTGAGCATTCAGAGCAGTTCATTCCCTCCTCAATTTCAGTCATAGGTATCTCAGATCAACTCTCAGTCCCTCTTAAAACATTACCTCTAGCCTGCAGTATATAAAATTATAACTTTTCTCATAGCTTTTAAATAATTCCTAGTTGTACCACACCTTTATTAGGGTGAAATATTTTAACAAAGCTTAAAGCAACGCATCAATTAGCAGAAATAAAATATGCCAACAAATTGCCTCAGACTGACCTTCTCCAGTCCATAGGAGAAACACTCTTTTCCTTTAAGGAAGTAATTCTGCCCCCATAGCTAGAAAAGGGATATTCCTGTGTATAGACACCTCCACCCCTGCCCTTGTTAAACATCATGCTCCTGTTCAAGCTTCTTTCAAAAAACCTGGAGAATTCCCAAAAAAACTTCAATACTCTTTCACCCCACAAACTCTTATGGGTCTGAAATCCATAGTTGAGAAGGTGTTGACCTCTAGACTCCTCAGGGAAGCAGCCTCCCCAGCCAATATGCTTATCTTAGCAATAAAGAAATCAATGGCACTTAACGGCTTGTCCAAGATCTTAGGGCAATTAACCAAGCCACCATACCCATTACTCCTACAGTTCCTAACCCATAATCTATACTCTCCTAAATTCCCCCCAATACTATACACATTATACAGTCTTAGACCTCAAGGATGCTTTCTTCACTATTCCACTTCACCCCAACTCTCAAGATCTGTTTCCTTTTACTTGGACAGATCCCATTACTAGACCTTATAATCAATTAACATGGACAGTTTTACCACAAGACTTTAGAGACAACCTTCATTTATTTGGACAAGCATTAGCTTCTGACTTGCAAATATTAAACTTACATCCCAGTAAACTGCTGCAATATGTAGATGACCTCCTACTGGGCAGGATTTCTGAGGCTTTATTGCAGGAGCACACAGTCATGCTCCCTAACTATTTACAACAGAAAAGATATAAAGTCTCCAAAGATAAAGGGCAGTTTTCTAAATCTCAAGTCACTTAAGTGAGACTTTCTCTCTCCGCTATGGAAGAAGGCATCACCATTCAATGTAAAGAAATAATCTTAAATATTCTACTCCCCCAGACCAAACAAGAACTTCTCTCCTTCCTTGGTTTAATGCCAATTTTTCAGACCTGGACCCCTCATTTTGGGCCTATAGCTAAAAGTTTATATCAGGCCACTGTGGGGGACCTTCAGGATCCACTAGATGATCATTTAGCTTTCAAACACTCATTTAAAAAGTTCAAAACAGCCCTTGCCCAGGCCCCTGCCCTAGCTCTTCCAACCCCCAAGAAATCTCTTACATTGTATGTAGATACAAAAGATGATTTTGTTCTTGGAATTTTTAACCCAAATGAGCTGATCAGACATCCATGTAATTGCTTACTTTTCCAAAACTTTAGACTCCCCTTTCTTAGGGTTGCCACTTTGTCTCAGAATCTTAACCTTTGCAGCACTCCTCATACAATAATCTCTTAAATTTGTGCCATATGTTCAATTATCTGTCTTTTCTTCTCACTACCTACCTTCCCTTTTAAGTCACAAAGTTATTTCTAGTGCCTCCCCCTCTCATACTCAAATCTTTACATGTGCAACTCCTTTATAACCCCTAGGTTAAAATATCCTATTCACCTACAATTTCTAATACAGTAAAATTCCTTACACCTCTAAAGCATCAGACACATATATAACTGTATAGAAACTATAGGTAATTTCCTTCATCCATTTCCCAACATAAAGGATTCCCCTCTCATTCCTCCAGTTAAGACATAGCTTGTTGGTGGCAATGCTTTTAAAGACCCTCTAAGCAGGATGGATATGCTATGGTGTCTGCCCAGGAGGTAACTGAGTCTGGATCTCTGCCTCCTGGCACCACTTCCCAACAGGCACAGCTCACGGCCCACACCCAAGCTCTCAGTTCAGCAGCAGATGCCCTTACTAACATTAGGTTGACTCTAAATATGCTTTCCATATAATTCATTCACATCTAGCTATGTGGAAAGAAAGAGGATATCTTACTTCTAAAAATTCTTCAATTATTAATAAAACTCTCATCCTTAAACTCCTTGCGGCAGCACAAACCCCTGACAAGGTACCCCATCTCTATAGGTAATAGCAGAGTGGATGATGAATCAAAAAGACAGGCTCAGACCCTGACTCAGTTTCTAGTAATGCCCACCCCAGCACCTGCTTACTCCACCTTAGAGCAAACAGATTTGACCCAGCTTGGTGCCACCCTCAACAAAAGATAGTTCTATCTAAATGATAAAGTACTTTTGTCTGGACAGCACGCATGGAAAATTTTAACTGACCTGCATGACCAGTTTCATATCGGCATCAAGCTGCTAACCTCGCTCCTATCTCAAACCATAAATCTTCTTAATCTTAACTCGGAGCTCTAGCATATCACTAAAATATGTACCATCTGTCAGTGCTCCACCCCTCAGGGCAATCTCAAATCAGCCCCCTATCCTTTCCATTAAGCAAGAGGACAAATCCCTGAGGAAGACTAGCAAATTGACTTTACTAACCTTCCTCTGATTAAAAGGTTTAAAAACCTCCTAGTTTTTGTAGACAATTTTTCAGCATGGGTTAAAGCCTTCTCTATCATCTCAGAAAAAGCTTCTGGAGTAATGACTGTTTTATTGCAAAGCATTATTCCATTTTCCTAGGTTTGGCCTCTGTACAGCCATACAATCAGACAATGGCCCTGCCTTTATTTCCCAAATTACACAGCAAGTATCTCAAGCCCTAAGTATACATTGGCAATTACATACCCCATGCCACCCCCAGTCATTGGGAAAAGAAGAATGAATGGCATAATTAAGATGCATTTAACTAAGCTAAGGACACAAACTCAATTACTATGGCTTAATTTTTTACCAATTTCTCATCTCAAGGTTCAAAGAGCCCACACAAGCCCCATGTGTTAAGCCCTTTTGAAATAATGTAAGGAAGGCCTTTATTACTTGGCAACCTCCCTCCTCCAGTCTACTTCTGTGGAGGCTGCCTCCCTATTTTGACTAAAATTCGGGTAACTCTTAGGGGTTATGCTAATACCAGCCTGCTTCAAACTACCCAACGCCCTGTTAATCCTCACACATCCCCAGGTGACTACGTATATCTAAAAAATATTCATCCAAAATCTTTAACTCCCTCTTGGACAGGACCATACCTGATTTAATTCACCAACCCAACAGAAGCTAAATTATCAGGATTAACATTTTGGGTTCAACTCTCCAGGTTTAAAGTAGCTTAACAACTAGCTGAAACAGACCCCGATGTCATCACCACCCAGACAAGGGACCTCAACCAACAATATACATGCATGCCAACTGGAACACTTAAACTTAAGAGCTCTAAAACCAGCCCCAGCATAGGATGAGTACTTTGGGCTGCCACATCTGTGGACTGGGATTTTTTATCTTTACATTTGCGTTCCTTCTTCAGATAGTAATTTTAGTTTTCCTAGAAGAAATCCGCCTTAGCTATTTCCCAGAAACTAACTTCACCTTAATTTAGTGGTGGAAATATCCACAACAAAATAACTCCTCATCATCCTTCCTGAGCTAGGGTATATTCAGTCTTCTAGCCTTATGAATAATTTCTCCTCCACTTTCACATTTTTGCAAATAATCTCTAACAATCTATCCTGGTCACCTTTCGAGGGGCCTCTCACTATGCCTGCCCTTTAAGAATTCATTACTGACCTTCGGCTTCAGGAGATTTAGAAGATGACACCCCTGATCAAATTACCTTATAATCCTTCATTCTCATCCTCCTAACAGCTAATCTCTTGTTTGATTAGTGTCTTTTCACCACATTACTTTTCCAGCTTACAATATCCCTCCTTATAACATGACTCTCTTTTCAACTTCAGCAACCATTTGTACCTGTTCTCCAAAACATTGCCACAACCCCTAGCAAAAGACACTGCTGGTTATCTCCAAAGTCTATACACTCTACTTCTCTCTCTATCTCAGCCTTTCCAATAAGCATAGAAATGCTGCCTACAATTACTCCCCAATATTATGGATTCAAAATACTTTATACAAGAGACCAACCCAAACACTTACAACATATAATTAGGACTGATTCAAGGAATAAGACAGAAACAGAGTCAGAAACAACATCAAGAAAAAATCCCATGTGGACACAACTGAGTGGCCCAGGCCCCAGTGAAACAGTACCCCAGCTAATGGACAGACTCTATCTATGTTTCTCCAACTACTCTTCCAATTCCCAAAGTACCCATTTAGGAATCTTAATACTCCCTTTTGCAATTATACCCTAATTTTAACTCAACCATCCTTAGATGGTTGCCCAATACCCTGAACTGTTTCACAATACTAACAAGTCAAACTAGTATTCTATTTTGGGGCACCAAATTATATAATTTTACAAGCCAATACACTGAAGATATAATGCTATTACCTAGGATTATGCCTATAAATAATACCCTGGCATTTGGGCTAGGAACCTGCTCAGGCCAACTTCTCGAGCTAACTAATGATAATATCACTAGAAATAAAATAATTACATCAAAACAGTCAAATATTCAAAGACTCCCGTTAAAACCCTGTCAAAGCACAATTCTTAAGTGTTCCAGCTGCACTAAAACTAACACCTGTAAAGTAGCAGAAGGCCCTGCCAAGCCAAATGCTAATGCCTCATTCCCATCAGTACCAAAGTGAAACAATTTACTCAAACTCCTCTTCCACAATACACTATGTCAAGGCCCAGTACATAAAATACTTCTGTCCTATAAGCCCTTCTATTCTCCCCTATTATGAAGATAAACTTTTTACAAGCTAGGATAGCTTCAACTCCCAAGCAACCTTCTTCCCTATAACTCTCACCAAGTCCTGCTTAAAGGACCCTCTTTAGCTCTTTCTATGATAGGCATGGGATATTATTTCTTATGTGAATACACAGCTTGCCTATTGCTTCCTGATGATTGGACAGGAACCTGTACTATCATTACATTAGCCCCTCAAGCCCAAATCTTAACATCTTCCAGAATGGCTTCCTCAGGCAAAATTCCCAACCTTGGGTCCTTCCTTGAAACTCATCTCAACACACTTTTAAAATGAAACTGTAGGGGGCATGTTCTGCTTAGTGGCAGAACTCTCACCTGCCATGCTGGAGACCTGGATTCAATTCCCAGAATCTGCCCATACCAAAGCAAAAACAAAAATAAAATGGAACTATAGGGATTTGTCACATATCTGAGGATGCTTCAACCCCATTCTAGAAAACCCAGAGTTAGGTCACACTATATATTAGGGCTTTTTTCTGATTTGTTGGCATCCTCCTACCAGAAGCCTCTATCTTAAACATATCCTGAATGATCCAGCAATCATGGAATGCTACCATCTAAGCTTTAGAAGAACAAGAACAATCTTTAAATAGCCTAGCTGAAATAGTCCTACAAAATAGAAGAGCCCTGGACATCTTAACCACAACAGTGGGAAGGACCTGTGCAATACTAAATGAAATTTGCTGTTTTTACATCAATAATACAGGTCAAATAGAATAAAATTTAAGAATACTAAAAGAAAATGTGACCATAATAAAAAATAACTTAGCAAAGACAGAGGCAGGTTCATCTTAGCTAGAAACTTTTCTCTCAAATTTTCTTTCATTCTTCTCCACTGCTTTACAAGCCATTCTGCTCCCCCTCATTGGGCCCTTAATTATCCTCTTGTTAATTTTCCTCCTAGCCCCCTGCCTCTTATGATGTCTGACTAAGTTTGACACAGGTCAATAGCAGCTGTGACCAACCAGCAGAATTCTGAAAACATACTCCTGCTGCAACAGAAATTTGAAAATCTGTTCTTGTCACAACAAAAACATCATTAACAGTCTGTTCTCAACTGAGGCTGCCCAGAAACCCAATCAGTGATGCCCCTGCTCAGCTCAAAGCAATTCCCCCATGCAACTATGCCCTATTGACAGCAGGAAGTAGCTAAAGAAGGAACACAACTCCCTGTTCCCTCCAAAATTGCTTCGAGCTAAGCTAAGGCACTAATCAACATCCAACCCCAGCTTCATTCAATATTAAAAGAAAAAGGCAGGAATGTCAGGCCTCAGAAAAAGAACTCTACATAAAAATGAACTCTGTGGACTGGGGGTCCTCAGCTCCTTTTGCAAAATTAGATGTGGCAGCAAGATCCCCAGTAATGCTGGCACCACACCTACCTAAAGGCACCGCACCCATCAGAAGAAACAGACATGCAGTCAAAGACTGTTCCTGCCTGATAATCCTCACCTCCTGGTGCATTTTTCCCTTTAAAGACTCATCTCTTGGGAAGCTAGAGCCACTGTCTTTCTTTTTGCTGGTGGCTCTCACTTGCTTTGTCCCTGCTTTCACCCCTCAATAAATCTGTTAAGCTTGACTTGCTATCTTGCATGGATTACTTAATGACTCCAGCCTAACAATCAATTTATGACAATTTAAATAACATCACTACCTTTACCTCCCTTTGTTTAAATTCTACAAAGACTTCAAACTCTTTAAACTCAGGGAGACAGATTTGAGCCAGGAAGCACCTGTCTCCATGTTGGTCAGCCTTATATTAAAGCTCTTTCTTGGAGGTTGGGCAAGATAGAGGGATAGGGAGGTATGGAATTTAGTTAGTCCTCTAGAGCAGCTAGTAAATATCCAGGAACTATCTGGAAAAAAAACTTTTGGGGGGAAATCTGTAATTGGACACACATCATGCACCAATCTAGAATGGAAAGAAGGGCTAGATAGAACATCACAGAACTGTGAGCAGAGCCCCAAATTGCAGGGTCTCACACCCCTCCCCTAACAGCAAGGCAAGCTGTTTGAGACACTGGTGGGGAAAAAGAAGCCAAGTATACTAGGCACAAGGGAAGGTAGATCAACCAACATTTGGTAGTGATTTTAGCGAACAAATTTGGACTACTGAATGCAATCTCTGAGCACAGATAAACCCAGAAAAAACAGGGAAGAAATCATACAGTCTCTCTCCTTAGAGAGGGGAAAAGGGACTGAGAAAGAAAAAGAAAATAAAAGGAGGCTACTAGAGCTGGCCAATCTCAGAATAGTGGTAAAGGGCTGTGCCCCTTTATAAGGCTGGGTTACAATTCTGGTTCCTGAATGGTGACCCTTGGGGGCTGGGGACTGGCTCTGAAAAGGGATTTTAGTTTATTTATTTATTTTTCTCTTTTTCTTTTAAATAAAGCATTCTAAGTAGTTCAATAAAAAAAGCTTCAGATATTTCAATTGTCAGCCCTAACCCAGGCAAGGATGGAGTGAATATAGGTTTGGTATACTATATTCCAAAGTAGGAAGTAGCAAAGTCAAGTGAAGAAGATAATTCCCTAAAGCACATGTCTTCCCAAAGAAAAAGCGAGGATGAGCTCAGCTCAAATGGTGGTCTATCTTCAAATAAGTCAGATCCCAGGGCTAGGAATCAGAAACAGCTTAAGCTTGCCTTCCATACCAGCCTCTATCTCACTGAGAGCCTGGAAAGGCTGAAAATTGAAGGCCCAACACTGCTTTAAGTGACTGGAGAGCTTCAGGATGACAAACATCATGCACTGGGCAGGATAGGGAAAGCAGAATCAAGATGCTCCACAGGAAAGTAAAAAACCTACTGGGTCGCACCCTCAGGGAAACTTGATATTGGTTACAACTTCCTTATGATACAAGGGCCTACCTTGTCTAGGAAAATCTGATTAGAGTCAATTATATCTGGGGGACGTGCCTCAAAAAAGGAATTATGGCAGAGCAAGAAGCAGAGCAACAAGAGCTGAAGATTTTTAACAATTAAATAGAAGTTATGCTGAGTTCTAAAGTAAGTTGAACTAAATGCCAAAATACAGACAGAAAACAAAGCTAACCAAGAAGAAAACCCTAGGTAAAAAAAGTGAAAATGAGCTCCAGAACAAACTAATCAAGGAAATCAGATGCTAAGATACCAATGAAAAAATTATAAGCCATACTAGGAAAATCAAAGATATTGCCCAAAGAAACAAACCAAACTTCAAATGAAATACAGGAGTTGAAACAAATTGATATTTAATCAAACAGGCTAAATCAAGTGAAAAATCAGATCCACAAGTTGAGGGAAGATATGTTAAAAGAGATGAAAGAGATAAGCAAGATGTTAGGCAGAAATATAGAAGAAAACAAAAGCTTGAAAAAAGAAATAGCAGAATTTATGGGAATGAATGGCACAATAGAATAGATGAAAAACAAAATGGAGATATACAACAGCAGAATTGAAGAGGGAGAAGAAATTATTAGTGAACTAGAGGACAGGGCATATGAAATACTACACACAAAAGAACGTATAGGGAAAAGAATAGAAAATTATGATCAGTGTCTCAAATAACTGAATGACAACATGAAGGGCATGAATATATGTGTTATTGGTGTCCCAGAGGGAGAAAGGGAAGGGGGTTGAAAGAATATTGGAGGAAATAATCCCTGAAAATTTCCCAAACCTTATGAGAGACATAAAATTACAGGTCCAAGTAGTGCAAAATACTCCTAACAGAATAGATCTGAATAAACCTACTCTAAAACACTTTCTGATCAGATTGTCAAATTCCAAAGATGAAGAGAGAATTCTGAAAAGAGCAAGATAAAAGTGATCCATCACATACAAGGGAAGCTTCATATGACCAAGGGAGAATTTCTCAGCAGAAGCCATGGAGGCAAGAAGGCAGTGGTATATTTACAATATTACAATAGAAATACTGTTAACCAAAAAATTCTATACCTGGCAAAACTGTCCTCTAAAAATAAGGGACAGTTTAAAATATTTTCGGACAAACAGTCACTGAGAGAGTTTGTGAATAAGAAACCTGTAATACAAGAAATACTATAAGAAGCACTAAGGCAGATAGGAAAAGATGGGAGGGGGGAGTCTCGAGAAGAGTGTAGAAATGAAGACTATCAGTAACTGCATAAAGAGCAAAAACAAGAATAAGATATTGCGTATAAAATCCAAAAGACAAAATGGTAGAAGAAAGTACTGTCTCTAAAGTAATATTAAATGTTGATGGGGTAAACTCCCCAAACTAAAGGCATAGATTGGCTGAAGATTAAAACACAAGATCCATCTAAGTGCTGTCTACAAGAGACTCACTTGAGACCTAAGGACAAAAATGAATTGAAAGTGAAGGGCTGGGTAAATATATTTCATGCAAGCAACAACTAGAAATGAGTGGGGGTAATTATGTAAATATTCAACAAATAAGACTTCAAATGTAAAACAACTAAAATAGTAAAGAAGGACATAATGTATTAATAAAAGGAATAATTCATCAAGAAGACATAATAATAGCAAATATTTATGCACCAAGCCAGCCTGCCCCAAAATACATGAGGCAAACACAACACTGAATAGAAAAGTAGACACCTCTACAATAATAGTTGGGGACTTCAATGCACTACTTTCATCAATGGACATTTTCAATTTAAACAAAAAATCAATAAGGAAACAAAGATTTTGAATTAGATGATAAAAAATGAAATAGACTTAAAAGACATTTAAGTAACATTACACCCCACAACAGTAGGAAAACATTTTTCTCAAGTGCTCACATATCATTCTCCAGGATAGGCCACATATTGGGGCACAAAGCAGGTCTCAAAAAATTTAAAATGATTGAAATTATACAAAACACTCTCTTGGATCATAATGGAATGAAATTGGAAATCAATACCAGGTGGAAGTCTGGAAAATTCACAAATATATGGAGCATAACAATAACACACTATTAAACAACCAGTGGGACAAGGAAGAAATTACAAGAGAATCAGTAAATATCTATAGGCAAATGAAAAAGAAAACACAACATATCAAAACTCATGGCATGCAGTTATGAGAGTGAAATTTACTGTCCTAAATGCCTATATTAAAAAAGAAAAGAAAAGCAAAAATTCAAGAATTAACTGTACACGTGGAGGAAGTAGAGAATGAACAGCAAACTAACCCCAAAGCAAACAGAAACAAATAACAAAGATTAGCACAGAAATAAATGAAACTGACAACACGAAAACAATAGAGAGAATCAACAAAATCACATGCTGCTTCTTTGGGAAAAACAGTAAAATAGATGGACCCTTAAATAGGCTGACAAAAAGAGAGAGAGATAAGCTGACAAAAATAAATAAATAAATAGAAATGGTACGGGACATAACTACTGACTCTGCAAAAAAAAAAAGGAGATAATGAGAGGAAACTATAAGCAACTATATGCTAATAAACTAGGCAACTTAGACGAAATAGATAACTTCTTAGAAAAGCATGAACAACGAACATTGACTTCAGAAGAAATGCATGGCCTCAACAAGCCAATCAAAAGTAAAGAAATTGAATCAGTCATCAAGAAGCTCCCAAGAAAAAAGTCCAGAATCACATGGCTTGACACGTGAATTCTTCCAAGAATTCAAGAAGGAATTAGTACCAATCCTGCTCAAGCTTTTCAAAGAAACAGAAGGGAAGGAAAGCTACCTAACTCATTCTATAAAACAAATATCACCCTAATACCAAAGACAGACAAATATACCACCAAAAAAAAAAAAACGAAAATTAAAGACCAATCTCTGTACTGAATACAAATGCAAAAATCCTCAACAAAATACTTGCAAATTGAATCCACCAGCACATTGAAAGAATTATGAGCCAAAACAAAATGTGATTTTTTCCAGGTATTCAAGGCAATTAATATAAACACCTCTTTAATAAATCATGTAGAAAATCCACATGATCACGTAGATTGAAGCTGTAAAGGCATTTGACAACATTCAGTACCCTTTCTGGATGACAGCACATCAAAGGATAGAAATAGAATGAAATGTCCTCAGTATGATAAAGGAAAATATGAAAAACCCACAGCTAACATCATACTTAATGGAGAAAAACTGAAAACTTTCCCTCTAAGATCAGGAAGAAGATAAGAAGGCCCAATGCAACCATTGTTATTCAATATTTTGCTGGAAGTTCTAGCAAAAGCAATTAGGCTAGAAAAAGAAATAAAAGGCATCCAAACTGGAAAGGAAGAGTAAAACCATCATTATTTGTAGATGACAAGATGCTTTATGTTGAAAATCTTGAAAAACTACAGAGAAGTTACTGAAGCTAATAAATATATACAGCAAAGTGGCAGGGTACAAGAGCAACACCCAAAAATCAGTAGTGTTTCTATATAGTAGAAGTGAGCATTCTGAGGAGAAAATCAAGAAAAAAACCCTTCCATTTACAATGGCAATCAAAGGAATAAAATATTTAGGAGTAAATGTAACCATGGCCATAAAAAACTTCTTATACACAGAAAACTACAAGAAATTACTAAAAGAAATCAAGGAATATTTAAATAAATGGCAGGACATATTGTCTTCACGTATGAAAGACTAAATATAGTTAAGATGCAGATTCTATCCAAATTGATTTATAGATTAAATGCAATATCAATTTAAATCCCAACTTATTTTGCAGAAATAAAAACTCTAACCAAATTTATTTGAAAGGACAGGGTGCCCAAATGGCCAAAAATGTATTGAGGAAGTGGAATGGATTAGACGGTCTCACATTACCTGAATTTAAAGCATATTAAAAAGCTACACTGATAAAAACAGAATGGTACTGGTATAAAGATAAGTATATTGACCAAAGGAATCAAATTCAGTGCTTAGAATAAACTTTCTAATCTGCAGACAATTGATTTTTGATAGAGGATTCAAGTCAACTCAACTGGGACAGAGCAGCCTTGTCAGTAAATAATGTTTGGAGAACTGGATATCCATATCAAAAAGAAGACCAATATCTTATACCTTATACAAAAATTAACTCAAAAGGATCAAAGACCTAAACATTAGAGCTAAGGTCATAAAATTTTTAGAAGAAAATGTAGGGAAATATTTTACATATCTGGTTTCCTAGATCTTACACCCAAAGCATGAGCAATAAAATAATAAATAGGTAAATAGGATGCCCTCAAAAATTCAACACTTTTTTGAATTAAAAGAGTTTGTCAGGAAAGTATAAAGACAGCCTACAAAATTAGAGACAATATTTGGAAATCACATGTCACATAAGGATTTAATATCCAGAATATAAAAAGAGGTTCTAAAATTTAACAGTAAAAAGATGACCCAATTTAAAAAAATGGGCAAAAGACATGGACAGACACTTTTCCAAAGAGGAAATACACATGGCTCAAAAATACAAAAAGATGTTCACTAGCAAATACAGAAATGCAAATTGAAACCACAATGAGATATCATCTCATACCTACTAGAATGGCCATTATTAAAAAAAAAAATGACAAGTGCTTGAAAGGATGTGGATAAAGAGGCACACTTATGAACTGTGGGTGGGAATGTAGAATGATGCAACCACTCTGGAAGGCAGTTAGGGTATTCTTTATGAAGCTAAATAGAGAATTGCCATATAAACCAGCAATCTCATTACCAGGTGTGTCAGTTTGAAAATATTATATATTCCAGAAAAGCCATGTTTTTAATCATGATTCAATCTTGCAGAGGCAGCCATTTCCTTTAATCTTGATTTTATACTGTAGCTTGGAAACTTTGATTAGATTATATCCACAGAGAAAAAAAAAACAGGATTGGAGATTGGGTTATCCAGAAATGATTTGTGGAAAGTCCTATTGTCTGATGATAGTTACCATTCCTTCACGCTGCATAGAAAATCAATGAAAGTGTTGTGGGATATATATATAAATGGAACCACAGCCAGTCTGTACTAAAATGGACAGAAAAGGGACAAATAAAAGGAGGCAAAACTATGGAAACTAAGGTCTGAAGCCAAGAAACTTTGGGTCAGGAGAGCTGACCCATATATACACATGGAGAGGGTAAGTTTGCTCTGGAAGCAGAGGGTAGGCCTTCCACTCTGTTGCTCAGGAGGAGTTATGCCACCTCAGACATTGGAAAGGGTAGAGCACCTAAACTGGGGATTGGGGGGAACCTGGCTGCCACCCCATTTTTCTGGAGGGTTTGAGTCTGTACCCTGATGATAACAAAGATCGCAGGTACTGCCCCAATTTATGGAGAGGTTGGAGCTGAGAAAAAGGTGGTCCCCCAAGAGAGCCCCAGTGTTGAAACATACAGCATATATAGAGAGAGCAAAGCTGCTGCATAGGCCCTTGGAAAGGGTATGACTGCTGCTTTCTAAAGCCCTAAGGATAAATGGCTGTAAGACAAAGATATGAAGCATGTGACAACATTGATGAAATGAGGACATTATGCTGAAAGAAATTAGCCAAAAACAAAAATACAAATACTGTATGGTCTCACTAATATGAACTAACATTAATAAGTGAACAGTGAGAGTTAAGGTTGAGAATACATGTTATCAGGAGATAGAAAGAAAGTAGAGATTGGCACTTGAAATTGATGGAGTACAGAATGTTCAACAGGATTGATTGTAAAGACCTAGAAATGGAAGATAGTACAATACTATCTGAAGGTAGCATACTATTATAAGTACACTGAATGAAGCTGAGTGTGAGTAGGTTTCCTTCTGGGGGCATGAATGCATCAGAAGGAAAGACAGAGGATAGAGACTGGGACCATGTATCTTAAAGATGCCTAGAATGAACAATGATGGTGATAAAATATATAAATAGAATGTTTTTTTTTCATGAGGGAAAACGAATAAATATCAATATTGCAAGTTGTTAACATTTGACGGTATGTGGGGGTAAATACAATCAATGCAAACTAGTGTCTGTAGTTAACAGTAACATTGTAATAAGGTTCCATTGACTATGACAAAGGTAACATGCTAAAGTTAAACGTCAATAAGTGGGGGATATAGAGTTGGGGTCTGGGATTCTTTGTGGTAGAAATGGAACTGTCCTTGTATGGATTGTGATAGTGAAGACATGGCTGTCTGAATATACTTGGAAACATTGATTTTTTTGCTTAGACTGGAATGCATGATGTGTGAAAAAATCTGTTTAAAAATAAACAGAGTTACAAGTGCTGGAGAAAATGTGGAGAGAGAGATGTAGCCAGTCACTGTTGGTGGGGAAGTTGAGTGGTGGAGCCCCTCTGGAGGGTAGTGTGATGACTCCACAGTGGGCTAGGGGTGGGATTGCCATTTGGTCCCATAACCCCATAGTTAGTTATATATGCAGAGGAACTGAGAACAGAGACATGAATGGACAGCCCCATATTAGTGTTTACAGTAGCAGTATTCATGATCTTCAATGGATGGGGGTGGTCTAAGTGTACATTGAATGCAGAATGGAAGGGGGAACTTTGGATTATACATACAATGATCTATGGAGCATCTGCAAGGATGAAGATGTGAAGCATTCTAGTAGGTGAATGAACATTGAGTGCAGTATGTTGGGTGAAACATGCCAGAAATGAAAAGACACATATTATAATGCCCCACTGATATTGACTAACTAAAATGTACAAACTCTGAAAATTGAATTTGAGAGCATAGATTATCAGCTGAAGGCTTATTGTAAAGGTTTCTAGATTGCAAGTTCTTACAGCAGTCACATCTATTCTGAAGTTGTAACTATGATTACTAAGCTTTGTAATACTGAATCATTTGTGTATAACTTGGTTGTTCCCTGGAACTTCAGATATTTGTTGACATTTGAGACTCAGATCTAGAGTTTTGCAGCTATGAAATCCAATGGTATCCTCTATAGCAATTGTTACAAACACTGAAAAGTGATAGGTCTTTAATTAAAGATATGGCTGAAGCTGATTTGGGCAGGACTAAAGTAAATCAGACTAAAGGGAAAAGGATGATATTGACTGCATTTTAAAACTTAATCTTCTGCATGAGACCAAAGGAAGAGATGCTTATTTGGTGCAGAATTTATATTTTTGGTAACACATTATCTAATCTAACTTGTATGGCCAGCTTATTGGAACACTATAACTGCATAGAGCTTTGAAATGAGATTTTGTTGGTTTGAACAGGATGGTGTGATGCTTCAAAACATCCCAGGGTAATTTAGGCAGAAGATTAAAAAAAATATTTGCAAAATCCCTTTGAGGGGCGGGGAGAAAATGTGGAAATATTACATTTTCCCACCTGGGCAGACCTGTTATTTTTGCAAGGATTGGGTAGTTCCAATTTGATGGGATATGCCCTTGATCTTGGGGTTGGCCCTTATGAAATATACTCCTGCAGAGGAGACAGTAAGCCTACTTATGGTTACGCCTAAGAGTCACCCCCAGAGAACTTCTTTTGTTGCTCAAATGTGGCCTCTCTCTCAAAACCAACTCCACAGGGGAACCCACTGCCTTCCACCCAAAGTGAGACATAACACCCAGTGGTGTAAATCTCCCTGATAAAGTGTGACATGAGTCCCAGGGAAGAGCATGGCCCTGGCACTGCGGGAGTTAGAAAGACTTCATGACCAAAAAGGGGAATAAAACTGAAGCTAAATAAAGTATCAGTCAGTGGCTGAGAGATTTCAAATAAAGTTGAGAGGTCATTCTGGAGGTTATTCTTACCCAATATATAGATATTCCTTTGGTGTTTTGGAGTAGCTAGAGGAAAATACCTGAAACTGTTGAACAATAATCTATTAATCTTGATTCTTGAACATGACTGAATAACAATAGAGCTCTTAAGATCTGGTCAATTGATTGTGAAAACCTTGTGACTGTCATTCCCTTTATTCAGTGTAAGGACAGTTGAGTTAGAAAAAAAAAAGACAATAAATAAATAAATAATAGGGGGATGGGGGTGAGACATTTTGTGTGCTCTTTTTACTTTTATTTTCTTTTAAAAAAAAGTGTACAAACCTCCTATTTGGAATGATGGAAATGTTTTGGTAATGAATAATAGTGATGGTGGCACAACATTGTGAACATAATTAAGGGCATTGAAATATATATCTGAATGTGGTAAAAAGGAAAATGTGGTATTGTATATATAGACATAGGAAATTTTTTTTAAATCCTTGAAACTGCACTGTACAAACAATGAATCCTAATTTAAACTATGGACTATGGTTTGTAACACAATTGTAAAAATGTGCTTTTACCAATTGTAGCAAATGTACCACACCAATGCAAGGGGTTAATAATAGGGTGGTATATGGTAATCCTGTATTTTATGCATGATTTTTCTGTGAATCCACAATTTCTCTCTATTTTTTTTTAAACTCTTTCTTTTCTCAAAATCTTGATATCATGGCATTGATTTCTGTGCATGTCAGGAGCAAGCCCTTGCTCAGTAACAGAGATACTGGGGTGAATCATTTTTTTTTCATTAAAAATATACTTTTCAAATGAAAGCAGTGTTTTTGTGACATGCAATCACAGAAACCTAAACTTAATCTCTCTTCAAGACTCCACAAAATAAATCAAAGACAGCCTTTCAAGCAGAGTAATTATGGAAAAATACATACTTAATGAGAAGATAGATTTTTAACTGAATTTCAGGTATTCACTGTCAAAATTGCCTATTTTTACCAATGAAATAAAAGCTCGACACATAATTAATGCTTGAATTAGCCATTGTTTGGAGGGATCCTTGAATAATTGGCCACTGACAAAATTATGCTAGACAAGTCAGATTGCAGACAGAAGCCAATAGTTTCATGTGGGATTTTGATGCTAATAAATAATGCTACCAGAAAAAGGTGGCAGATTATTTTGCCCATACATTTGAAGGACAAGGTCCTGTGACCTTAAGGTTACAACTACCTTTGATGATTTGCATACCTTAAATTCACTAGGCAACTGCTACTGTTTTATTTAATTGTGGTCTTTATAGTTCTGCATTGAATTATTTGTAGAATTTAAAATTTTTCAATTGTAAGTTTGACCTATGGAAGAATGGAATGACCATAAATACTGATTTCAGAGAATTCACATATGGTGAGCATATCCTTAACCATTGCTTATAAGAGAAATAGTATATTGCCAGGAACTCAGAGTCTCGTTCTGTCATCTTCCAATTCATTGTTTTCACCCCAAAGGTAGTTACTAGTAACCTAACTTCCAAACTATAAACCAGAACCACTTGATTCTGTAGTTTATTTAAATAGACTCATATACCAGAGATGTCTTTATATCTCACTTTTTAACATTAATCTTGTGAAATTAAACCATACTATTGCATTAGCTATAGTGAAATTAATTTCATAGACCATAATATAAAATTGCATGAATAGAGCAATTTATCAATCTATTTTACCTTTGTGGCATTTGAATAGTTATAAGAAATAAAACAAAATAGAGTTTCTATGGCTAAGAGATGTTAAACAGAGTCCTGAAGTCATTCTGATGGTTAGTCTTATGCAGTTCTTAGCCAGATATCACAAATTGCCAAAACATGAAAAACCTCAAACAACAATGTTCCACAAAACCCATCTGGACACCATAAACAAACCACAAGATAAAGAACTCAGTTAACTATCTAATCTGAAGGACAACTAGAGTACTCCGAGTATTCACCAGGCATAAACAACTTCTGTAATCTTCATTTCCTTTTAAACTCTCTTTAAAACATCTTTTTAAAAATTTAAAAACATCTCCTTTAAAAACATCTCTTCAAGATGGAACAGAGTTTGGAATTGTGCACAGAATGAATCTGTGTTCCCTGACTTGCAATTCTAAGACTCCAAATAATGCCTTTATTGCCTCTCAGCTTAGTTTGCTATTTCTCCATTGACAGGATGTTATCACTTTTGTGCTACAAACATTTCCTACTCTGTGTGAGAAATTGCTTTTTTTTTTGTAGTCCTTCATATTTAGGTCTATATTTCATCTTGAATGCATTTTTGCATATTTGCACAGTTGCAGATTACTAATGATGCCACTTTGAACATTCTGTCATATGCTGCTCAAGGTACATGAAATTGCTCGGTAACAAATAATACATAAGTTCAATTTTAATAGGGAATATAAGGTTTTGATTGTTTTGGCTACTCCATATCCTAGCCTTATATTCAGTCATTTTAAGCCATTTTGGTCAATATGTACTGCTATTGTATTTTGGTTTGAATTTACATTCCCTTAATAATCCAGCGTGAGGTCTATTTCAAATATGCTTGTAGCTTTTGTGGAGATTCCTTTATATGAATTGATGTTCAAGACTCTTGCCTGTTTTTTTATACTGGGCCAATGGTTGTAGATGTTTTTCTTTATGTGTTTATACACATTTTTATGCATTCTTCAGAGGACACTTTATCAGTGCTGTGTTGCAAATATCTTCACCCACTTAGATGAAGTAAAGTCTCAATTTTAATTTGACCAATACATTTCACTAATGTGTATATTTAAGGTTATGACTTTTGGAGTTTTATTTAAGATATATTTCTCAACTTCAAGTTCATAAAGCATTCCCATAAATTATTTTTTAGAAGTTCCTTTGTTATGCCCTTTACCTCTAGAGCTTCATTTCACCTTGAATGAATTTTTGTACATGGTGTAAGGCAGAAGTTAAAATTTATTTTTTTCAGGTATATATCAAATTTTCTCAGCATCTTTAACTTAAAAGAAAATATTTTCCTTTGTTTTCCAGTAAAAATCATTGTATAAATTAAAAACACTGGGGCACTTCTATTTCATAACTTTGGTCTATTTATTTAACATTATACAAACATAGCAGTGTCTTAATTACTGTGGATTTTTTTTAATGTCTTATTTCCTTGTAGAGGAAGAGAACCTACCAAATTCTCTTGCTTCAGGATTGTCTTGGCTATCCTTGGCTCTTTGTATTCATATACAAATTTGTGATTTAACTTCTCTCTTCTGACAAAAACATGTAGGGATTTTTATTATAATTGCATAGAAAAAACGTTTAGAAGAATTGATATCTTTATAAAACTGAGTCTTCAAATGAAGAAAAAATGGTGTACAACTCTGCTGTTTGAATACTTCATTTCTCTCTGTAAAGCTTTATTTTTTCTTTATACTTTACTTACACGTTTCATTAGATTTTTGCTAATTTTGACTATTTTTATTTTGTTGAAAATGGTGGTATATTAACACTTTCATTCTGTTTACTATTATTATACACAAATACAATAAATGTTATTGATAAAATCACCTAAGTCTAATTTTTATTTCTCTAGACTTCAACTTTCTATGTGCTTAATCTTATTGTCTATTAGTGAATATGGTATTTTTCTTCTTTTAGCATTCTTTTGCTTTCTGCTACAATTTTTGTTTTTTCTTTACTTCATATGTTGGGATGTCTATTAAATTTTGAATAAAAGTAGGAAGACTACAAATCCTTATTTAATCAAAATCTCAAAGTGCACAATCAATTCTTCTGTATGGATTTCATTCTTTAAATACTTCTTAAAATTCATGGGTGAAATGATTTAGGTCTGTACAATTTCTTGTAACAAAATGTAAATCATACATTTCTATAATATTCAGAGATTAAATATTATATTTCACTGTCATTTTTCATATATTGCATTTTCGGGAACTGTATAGAAATTTGAAAAAAAAATTAACATATATAATTATCTAAATAAATATATGATTTATAATATTCCTTTTTCTTTCTAATATAGTTATTTGTGCTTCCTCTCTTTATCCTTCTTCAGTCTTAGCATAGGACTATTTATTTTATTCATCATTTTCTAGAATTATTATTCAGCTTTTATGATTCTAGTGTACATTTCCCCCTTATTATTATCTTCTAATGTTATTGTTGCTTCATTCCTCCTCCCCTATGTTTAAATTTACTTTTTTAATCTTTTAAGATATTTAAGTGCCTTATTATTTATCAGCCTTTGTTCTTTCTAATTTAATGTGCTAAGAAAGCTCATCTAAGCATAGGCACAGCTGCATTTCACAAGTTTTGATATATCCTAATAGTATTATCTTTCAGAAACATGTATTTCTTAATTTCTACTGTGGTATTTTTATATTTACATATGCTACATGGAAGTTCATTTTGTATCTTCAAACATATGGTGAAGGTCTACTGATTTTTTCTCTGTGCTCAGTTTTACCTGTCACTCAGTCCCAGCAGAATTCATTGCAGCCTTCTGATTTTTAAAAATGTAATTTATTTCTTGATTTGTTCACTTGGTCAGAGAACATAACTTGAATGATATAAATGTTCTCACTTTTGTGCAGACTAATTTTATGGTCCAGTATTTGATATATTTGTAAAAATGGTTCTAGTGTACTATAAAAGAATGGGAGAATGTGTTGTTTAAAGTTATTTTGGAATTTTAATAAATAAATAGAGGCAGGTAGATAGATGTTCACGTGAACATATTTGAAGGGGTAAATGAGATAAAGAATAAACATATGTAGCAATATAAGTGCATGTTATCAGAGGACTTAAAATCATGATAATACTAAAGACATTGCTTTTATTTTTGTCTGCTCATATGTTGAGCTACTAAGGAAGGAATATTAAAACATCTCATCTTCACCATGGATTCTTCTTTCTGTATTTTTGAATTTTTAGTGGCATATAACTTTGCTTCCTTTCTTTTCTTGATTTTTTTTAAAATACCAAAAACACCAAACAAACACAAACATTCTTAACTTTTGATCGCTCCATTCTACATATATAATCAGTCATTCACAATATCATCACATAGTTGCATATTCATCATCATGATCATTTCTTGGAACATTTGCATCTATTTAGAAAAAGAAATAAAAAACAAACAGAAAAGAATTCATACATACCATACCCCTTACATACCCCTTTCATTGATCACTAGCATTTCAATCTAAATTTATTTTAACTTTTATTCCCCCTATTATTCATTTTTATTCCATATGTTTTACTTGTCTCTTGATAAGGTAGATAAAAGGAGCATCAGACACAAGGTTTTCACAATCACACAGTCACATTGTGAAAGCTATATCATTATATAGTCATCTTCAATAAACATGGCTACTGGAACACAGGTCTACATTTTCAGACAGTTCCCTCCAGCCTCTCCATTACATCTTGACTAACAAGGTGATATCTATTTAATGCGTAAGAATAACTTCCAGGATAACCTCTCAACTCTGTTTGGAATCTCTCAGCCATTGACACTTTATTTTGTCTCATTCTACTCTTCCCCCTTTTGGTCGAGAATTTTTTTTCAATCCCTTGATGCTGAGTCTCAGCTCATTTTAGGGGTTTTGTTGAGGGATGTTTTAACAGAGTGTACTATTTTGAATGTTAGTCATTTTCTTATATTAAAAATATAATTTGCATTCCTACAGACATATAAGATTTCTGCCAAGAAGTAAGTTTTAAGTTTTATTGTTGCTCTTCTAAAGATAATATTTTATCTTTAAAAAGTTTTCTTGCTTTTTGTCCTTGTTTAATTTTCCTTCTAGTACTTTTTCTTTCTATTTAGCATTTCCCAATTTTACTAATTTGTGGCAATGTATAAGTTTAATAAATCATAGTTGTTGGGATTTTTTTAATGTTCTTGACCCAGTACCCAGATGAATTTTATTAATAGATGAATATTCTCAGAATTATCTTTTTAAATTTTCTAAATCTTTTTAAAATTTTATCTATCCTCTTTTTGTGTGACATCTACCATATGCATGGTTATATGCATGCAATTTATATTTTTAAATTCTTATCATCTCTTCTTTTATTGCATCATTTTAGTTCTCTATGCTTCAATCTGGATAGTTTTTTCTGACTCACCTTCCAGTTTGCTAATTCTCTCAAATGTTAAATAAATTGAATGAAATATTTATTCAGTTATATAATTTTAATTTGATTATTTTAAGAGTTTCTACTCTGTCTGTCAAAGATATTGATATTTGCATTTATCATTTATTTATTTCAATATAATAAGCACAATCATCTTAAAATCTATTTATTATAACTGCATTATCTGGATTCCATAAAATTATGTTTATATTTTCTGTTGTCTTTTGGTTTTGATCACATTTTTTTGTCTCCTTTTATGCCTGGTTGAGTGTTGATCAATGTATATGAGAAATGTAGAATTAACTTGAGGTCAAGGATCTCTTCCTCAAGATATTATTTAATTTTTCTTAGCTAGTAGCTAAGGAACTTGATAATTATGATTACCTTAAGGCAATTCCAGGGACTGAGATGATTCTAAGTAGCTAAACATGCCAGGTATGTTAGTTTGAAGATTTTAAATATCATAAAAAAGGCCATCTTCTTTTAATCCATTCTTTTGGGCGCAGACCTATTGTGGCAGGGCAGTTTGATTAGGTTATTTCAATTGAGAAAGACCAAGGTGGGTCTTAATTCTTTCACTGGAGTCCTTTATAAGAGGTGAATTTAAGAGAAGCTTTGGGAGAAAAAGCCCAAAGAAGCTAAGTGAGGAACCCCCAGAAGCTGAGAGAGGAAGGAACTGGAACCAGTAGCTGAAAGCAATGAAACCCAGGAGCAAAGGACCAGCAGATGCCAGTCTTCTCATGTGACAGAGGTGTCCCAGATGCCAGCAGCCTTCTTTACTGACAGGTATCCTGTTGATGCCTTGAGTTGAATATTTTCACAGACCAAGAACTCGAAATTGTAAATTAATAAATTCCCACTGTAAAAACTAACCCATATCAGACTCCCAGGAAGATGGCCAACTAGAGTGGCTTGAGATTAGCCCTGCTCCATGGAAAGGTTGGAGAGGTGACAGGAGGACAACTGAGGTGGCAATTCGGGACTATAGCTGATCTCAGGGAGCCTTCTGCACCAATGCAGCAGCCCTGGTTGCAGAGGCCAAGAAACTGAGAGGCAGAAGGCTCAAGCCTGGTGTGGAGGAGTGGAGCCATGGAGACTGTGGCAGTGCACAGACTGGAGCGCTGAACTAGAAAGTAAGCCAGGCCATGCTCTTTGGGCATGGTACCCTCACTGGTGAGCCCCATAACTGGCATCTCACTCCACACCCCATGCACCTGAACCCCATCACCTCTCCCATTCCCCATGCTCCAGGCATCCCCACCCCATCAGCTCCTAGTGCATGTACCTGCTCCCATCCCCACCCAAAGTGAAGCCCAACCCACCTCTCCTGCACACCTCCCGAACACTACCACACCCTCCCTGTTCCCTGCAGGTTGTTGCCAGGACAGAAAGGCTGTGGTACTAACCTCCATACCTAGACTACACTGCCCCCTACCCATATTTTTGCACAACCTCACCCCACCATCGCTGAGCTCAGCATATCATTTTAAGGCACTCCCAGTGTCACACATGTGCAGGAGCCCCCAATCATGTCATTCAGCTCTGGGAAATGCACATGCACACAACCTTCAGCCTCACTTCCCACCTCTGAGAAAGTGCTGACCTGCACAGCCAGGTCACATCTGCCCCCAATCCATGAAGGCATAATGTTGACTTGTTGCTACAGCTCTATGCATATACACAAAGGACCCCATGCCTTAGACCAGTGCACACCAGGGTTATGCCCCCAGACCAGTGCACCCACAAAGCTACATCCTCCCTGGCTGTTGGGCTCCCATGTTCACAAGCATTAGTGTAACATCCCCAACCTGCACTCATACCTGCCCTGAAACATATCACTGTACTTAGTGCTCCACTCGTGGCCTACTCCCTGCTGTACAACCATTCCACAAACACAAGGCCTTAGACTACTGAAAGAAATCAACTCTCAAAGTAAATCAATCAAGATATTTATATGTGACAAAGATAGCAGAAGATCACTAAGCATATCGCAATGAAGACAGATATAGCCCTGCCTATTGACCAAATTAAAACACCAAAGGAGACACAGACATTGGAACAACTAAGCAAAGATGTCCATACAACTCTGCTTAATAAAATAAGTGGGATAGCAAATGACATAAAAGTGATCAAGAAGAGCACAAATAGGAATTTGAAACAATAAATAGAAAAACAGTGAAATCATAAAGATTAAAGACTCTGTTGGCCAAGTAAAATCATACTAGAAGCACATAACAGAAGATTTGAAGAGACAGAAGAAAGTATAAGTGATGTAGAGGACAGGATAATTGACTTCAAAGACTCAAAACAGCAAATGTCAAAAAAGATGGAAAAAATTGAATGGGAAGTCAGGGAAACGAAAGACAAAAAAAAAGCATGCAAATATAAGAATCATTGGTGTCCCAGAAGGAGAAAAGAGGAATAAAGGGCTAAGAAGAGTAGCTGAGGGTATAATGGGGGAAAACTTTCCAGCCCTCATAAAGGACATAAATATACAAGTCAAAGAAGCCCAAAGAACTCCAAACGGAATAAATCCAAATAGGCCTTCCCCAAGGCACACTCTTATCAGTCTGTCAAATGTTGAAAAGAAGCAGAAAATCCTGAAAGCAACAAGAGCAAAACAATCTACTACATACAATGGAAAGTAAATAAGACTGAGTTCAGCCTACACAAACAGCACCCTGGGGGTGAGAAGGAAGTGGTATAATATATTTAAGATACTGAAAGAGAAAGAATTCCATCCAAGAATTCTGTATGCAGCCAAATTGTTCTTCAAAATTGAAGGAGAGATTAAAGTTTTCACAGACAAAGAAGTCCTGAAAGAATTTGTCAACAAGAGACTAGCCCTACAGGAAATACTAAAAGGAGATCTTGTGGCTGAAAAAAAATGACATGAGAGGGAGGTCTGGAGGAGGGCACAAAATAGAAGAGTATCAATAAGGGTAATTTAAAGAATTACAATGCAAATTATAACCAAAAGAAAGTAGGAGTAGCTATACTAATATTGGACAAAATAGACTTTAAATGGAAAGACATCATAAGAGACAAAGAAGGACACTATAGACTAATTAAAGAGTTAATTTGCCAAGAAAATATAACAATCATAAATGTTTATGCTCCCAATCAAAGAGTTCCAAAATACACGAGATAGACATTGGCAAAAATGAAGGGAGTGATAGATGTTTCAACAATAATAGTAGGAAACTTCAATATACCATTCTCCTCTATAGATAGAACAGCCAGACAGAAGATCAACAAGGAAATAGAGAGTTTAATTAACTTGATAAACGAACTAGAACTAACAGACATATATAGGTCATTGCACCCCAAAGCACAAGCTTAAACATTCTTCTCTAGTGCTCATGGAACATTCTCCAGGATAGATCATATGCTGGGGCACAAAACAAGTCTTAATGAATTTAAAAACACTGAAATTATTCAAAGCACTTTCTCTGATCACAAAGGCATGAAACTGGATCTCAATAACCACCAAAGAACAAGAACATTCATAAACATGTGGAGATTAAATAACACACTCTTAAACAACCTGTGGGTCAAAGAAGAAATTTCTAGAGAAATCAGTAGCTATCTGGAGATGAATGAAAATGAGAATACAGCTTATCAGAACTTATGGGATGTGGCAAAGGCTGTGCTGAATTTATTGCCTAAAATGCTTATATTAAAAAACAAGAAAGAGCAAAAATTGAGGACTTAACATCAAACCTGGAGGAACTTCAGAAGGAACAGCAAATTAACCACAAAGTAACTAGGAGAAGAGAAATGACAAAGATTAAACAGAGACAAATGAATGGGAGAACAAAAGAAAAATAGAAAAAATCAATAAAATCAAAAATTGATTCTTTAAGAAAATCAGTAAAATTGATGGGCCACTAGCAAGACTGACAAAAAAAAGAGAGGATACTAATAAACAAAATCAGAAATGAGAAGGGGTGCATTACCACAGACCCTGAAGAAATAAATTAAATCATAAGAGGATACTATGAAAAACTATATACCAATAAATTAGACAACTTAGATGAAATGGAGAAATTCCTGGAGATGCATAAAGAAGCTGCACTGATTCAGGAAGAAATGAAAGATCTCAACAAACCAATCACAGGTAAAGAGATTCAATCAGTCATCAAAAATCTTCCTACAAAGAAAAGCTTAGGGCCAGATGGCTTCACAAGGGAATTTTATCAAACATTCCAAAAAGAACTAACACCAATTCTATTCAAACTTTTCCAAAGAATTGAGGAAAAAGGAACTCTACCTAACTCATTTTATGAAGCTAATATTATTTTAATACCCAAACTGAGTAAAAATGTTATAAGAAAGGAAAACAACAGACCAATCTCTCCAATAAACATAAATGTAAAAATTCTCAGTAAAAGATTAGCAAATCAAATCCAACAGCGCATTAAAAAAATTATACACTGTGACCAAATGGGGTTTATACCAGGAATGCAAAGATGCTTCAACACAAGAAAACCAATTAATATAATACAGCTTATTAACAAATAATGTAATATAGCACAATAACAAATCAAAAGGGAAAAATCACATGATCATCTCGATTGATGCTGGAGAAGCATTCAACAAAATTCAGCATTCTTTTCTGATAAAAACACTCCAAAAGATAGGAATCAAAGGTAACTACCTCAATATGATAAAGGGAATAGATGAAAAACCAATAGCCAGCATTATACTTAATGGAGAGAGACTGAAAGTCTTCCCCCTAAGATCAGTTACAAGACAAGGATGCCCACTGTCAGCACTATTGTTTGACATTGTGCTAGAAGTTCTAGCTAGAGCAATCAGGCAGGACTAAGAAATAAAAGGCATCCAAATAGCAAAGGAAGAAGTAAAACTCTCATTATATGCAGATATTATGATACTATACTTGGAAGATCCTGAGAAATCTAAAGCAAAGTTACTTGAGCTAATAAACAAATGCGGCAAGGTGGTGGGATATAAAATTAATGTGCAAAACTCAGTAACATTTATATATACAAGCAATGAGCTAGCTGAGGAATCACTTAAGGAAAAAAATTCCATTCAAAACAGCAACTAAAATAATCATATACTTAGGAATGAATTTAACTACGGATGTAAAGAACTTGTACACAGAAAACTACATAACATTGCTAAAAGAAATCAAACTACATCTAAATAGGTGGAAAGACATTCCCTGTTCATGGATAGGAAGGCTAAATATAGTTAAGATATCAATTCTCCCCAAGTTCACCTACAGATTCAACAGTACCAATTAAAATCCCAACAACCTATTTTGAAGATTTGGAAAAGCTAACTACCAAATTCATCTGGAAGGGAAAGGGACCCTGAATAGCTAAAATCATCCTTAAAAAGAATAATGAAGTGGGAGGATTAACATTCCCTGACTTTGAAACCTATAATAAAGCCACAGTGGTCAAAAAAGCATGGTACTGGTACAAAGACAGAAGCACTGATCAATGGAATCAAATTGATGGTGCAAAAATAGACCACCAATCTATGGTCAACTGATTTTTGACAAGGTTCCCAAATCATCTGAACTGGGACAAAGTTGTCTTTTCAGTAATTAGGCATGTAAGAATTGGATATCAATAGCCAAGGGGATGAAAAGGGACCCCTATCTTCCACCCTACACAAAATTAACTCAAGGTGGATCAAATACTTAAATATTTAAGAACTAGCACCATAAAGCTTCCAGAAGAAAAGGTAGGGAAACATCTTTAAGACCTAGTAAAATGTGGTAGCTTCCTAAATTTTACACCCAAAGCACAAGCAACAAAAACAAAAATAGATACATGGGAACCCCTCAAAATCAAATGCTTCTGCACCTCAAAAGACTTTGTCAAAGAGGTGAAGAGGCAGTCAACTTATTGGGAGGAAATATTTGGAAATCACATATCAGGAAAAGGTTTGATTTCCTGTGTATACAAAGAAGTCATACAACAACAAAAAAAGAACAAACAATCCAATTATAAAATGGGCTAAAGATATGAATAGGCATTTTTCTGAAGAGCAAATACAGATGGCTCAAAGCACATAAAGAGATGCTCATTTTCACTGGCTGTAAGGAAAATGCAGATCAAGACTACAATGAGATACAACCTCACACCTGTAAGAATGACTGCTATTAAACAAACAGGAAGCTATAAATGTTGGAGAGGATGTAGAGAAACTGGGGCACTTATGTACTGCTGACAGGAACATATAATGGTGCAGCCACTATGGAAGACTGTTTTGTGGTTCCTTAGGAAACTAAATATCAAGTTTCCCTATGACCCAGCAATAGCACTACTTAGTGTATATCCAGAAGACCTGAAAGCAATGGTAAAAACAAACATTTGCACACCGATGTTAATAGCAGCATTAGTCACAATTGCCAAAAGATGGAAACAACCCAAATGCCCATCAACAGATAAGTGAATCAACAAAATGTGGTATATACATACAATGGAATATTATGCAGCAGTTAAGACAAAATGATGTCCTGAAGGACATGAAAAGATGGATGATCCTTGAGGACATAATGGTGAATGAAGTTAGCCAGACACAAAAGGATAGATAATGCATGAGTTCACTTTTATGATCAGCAAAAAGGTATAATAAGAGGTTCATAATAGAGAAGATAGGGAATTTAGAGATAAAGAGAAGCTAGAGATGGGTGAACTGTTAGCTAATGAGGTTGAACTCCAATGTAAAGGAATAGATAGGATTTAATGCAATTCTCCAGTAGATCTAGAAGTACTATTACCCTATTGACGATGAACAAGATTGAAAGGGGTCATATAGACCTACATGTCCCACTGACTCACAATAGAAATATGAAAGAGTTCTCATAAGAATTACTTCAAAGATATGATTCTTATATAAAGAGTGTTTAATTCTAGGGTATAGGGGGAAAACTGTTATTGCATGCTATGAGCTATGTTCAAAAGGAAACCATCAGCACGATCACAGCAACAGCAGAGGTAAATAATGGAGTCAGTGACAAGAGTTTAGAGGAGGTTTAGATTTTCTATTTGTGATGGTGTGCTTATTGATTTTCTGACTCTTGGGAAGAATGAAATTATCTAAAATTGAGAATGTTGCTGGACTGTGGACTTTGGGCTCTTTACATGATGTCCAGTGAATGCAGGTGGCTAAAAGATGCACAGATGGAGAAGGAGATTGGTGAACAATGGTGTATACTTATGAATGAAGGCTGTGCTGCTACAAAAAGGAACAAAGTCATGAGGCATGCAATGATGTGAATGAACATGAGGGACATTTGGTGAGACAAAATAAGCCAGAAACAAAAAAACAACAATAGAATGGCTACCTTTTGAAAATGCTTATAAGGAAACACAGGCCTATATTGTAAGCTTTTAGAGAGCAGACACATCAAGTCTGGAGTGGTGTGCTGGTTTGAAATGATGTATGTACCCTAGAAAAGCCATTTTTTAATCCTGATCCCATTTCATAAAGGCAGCCATTTCATCTAATCCCTATTCAGTATTGTATGTTTGAAACTGTAGTTATGTCATCTCCCTGGAGATGTGATTAATCAAGAGTGGTTGTTAAATTGGATTTGGTGGATGCATGTCTCCACCCATATGGGTAGGTCTTGAACTGTTTACTGGAATCCTATGAAAGTGGAAACATTTTGGAGAATGCAAGAGATTCTGAGAGAGCAGAATGATTTAGCCATGAGAAGCAGAGAGTCCACAAGCCAGCAACCTATCAAGATGAAGAAGGAATATGCCTCCCAGGCAGCTTCATGAAGTAGGGAAGCCAGGAGAGAAAGCTAGCAGATGGTGCCATGTTCACCACATGCCTTTCCAGATGAGAGAGAAACCCTGACTGTGTTTGTCATGTGCTTTCTCACTTGAAAGAGAAACCCTGAAATTCATTGGCCTTCTTGAACCAAGGTATCTCCCTGGAAGCCTTTGATTGGACATTTTTATAGACTTGTTTTAATTAGGACTTTTTTTGGCCTTAGAACTGTAAACTAGCAACTCATTAAATTCTCTTTTAAAAAGCCATTCTGTTTCTGGTATATTGCATTTCAACAGCTAGCAAACTAGGACACGTGGTATGGTAGTTAGGTTCAGGTTTCAGCTTGGCTAGGTGAAGGTGCCTAGTTCTCTTGCTGTGGACATGAGCCAATGGCATGTGAACTTCATCTGTTGCTGATTACATCTGCAGTTGGCTAGGAGGCATGCCTGCTGCAATGAATGATGTTTGATTTAATTGGCTGGTGCTTAAATGAGCGAGCTTAACATAGCACAACCCAAGCAGCTCAGCATACCTCATCTCAGCACTCACAGCTCAGCCCAGGCCTTTGGAGATGCAGAAATGAATCACCCCAGGGTAAGTTCCTGGAACCCAGAGGCCTGGAGAGAAGGCTAGCAGAGATCACCCTGTGCCTTCCCACGTAAGAAAGAAACTCAGTTGAGAGTTATCTGTCTTTCCTCTGAAAAACTATGTCAAATAAATAAATACCCTTTTACTAAAAGCTGATCCATCTCTGGTGTGTTGCATTCTGGCAGCTAGCAAACTAGAATAAGTGGTGATTATTATTTCTGGATGTTGAGAGGCTGTTTTATATATATATATATATATATATATATATATATAACCTGATATTTAGAGACAAGAATGAAGCAGAACATTGGGATTAAAGTAATTCAGAACATAGGGGTAAAGAAGACAGTGTCTATATTTTAGAACCACAATACTCTCTGAGACCAATGGAAGAAAGGTTTATTTGATCTGAAACTGAAATTTTATGTAGTGCATAATCTAATTCAACCTATCTGTATAGCTCATTTGAACAACTGAAACACAGGAAGCACAGAATAAGAAAGACATTCTTTAATCCTGTACAGATTATTGTAATGCCTGGAAACATACTAAAGTATATTAAGGAGATAATACAGAAGAATTGGCAAAGTCCCCTGTTCTAGTTTGCTAGCTGCCAGAATGCAATATACCAGAGATAGGATGGCTTCTAAAACAGGGGAATTTAATAAGTTGCTAGTTTATAGTTCTGAGGCCGAGAAAGTGTCCCAATGAAAACAAGTCTATAGAAATGTCCAACCCTTTGCATGCAGAGAAAGATACCTTGGTTCAAGACGGCCAGAGAAGTTCACGGTTTCTTTCTCAAGTGGAAGGGCACATGGTGAACATCGTCAGGGCTTCTCTCTCACTTAGCTGGAAGGGCACATGGTGAACATGGCATCATCTGGTACTTTCTCTCCTGGCTTCCTGTTTCATGAAGCTCCCCGGGAGGCATTTTCCTTCTTCATCTCCAAAGGTTGCTGGTTAGTGGACTCTGTTTCTCGAGGCTATGTCATTCTTCTCTGCTCTCTCTGAATCTCTCTCTGAATCTCCCAAAATGTTTCCTCTTTTATAGGACTTCAGAAACTAATTAAGACCCACCCAAATAAGTGGAGACATGCCTCTACCTAATCCAGCTTAAGAACCACTCTTGATTAAATCACATCTCCAGGGAGATGATCTAATTAAAGTTTCAAAGATACAATACTGAATAGAGATTAGAAAAAATGGATGCCTTTACCAAATGGGATTAGGATTAAAACTTGGCTTTTCTAGGGTCCATACATCATTTCAAACCAGCACATCTCCTGAGGAGGGGAGAAAAATATGGAACTATTAAACCTTACCATCAGAGAATCCCCTCATATCCTGGCAAACTTTAGGGATATCCAAATCAATAGACCATACCCTCAATCATGATGCTTACTCTTGTGAAGCTCATATATGTAGTGGAAAAGCTTAGACTACTTATAAGCATGCCTAAGAGTTACTTCTGCAGGACCTCTGTTGCTGCTCAGTTGTGGCCTCAGTCTCTCTAAGCCCAAATCTGCAAGTGACATCATTGCTCTTCACCCTACATGGGGCATGATGTCCAGGGGTAAAAGTCTCCCTGGCCACATGGGAGATCACTCCCAGGGATGAATCCAGACCTGCCACCATGAGATCAGCAATTATATCCTGATCAAAAGAGGGAAAAGAAGTGTAATTTATAAAGTATCAGTGGCAGAAAGTTCAAATAAAGTTGAGAAGCTACTCTGGAGGTTGTTCTTGCTACCTGTCATAACCACCCAACCCCCAACCAGGACTATTCTAGCCAATCCTAAAGAACCTATGGCAATATGCAAGATTCCACAAGTGTTCCAGGCACTAGATTAACTTTCCAGAAACCTACAACCTCTAGATGGGTCTCTGGTCCCAGATGGTTCCTGAAACCTAGCCCAGCTTCTTCAGAACATCAGATAGTTCCATCTCCCTACCCCATATTAGTGGCAGACCCTTCCAATATCAAAAATTTAGAATTGCCATAGCCCAAACAACTCCAATGAGAGGTGTGGTAAGATCAAAGGTGATGGTAGAATTATATATAGAAGATGAGACTTAACAAATGAATATGAATGCTGAATCATTAAATTGATATCTCTTTTAGTCCCCAGTATTTTAGAGCAGCTAGAAGTAAAAACCTAAAATTGTGAAATTGTAACCCATGTCAAAGTATGAAATATGTTCTACAACTGATTGTGGTGCTGTGCTTTGAAATCTATAACTGTTTTGTATATATGTTATTGTTCACAAAAAAAAAAACACAAGGAAAAGAGTCAATTGTGATGATAAAAAATTATTTAAGCCCTCTAACCTCCCATATCTTGGAGCAGCAAGAAGGAAAAAATGAGAGGATCATATTGTAGCCCATGACAAGCTCTGGGATCTGTCCTGTAACCACTTGTTGAAAAGTGCTTTGAAAACTATTGCTTTATTTCTTTGCTTTGCATTTTTGTTATATTATACAATAAAAAAACAACAACCCATATCTTAGTATTGCATTCCAAGCAAAACAGTGAGTATGTCAATTTTGCCAAGCCCTGAACTTTAGTTTTCATTCTCTTTTTATCCCTGAGTCTTTTTAATGGCAAACTTAGGTCAGAAAGAGAGACATCTATTGCCACCTCCAGGGATAGAGTTTCACCACATGAAAGGTGGCAAGATTATAACAATGTCTGTGATAAAGAACTCATTCCTAGGGAACCCTTTACGTCCCACTTTTTGTAGGTGTTTGGATTGCCGACAGTGGAGCTGCCAACAGAAGCATGGTCAACAGGTCCAGAAGGAACAATGTTTTTTACACACATAGAGAAGAGATAGAGGAAAGTCAGTATCACTAGCAGGCATCAGTTCCACATAACCAGCAAAAGGGCAAGTAAGAAAGGCAACATTCAATATTTAGTGTCTGCACACAGAGCTAAAGTTTTGAAAAAATCATTATTATTCATTTCTATTACTTTCTGCTATATTTCCAAGACCCTCTGACAGTTGTCAGGCATTATAGGTTACTGAGAAGGATCCTAACTCAAGTCTGATAATTGAGTTTAATCAGGATCCCGAGGTACAGCTCAAGCTCATCAGGGCTGTGAAAAAAAGAAATGAACACAAGAATATTCTAGTTTCAGCACAAGACCTTGTCATCTCAACACCAATGTGAAAAAGAGAGCAACTTCTTCTACAGTTACAAATATTTAATTTTGATCTTTGATCACCATTCAAATACTGTTTTGTTAATATATATATAACACCTCCTTGCACTCCTGATTACAGATTCCAAAAAAATTTGCTTTTACTGCAGTGCTTCAAATAAATCTCATTAGCACTGAACATCAATGCTTGGTACATTGACTCCTTTAAAGGTATGCAGCAAATTTTATAACCATGCTTTTAAGATTATTTTCCTACATAAAGAGTAACAGCTTATCAATGTTAATTTCTGATTGATATTAACCATGATTTTCTGTTCATCCTTGCCTCCTTTATTCCTACAACCCTTAAGAATTTAATACATTTTATGTGACTCTTTGGCTTGGTGAAACTATTACCTTGGCAAAGTGTTTTAAACAGAAAATTTGCATTTATTTTTCTCATAAAACACCTGAGTTGACTTTGTTCACTAGTTTATTCACTTGATAATGTATAGGATTGACACACAAAGAAAGGATAAGGTGCTATAGAGTGGCTCAGGACGTTTTTCCCATGGAGGTCATATTAATAAAACAAATTTAAGATAACCAGTATGCTTAATGAGAATAATTAACCAGTCAATTTGCTATACTGTTATATCTGACCTTCTATGGATGAAGTTATCACCTAGCATTTTTATTAGCCTTTGGCCTTTTTTTTATAACGCACATTTTAGAGTGACAATAAGTCACACACTATGGCCTAATGATGCTATTAAAATTCAACCCACTACTTATAAAACAGTGTGTCTCTTTGCCCTTTAGTAAGCCACATTTCTGTAGCTATATGAGTATAGAAGTAAAAGTTGTCTCAGCAAATAAGAATGTTTCTTAAATACTTACTATTACCAATTCATTTTGTGCCATTGGTCCACTTGTAAATACAATGCATACAAGCAGATATAATTAATTACTCTCATTGGATCCTTGGTTTCCATTAAGTCCAGATGCCTGCTTTGGGCTTGATTTGCTGCAGACTCTCAAAGAAATACATCTGGATCAGGTGTTTTCTGAAAAGTAATCATATTAGAATTCTATTGTGGAAATCCTTAAATACTTCCCAAAACTTCCTACAGATAGTGTACACCTGACTATGGATTGCATCTTCATGGAAAGAGCTGAGGGATATGTCTGATGTATGACAAGTGACATTTCAAAAGTTTCAATATAGTAAAGCCTGAAACATACATTGAAAATCTCTTTCATCTATATGGCACCAAAAAATAATATGATTTCCAGTGAATGTATTTGTGCTGGTTTGAAGTGGTGTATGTACCCTAGAAAAGCCATGTTTTAACGCTAATCCCATTTTGTAAAGGCAACCACTTTTTCTAATCCCTATTCAGCACTGTAGGTTTGAAACTGTAATTAGATCATCTCTCTGGAGATGTAACCCAATTAAGAGTGGTTGTTTAGCTAAATTAGCTAGAAGCATGTCTCCACCCATTTGAGTGGGTCTTGATTGGTTTACTGGAGTCCTATGAAAGAGGAAAGATTCTGGAGAATAAGAGATTCAGAGACAGTGGAGCTGAACGACATAGCCATGAGAAGCAGAGAGACCAAAGCCAGCGACCTTTGGAGATGAAGAAGGGAAATACCTCCTGGGAAGCTTCATGAAATAGGAAGGCAGAAGAAAAAGCTAGCAGATATTGCTTTGCTTGCCACGTGCCCTTCCAGCTGAGAGAGAAACTGTGACTGTGTTCGCCATGTGCCTTCTCACTTGAGAGAGAAATCCTGAACTTCGTCGGCCTTCTTGAACCAGGATATCTTTCCCTGGATGCCTTTGATTGGACATTTCTATAGACTTGTTTTAATTGGGATATTTTCTCAGCCTTAGAACTGTAGACTAACAGCTTATTAAATCCCCATTTTTAAAAGCCATTCTGTTTCTGGTATGTTGCATTCTGGCAGCTAGCAAACCAGAACAGTATTTTAGCCTCATGTTAAACCTGTTACCTCCAGTATGATACATGTATACACTGGTTTTTCATTTTTCATTCAGAGGTTAAACTGTCATCCACATTTATATTGATATTTTTCTTTTTAAGGTCAAAGATCTGAAAAGGCTCCTACCATCTTCTGCAAAGTTCTATAATTCCAAACATTATTTCACCCATTTAGGAAGAAATAAGTTTAACACTCATAAAACCTATGTCCTTACTTATGAGGTATATTTTTCTTATACTTTTTCTTTCTAAAATGTGATTGCAATTATATATATGACTGCAGGCACATGTTCTTGTTTACGTGAGCCCTCTCAATGTATAAGCATGTGCTTACTTTTAGAAATTATTATATTATTTATAATTCTTCATGTTATATTAATATTAGGTTAGTCAATATAAAAGATTATAGGCAGGATGTCATCAACATGGTGATGTAAGATATCCCTGAAAAAGCGTCCCCAGAAATGTGGGAAATAAAAGGACAAACCTTTTATTTGGAACTCTGGAGGATGGCAGAGACTGGAGAAGAACTCCACAAATGCTGAATCAAAGAAAAAGAAAAGACCAGGTAGGAAATTTCCATCCCAGGCTCACCAGACCATTCTCATTCCCCTCCACTTTCCTCAGTCCCAAGCATCTAAGGAGTCGCTCACACAGGCAGCAGTTTGGGCCCCTCCCCCTGTGAGCATAGCCTATAGAGCCAATCAGAGCAGTGAGTTTGAACTCCTGCATATCCAGGCACAGGGACCTAGGTCCAAAGAGACCCAAGATGGAACACAAGCTGCTTATGAGTGCTTTATGTAAAAGGGATCCCAGGTGTGGAGAAAGGGAGACTGTGGTAGTATAGCTGGCAAGAACTGTTTTGCAGTTTCTGTTGGTTGGCCCACTTAAACACAAAACAGATATTTCTAGAGAGTGACAACACCTTTCCAGATTGATCCCACCTGGTTCCCCAGGATGGGATACCAGGAAGAGACCAAAGGCTGAAAAAACTTACAGAGAAAAAAAGAGGGGGGTGGGGTGGGGTTAAAACTAAATTGATGTAAGCTATCATGGGTCATAAGACTGAAAAGCGTAAGGGAAATGGGGTACTAAGTGAAGGAGAGAATTTAAACAAGTCATAAGAGCTGGAAAAAAATTCTGCAAAAGTCAAACAGAACAGATCAAGATTCTTGGAGAAGGAACAGAGGAAAGGAAGCTTTCTCCTGGAGGTAAACAATTGCCTGAAATTGCAATCTCAAAAATTGCCACACATATATATGGCAAGAATCAGATGAAAAAGAGGTGAGAAAAACTGAACAATTAAACATTTATAATTGGACCAAGAGTCAAAGAAGAGCCTTAACACAAAGCCAATCAACAGTAAAACCCTACACAAGAGGGAGAAAAAGACTTTCAGAGTTAACTCCTCATCAAGATAATCAGATGCTAAGACATCAGCAAAAAATTACAAGCCATGCTAAGAAATAGGAAGATATGAATCAGTCAAAGGAAGAAACTAAAATTTCAGAAGAGACATACAAGTTGGAACAAGTAATCAAACATGTTCAAACAAATCTCCTCAATCAATTGAAGGAGGTGAAGGAAAATATGGATAAAGAGCTAAGAGATATTGAGAAAAGTGGGTGAGCATAAAAAGAATTTGAAAGTATGAAAAGACACAGAGCAGAAATTATAAGGATGAAAGTTACAATAGTAGTGATAAAACACATTAAAGGAATAGAGCAGCAGATCTGAACAGACAAGAAAGCATCAGAATATCTGTCTGAAGTATAGATAGAGAATTGGAAAGTTTATAGATTATGTAGGAAGATACACTCAACATTTTTAGCATAACATGATGAAAACTGTCATTTTTTTCCATTTTATAAATTTTGTAGTATGTATGGATTTATTTGTTCATTTATTTTATTCTCCCAATGAAATCATAAATTAAGTAGAGAAGGTACTTGTGCCTCCATCCATAGGTATATAAATTGATATATTGTGATATTAAAATGTACTTTTCAAAATACATTTGTAGCTACCAAATGTCTAGCTGCACATAACAAAAAAAAATTGATGTAATAGGAATTTAAATAAGAGAAAGGTTGTTGTCTCACATGCAAAATTTAATAATCAGCACTCCAATTTGATATGGCAACTCTATGATGATTTTAGTTCCCAGGCTTTCTTTTGCTCAGTACCATAATTGGAATATAGCCCTCACTTTTATGATTCAGTATGGAAGCTAGCATTTCAAAGACAGCAGGACAAAGGAAGGAAATTATATATCTATAGCTCTGCTTAATTCATTGTCCAACTTTTAGTAACATGGTCACATCCAGTTGCAAATTAAGTTAGAAAATGAAGTATTTTCACTGATGAGTATAATCAGTATAGTTGAGAAAGAGGAAGAAATCAGATTGTGGATTAGGCAACTGAAATTCTTTGCTATACAAAGGAACTAGAACGGATTCCTGATTTAGAATTTATGTGCTCTTTCTATTATTAATGTTCCCTACACATTTCACAATTGTTTTCTTCCCTGTGTGAATTCAAACTCTAAAATTAATTTACACATACCAACCCCATATCATAATAGCTTATATAAAAGTAAATAGCATTGTAGGAAAATTTAATAATAGCAAGGAAGCTAAAAAATGATTTATATTATTTTCATAATAATATACAAAATAATAGATGTCTAATTGAGCTGGTTTGAAAGGATGTATTTCCCCTAGAAAAGCCATGTCTTAATCAAAATCTGATTTTGTAAAGGCAAAATAATCCCTATTCAATACTGTATGTTTAAATCTGTAATTAGATCATCTCTGTGGAGATGTAATCCAATCAAGAGTGGGTGTTAAACTGGATTGGAGGAGATATGTCTCCACCCATTTGGGTGGGTCTTGATTGGTTTACTGGAGGCCTATAAAAAAGGAAACATTTTGGACAATGGGAGATTCAGAGAGAGCAGAGAAGAATGACATAGCCACAAGAAGTAGAGATTCCACAAGCCAGTGACCTTTGGAGATGAAGAAGGAAAATGCCTCCTAGGGAGCTTCATGAAACCAGAAGCCAGGAGAGAAAGCTAGCAGATGATGCTGTGTTTGCCATGTACCCTTCCAGCTAAGAGACAAGGTCTGACTATTCACCATGTGCCTTCTAACTTGAGAGAGAAACCCTGAACTTCATCGGCCTGCTTGAACCAAAGTATCTTTCCTTGGATGTATGCCTTTGATTGGACAATTCTATAGACTTGTTTTAATTGGGACATTTTCTCAGCCTTAGTACTATAAACTAGCAACTTATTAAATTCCCCTTTCTAAAAGCCATTCTGTTTCTGGTATTCTGCATTCTGACAGCTAGCAAACTAGAACACTAATCAAGTGTTGTTTTAACAGAGAAATATGTTTAAAAGTTTGATATTATAGAATATAGAATATTTCTTATAATAGAAATAAAAAATCATAAAAATAAAACATTCTTAATGGGTTCAACTTCTTTATTCATAAACCTTGTATTATCTTTTCATTTTGTTTTGAAAAATTTGAAGCCAGAGGAGCATTAAAAATAGATTATAAGAACATAAATGTACAGAATCAGTTTTATTTAATAGAATATATTTTTAAAAATTTGTGTGATATTCCTATGTGTAAATTACTTAAAAATGACCCACAGAATATAACAGGGTCAACTCAATATCTAATATAGTTAGGATCAGTTCTACTTCAAACTTTAGTTCAACAGCAAACAATGACAATAGCAATGACAACAGTCCAACTTAAATATCAAAATACAGCATAATTTTAACCAGAATATATTTATACTCTATTTTAAGTGGAAAAAAATCCCTTTTCCCTTAAGGAGAAAATGTAATATGTCTGATTTTCTCTTCAGTGGGTATCTTTAGATACCAATATCCTTTAAGAACAAGATAATCCCTTGTGTGGGGACAAATTTTATTCTTCAGAGTATGATGGTCTCTTATAATTTTTTTTTTCTAAATCTACTATTTTCTTATAATCCATTTATAAAATAAGGTACTGCTATTTTCTTTAGAGATTTCATCTAAAACATATTCTTACATTTGCCATAGAAAAAAATTCCAACTTTGTACAATTTTATCTCTTCTTACTAAAAATTATATAGGCTACAAAATTTGAATTTTAAGGTTACAAAAATCTAATCAGACTTGACTTAAATTTCTTAAGTCCCTTCAACATTTAGGATAGACAACACTTTTTTAAATTGCCAATTAAGATAATTTAAGATATTATTTTAAAAATATCAGAATTAATTTGACAAATGTAATCAAAGCTTATCATTTGCAATGTTTTTTCATAGGAGAAAATTAACAGAAAATCTGGCTAATTGTAAAGCCAATGTAACTTGGTTATATAGGTTTGATTATGATTATATAGGTTACTCTTATTGCTTAAGCATCCAGTAAAATTATATAGGTTACATGATTATATAGGTTACTCTTATTGCTTAAGCATCCAGTAAAATTAGAAATAGAATATATGTTTTTGAAATGTTGGGAGACCTAGTAAAAGTTCCAAAAACTGGCAAGAATGCTCTTAAAGTATTATATCCAGATTTCTATTTCTGGTTGTGATAACTTCCATATAGCTGACTAGTTCTTCCTACAAGAACAACTAAAGAAGCAGGAGATTGTTTTAAAATATCAGTTTGAAAGTATTAAGAAGGCACTAAATTAATCTGGAATTGAAAAGCCAAAATGCTCAAGAGAACATTCATAAGGATGAATCCAATATTTTCTATTGTTTTTCCCCTTAAGGCATTTGTTAACTCATCAGAGATTCAAGTGGAGAAGTCAAGAAGCCATGTAGAAATGCCTGCTAAAAATCTGAGTTGAGCACTTCATCATCTTATATGTCTATGGTGGCCAAATCTATCAAGTTAAGTAGGAGAAGCAAATCAAAGAGAAGAAAACCTGAGAGCTTGAAATATTTATTTTCCTTCTGTGCATTTACTAATTTGTTAGCATTGCAGGCCATGATGATGAAATAAAGAACCAGTGAAGCTATTCAGAACTATGAACAATTTTATATTGATGAAAGAAAAAAAACTGAATTGAGAATATGCCAAGAAGAGGTACCATGGAAAATAATCCAGCTTTTCAATTGTGACTGTTTCATGGCTGTATCATAGGACTAGCTAGATTGAAGATAGATCAGGCCTCATAAACACAAAATGTTGAATGAGTTTAATTTATATTGTATTACTGTCATCAGTTACTGTTAATATTTGCCAAAATCTAAGGAAAACCTTCTGTGGATGATGCGGAAGCAACCAGCCTCTTCAGTTTTCCATTTCCAATGTCTGACATTCAATGCAACATTCCTTGGCATAATGAGATATAAGAATAACAATAAAAAAGGACAATTAAATTAGAGTTTAAAAAGATCCAACTATTGGAATAACCAGACATAGCATTTTTTTAAATGCCGATCAGTATATTCAAAAATGTACAGTGACAATTTCACAGAGAACTGTAATCTTTAAAATATAAAGAAATTTATTTTTAGAACAAATAACTCAGTAGTTTACATTAAAAATATAATAGTTGGGAGTACTAACAAATCAGATGAAATCAACAAGATTATTAATGCTTCAAGGGATAAATCAATGTAACATATGAAAATTGAGGCAGAGAGAAAACAAGGAGTAAACCAAAGGAAAAAAGAATTGCGTGGTGTGCCAGTTTGAAAGGATTTATGTACCCTGGAAAAGCATGTTGTATTCCTCATCAATCTTGTGAAAGCAATCGTTTCTTCTAATCCCTATTCAATAATGTAGGTTGTAGGTTAGAATGTTGATTAGATTATCTTGCAGAGATGTGACTCACCCAGTTGTGAGTATCAGCCTTGGACTAGAGGGAGATGTGACTCCACCCATTCCAGGGGGATCTTGATTACTTTACTGAAATCCTTTAAAAGAGGAAGCATTTTGGAAAAAGCTGGAGAAAGATGAGAGCCATAACAGAATGAGGAGAGCAGCAGATACAGATGAAGGAGAGTGCCCCTAGGGGAGCTTCATGAAGCAAGAAGCTTGGAAAGAAAGGTAGAAGATGTTGCCATGTTCACCATGTGTCTTTCCAGTTGAGAGAGAAACCTTGAACTTCATCAGCCTTTCTTATTTAGAAGTAATCTCTTGTTGGTGCCTTAATTTGGACATTTTTATAGACTTGCTTTAATTGGGACATTTTCTTGGCCTTAGAACTGTAAACTAGCAACTTATTAAATTTCCCTTTTTAAAAGTCGTTCCATCCCTGGTATATTGCATTCTGACATCTAGCAAACTAGAACAGATGGTAAAAAAAAAAAAAAAGGAAAAAAAAAGAGGTCTAATATATATGTAATTGGAGGGAATGAGGAATAGAGGTAAAGAATGGGGAAGATGCAATGCTGGATGAGAAAATATCCAAGAATATTTTAGAAAATTAAACAATAAAAAGGCAAAAGCAAATTTTTAAAAATAGTCTGGTATGTGGAATGATACAGTATTAAAGTGTAATAGTTATGTCATCTGAGTTCTCAACAGAAATGACAGAAGGCTAAAGGCAATGGAGTTACATATTTAAGGTTTTATACAAAAAGTAATATTAACTCAGAATTCCTATACAAGGAAATTCTAGTTCACACATGAAACTGAAAAAAAATAAATAATAGTCAACAAATTAGAAACATAACAAAACCCATCTATTTGCTGTCTAATAAAAAACATATTTTAAATATAAAAACACAAAACCATTAAAGTAAAACAATGTCAAAAGACATACCATGCAAACGTTAAGCAAAAGAAAAAAGTTGGTGTAGCCATACTGTTATTAGACAAAATATACTTAATGTGAGAAGCATTATGGGAAATAAAGGTGGAAGTCAAGATTTACACACATTTCATAATAATTAAAGGCTTAAAACCTTATGAAGGAAGTAATTTGTATAGCTATAAATATGCATCCCCTAAATTGTTTACTCAAAATGTATATTCATTCATAATTTAGCCCTAAGATATGTAATGCAAATATTTACAGAATTAAGTGGAAAATGGACAAATCTAAAATAATAGTGGTATACTTTAATATATGCTTCTGTATTAGTTAGGATTCTCTAGAGAAACAGAATCAACAGGGAACACTCGCAAATATAAAATGTATAAAAGTGTCTCACATGACCTCAGGAATGCAGATTCAAAATCCGCAGGGCAGGCTGTGAAGCCCACGACTCCGACGGAGGGTCTGGACGAACTCCACAGGAGAGGCTCACCAGCTGAAGCAGGAAGAGAGCCTGTCTCTTCTGAATCTTCCTTAAAAGGCTTCCCCTGATTAGATTAAGCATCACTCATTGCAGAAGACACTGCCTTTGGCTGATTACAAATGGAATCAGCTGTGGATGCAGCTGACATGATTATGACCTAATTCTATGAAATGTCATCATTGCTATAGACAGGCCTGCACTTGTCCAACCAGACAAACAGGTACCACAACTTGGCCAGGTTGACACATAAACCTGACCATGACAGCTTCTCAGTCATTGAAAGAATAAGGAGAACAAAATTGAGCAAGCATATGCACAATTTGAATAGCATTATTTAACAAGTTGATCGTTCAGCGTATTGATACTGCATTGAGCCCAACAACTGAAGAATGCTAGTTAAAGGGGTCCATGAAACAGTTACCAAATTCATATTAGGATGGATCATAATGCAAATTTCAATACTTTTCAAAGACTTGAAGACAGAAAGAAAATATATCTGATATTGTAAATTAAAACTAGAAATCAAAAACCAAGAATGACTACAAGAAGTTTTGGAAAATAAATGAAGCCTGTTGAAATTATTTAAACTGTGTGAAGAAATACCATTAGAAATTAAAAATAGTATTCAGAATTTAATATAAAGAAAGAATGACATTTCCCAATTTATTCAATGTAATTATAGCTAAATGTAGAGAAAATTTTTGTAGCCTTAAATTCAGAATCAACAAGAACAAAGGACTAAAATAATAAAGTATATTAAGACTAATGATCCATCTTAAAATGTAAAAGCAAATAGAAGGAAGAAACTTATATAGATATGCCCATGAACAAGTAAATGAGAAGACAAATATATTATAGAAAGACTAAAATTTTATTCTAATAAAAGAAAAATGAAATATTAAATCCCTAGCAAGTGAAAAAGAGAAAGACAAATTCCCAGTGATAGGAAGAATAAAAAGAACACCACCTCAGATCTTGATTACGTTTTATATTTTTATATTTTATTATAAAAATATAAAAAGAGAACATTAGAAAAACCTTATGCTAATACATTTTAATATTTAGATGGAATGAAAAAATAAAAATAATTTAGCCTAGTGAAACATACTAAACAAGCAATAAAAAAATGCTCATTTTCATTTTAAAAATATGGATGAAAAAATGCCCCTTCTCCCAAAAAACCTTCTTTACTCACATTTACTAAATTGAATTCTTCCAAGTTTTATAGAAAAAAATATAAAAAATTTATAAACTTTTCCAAAAAAGGAAAATAATAGAACATAAACATACCTTAACATGTCTTACAAGACTATCACAATCTTTCATATCTGAATTGGTAAATGTTACAGAAAATGAAAATTTTAAGCCAATCTCTTGTGAATATATGTGCGTGTGTATAATTATGCATCAAACATTTTTAGGATATGTAATCTAGAAATACTTAAAATAGGATGATACATCAAATTCAATTTGGGTTTGCTCCAGCAGGAAAACTTAATTTGAGAAAAGACATACCTACAAACAACCTACAGCAAAGAAGTTTCATCTACCATCAACAGAGAGAGGGATCGCTCTCAGCAATATAGGTAATCTCCTCATGCAATCAACTGGAGGGATTAAATATGAGAACTATTTCTGAGGTCAGAAGAATTTCTGCCACAACTTCAACAGTGGCTTTTCCTGGAATTTCCAGCCAGCCAGCTTCCTCTTTAGAATTCAGACTAAGGACATCAACATAACCTTTACCAGAATTTCCAGTGTATGACCTGATCTTTGAAGTTCAGACTTTCCAGCCCTCATGGTGCCATGAGCCAAATTCTTATAGCAAATACTACCCATACATACAGACATGCACACATACACACACATACACACACACACACACACACACACACTCACACATAAAGATCATCTTCAAGGTACAAAACTGAATGGCTTTCCTTCAGATCAGTATAGAATAAATATATTAAATATCTTACTAGACAAACTAGCCAGAGAATGAAAAAAATACCAAAAAAGGAAAGGCTTAATAATTTGAAATAAAGAAATAAAAAGCCATTGTTTGTAAATGATAAAATTGCTCACATAGAAAAATGCCAAAGAGTTTACAGATGGATTATTTTATATAGTCATTGTATTTAATAAACTGGCTGGATAGAAGGTTAGTATAAAAATTAATTCTGATTTCATTTACCAAGGTTAAACAAAATGTAAAATGTTTAAATACCACCCCAAAACATTAAATACTGAGGTTTAAATCTACAAGGATTTTATTCCTGTACCCTATTTTTAAATAGAAAAACATAAACATCACCAAAAAGAAAATTAAGTAAATGGCAAGATATATGTTGTCAGGATATTTGTTACTTGGGGTCTCAGGGCCGCAGGATTGCATTTGGGAATAGAGAACAAGCGGAAGTTATGAGAATCAGACTTTATAGTATCAAGAGGGAAATGTGTCCCGGCTTTCCCATGGAAGGATATGATTGGCTTTATGGGTAATTTTCATGGCTTACAGCAAACCAAAAACCCACCACTTAGAAATTAGAAGGAACTTGGCCCTTTTTACCATTTAATCAGACATTATTATTTTATATTTGGCTTTTTGATTCACAGATATGCTTTATATATTTTGAAGACTGCTGCAAATATTTCCTCTCTGCATTTGATTTCTTTTCGTTTTCATTTTATGTCTCTTGATATACAAACTTCTTAGGTTAATACAATCAATATGTTAATTATTCATGTCTTATTACAGTATTTTGTGCCATATTTAATACATCCTATTAATCCTAATGTAGCATTTTGACTTTCATTTTTATTTTTTATCTACATAAAGTTGATTTTTGAAAATGATGATAAAGTTTCAATTTGAATTTTTCTTTTTTTTCTCAAGAGCATGGCCAATTTTAAGAACTTTTAGCAAATACACCATCATTATCTTGATAATCTCTAATGCAAACTCTGCAGTAAATCCAATTAGCATATTTGCATCTTTTTGGAATAATTATGCTTTTTCATTTTTTTGCTTATTTTCATATTGATACTGTAGTATTAATTAAATAAATCATATTATGTGTCTTGACATGTTTCATGGCAACTACCTCAAACTTTGTTCTTTTATTCCTCACTATTCTTCACATTTGCTCCTCTTAACAATACTATCATGAGGTTGTCAAGTTACATAAAATTGTTTTTGGGATTTTGACTGCATCCTTTTGAAAACAGGTGAGCATTTTTCCTCCTAAATTCTCTGAGCTCTCTGGTAAGAAAAATGAGAAAAAAGAAAAAAGAAAATTTTAAAAAGTTACATGACCATTTGTTTCATCAGAATATATGAGAGTTTCAGACTCATTAACTTGCTCTCAAATTCTTTTTTTCCTTCTGACCTTGTATATTGTTTTGTTTTTCATTCAAGTGCTCCCTCGATAACAAAGAATGAATCTGTTCTGTCCATCTACTGAAAGTAAACATATTTTTAATGACAAAATGGTTTCAATAAGACATTTAAAAATCTAATTAAAATATAGCATTACCTAAACATTGCTTAAGTGAAAGATATTTGGTGGACTTTTTCTGAATTAAATATAAGCATGGTGCAATACACTTACTAGCATTCAATCTCAGTGCACTTATATTGGTATTCTGATTGATAAGTTCTTAAAATTGGAGTTGGTCAGTCAAGAAAAATGTTTATTTTGAATTCTAGTACAAATTGGAAAATAGTCCGGTAAGTGACTATACTAATTTATGCTTGTTTTAGTTTGCTAAAGCTGCTAGAATGCAGTACACCAGAAATGGATGACTTTTCAAAAGGGAATTCATTAAGTTGCAAGTTTACAGTTCTAAGGCCATGAAAATGTCCAAGTTAAGGCACCAACAACAGGTTGTCTTCACTCAAGAAAGGCTGATAGCATTAAGGATATCTCCGTCAGCTGGAAAGTCACATGGCGACATCTGCTAGGTTTCACTCCTCATTTCAGAAGGCTTCCCCAGATGTTTTCTTTTTTCATTTCTAAATGTCTCTGGCTGTGTGGGCTCTCTTGGCCCTGAAACTTCTTCCAAAATGGTTCCCTTATAAAGAGCTCCAGTAAGCATCCCCACCTTGAATGGGTGGAGACACATCTCCAAGGCAACCGCCTAATCAGAAGATCCCACCTACAATTGAGTGGGTCACATCTCCAGGGAAACAATAAAAAAGATTCCACCCATCAATATTGAATGAGGATTAAAGAAAATGGCTTTTCTGGAGTACACAACAGTTTCAAACTGGCACATCACTCCTAACAAAAATTTATGAGTGCCCTATGTTTTATGCCCTTACAATCATTGTCTGTTGTGACATTTAAATTTGCTCCTGCATTGTCTAATGTTTTAATATGTTAGTAATCCATTATTCTTCTAGTGTTGTATTAACATGCAAAGAAAAATTACTTAGCTTTCAAAAGCATGAGCTCTTGATATATTCTAAAACTTAAAGAGGATCACATCATGCTTTGTAAATAAAAAGCTATAAAGCAGTGTGTATAGTATAATGACAATGAACAAAACAATTTTAAAGTTTGTATTTAATTATCTTTATAGATTTATAAGTGCACAGAAATGAGCATGTGTATAGAGGTTATATATAATGAACAATTTCTCGAAAGTTATCGCTGGTGTTGATAGTAATGAATATCTCTGAGAATACTTAGAGAGATATTTGAAATGTATTGTAATTGTTATATTTTTTAATAATCATTTGCCTCTACAGGTTTTTCAAGATGAAGATGATACAGAAACTCATTTGATACATATATATACACATATATATATATACATATACATATACATATATGAGCTTGTTCACTAAAGTACAGTCTGACCTTAGAATTTGATCATCTGAAAGTACTGATTCATCTTCCATAGTACTTAATTCATCACTAGGATAAATCTAGTTAGTGTAAAAAATCTGGTTCAATAGCTGTCAAGCTCAGTTAACCACTAATGTAATAATCTATGAAAATTCATTCCATGTATTTAATTAATGCATACGTAATTTAATTTTGAAAGAATATCTCTAAATTAAAATATATTTACCGATGCTGTGTAAGCTCAATTATCTTGGTTATAAAATAAATTAAGATTATATTCCATACTTATAAAATCCATATCCAATATGCCAATGTTAATGCTAGGCATGAAAGAATATGAACCATTTAGTTAACTGTGTTAACTTGCTACTCTAGTAACTGTACCCACAAATAATATCTTTTTATACATATTTCAAGATGTGTGTTGAATTCAGTTTTTACATATAGGTGGCAATATAAACGTTTGTTTTACTTTATTGATGAAAACTCAGAGAATTGACTGACATATTTCCTAAATTATTTTTCAGTAGATAGCCTTCAGTTAAATTGGTGTTTTATCAATGTGTTTTATATAAATATTTAAAGCAATTCATAAATTGATTTTCAGCAATGTTCTTCTTTTATATTTGCATATTTTTCCAGTTTTTATAAAGTTAGAAGTCTAACCTTATAATTTAATAAACTGTAGATGTGATATTAATTAGGATTGTGAAAATTCATTTAACTGGTAATATTTTGTTTCAAGGTGGTTTTACAGAAGAGTTAGATTTATGATGAATACTCTCAATCTCTGGTTACTTAAACTACAAGTTTATTTCATTAAACAAGAACAATTGGAATTCTCACTATGTGGTTAAAAATAAGTGTGTTAGAAGCAGTCTTTTCTTTAACTACTTTTTAGTAATTATTCATTTTTTGCCTTCAAAATAGATAAGCCCCAAATTGCCTGCATTTTGTTCTTGTGCCTAGTAATTACTCACTTTTATCACACTTGCTTGGCAAGCACCGACTCTCTTTTGGATATTCATAATGAAATCTGGTGAATCAAGATGAGAACAACGGTACTTTTAACATGGACTCACTTCTGGTTTCTTTATTTGATAATGGGTGTTATTTCAATGATTTAGCGCAATTACAATTTTGCCACATATAAATGCCACTATTATATTTTTTTCAGTTTTTGAGATTATTAAAAGGGCATTTATGAACTTAGAATCAAGTATACTCTTATATTTGGTAATTTGACTGTCAAGTGACTTTTCTTGAAATATATAGATGTTATAGGATCATTGTTAGAGATTTCATTGGCTCTCACATGAACATGAATATAAGATACTTACATTAAGCAAGATTAGTGGGTTTTATTAGCATTAATGGAAATTATGCATGAGAATCAAATGGAGGCAGACTAGTCCTCATTAATTTTAACCGTATAATAGTGTGAGTATTAAATTTGAGAATGATTATTTCCAAGAAATATTTAAAAGTGAGACCTGAATATTAAAGCTTCCTTAATTTCCCCTTAATATATGCCATAGCATTATACATCTTTCTTATTCTATATTCCTGACCTCAATGACATAAATCATTTCATCTTTTGGCAATGGGAATTACCAAGTGCTTACCATTTAGCACACTAAGTCTATACAACCCAAACTGGCTTAATGTCTACTTATTTTTCTAGGTCTAGTGTAATTGCTCTTGCTTTCCTGAAGCTTTTCCAAAATCAGATAAATTCAGTTAAGCTTGAGGTATTAAACACACAATGTGATACTTATTCCTTTAGTAGAATATAGAATAAAAATGATATATAAAATATACATTTAATGCATATTCTATGGAATTATCATAAGAAGAAATTTCTATATGCATGTACTGGGATTATTTATCAGATTGAGGCAGTTTACAAGTTTAACCACAGTATTATTGTATAACTTTATGAATTCATGTGTATCACCTCAGTATTATTGTTATATAACTTTATGAATTTATGTGCATTTGTGTGTATCAACTTATGAATTTATGTATGAAATTATGTACTCCTCAAGTATGTAAAAGCAGGGAGTAAAACAAAATGTCTGCCTCATCTGCCTGCCTCTAGTCATGTCTGCAGACCCTGCTTCTGGTCACAGCCTCAGGTGATGTCCACAGAACAGGGGTCCTCTGTGCATGTCCCATCTCAGACAAAAGAAATTCCATACCTTTTCAGTGCTTACTGCCCGTTCCTATGGTGACTCCCACCTTGCTTACTAGCCTATATAATCTGGAAACCAAGAATATTCAGGATTCAGACTTTGGATGGACAGTCCTTTGGGCCTGCTAGCAATAAAAGTTTTGTCCACTTCTCTGAGGCTCAGGTACTTTCTTTGGTGATGGGAGCTTTCCCTACTTCAATATAAAGGGCCTCTATTAATACGTTAACAAGATTTGCCAAAGATCTGTTTGCAAAATAAAATAAAATTCCTGAGCATGAATAGCCTTCAGACTTCTTCAAGTTCAGGAAACAGTTTCTTCTTCAATGAAGAAATTATGAGTAAAAATTATATCATCTGGATGGGTTGTAGAAGATGGCAGTCCCCCACCAGGACAACTGTAGCACAGGTAAGAACTAACTGTATCAAATATTTTCAAACTCTAGATTCTAGTAGAGCATCCAGAGAAAAAGCAAGAGGAAGAGGCTGGCAATCTGCAGTAAATACCAGTGAATTATACTCTCTGGGCAATGACTAGCATCACCCATCCTCCAACCTTATGGCAGGCAGCAACGAGGTCCTCAAAACACAGTCTCTGCAAAGCTTGCTGGTACCACAGAGGATATAAAGACCTGGACCCTCAAGATCCAGGGAATGTGATCTGATAACTAATCACTTCTCTTGATTAACTACTTCAGATCACTGGGGTGCCTGGCTCTAAAGTGGACATTTTTTCAACCAACCCCAGCGAAAGTGGCAGAGAAGGCTTAAAAGATCCTTCCTCAAAACTCTAGAAAGCCATTAAAGGGCTGCATTGACTGAACAGTGCTGAATCAAGAAAACACAACTTCAATCTGCAATGGAAGAAACTTCTGGCACCCTCTCAGGCTTCTCACTTACCCTTCTCCAGAGTAGTATGGAGTTAGTCAATACTCCTTCTGTGGGCCTCCAGCTTTCTTCCAGTTGGAAAAGACTGACTTGTGCAATTCCTCAGTTTATCCACTTCCCGACATTTATCTTCTAGGCAAAAGCAGCTTAGACTGTGGGAGCAATGGAAGAAACAATTGAGATGGGTGGCCGGGGGCAAAGGCTTATCTCCTTTAAGTCCCTTGGAGCATCCAGAGTATGGAAAAGGTCCATTTCCTGGGGTGTCAAGGGGCATTCAATTTTCTGCAAACAGGAATTCCCAAGGTCACTCCAAGTACAAGCCCAGAACAGGACATAGGCCCAGAGAGAGGTAGGACCCTGTACTTTGTATTCACCTTGTGATGACCTTTTTGATAGGAGGGATGAACAATGAAGGAGAGCATCAGGCAATACAAACCCAATTTGCAAAATCTATGAAAAGTGTATTTGCATTGGATTATTTGGTTTTGTTAGCTCTTGGCACTCAATAAACTCTCTGTTATATCACTAATAGGTACAAACTCAAGAAACAGATAGATTAGGGGCTAAATGTTAGAGTTAACATTCTAAAATATTAAAATGTGCAGCATGCTACAAAAGATTACACAACAAACAAAACAGAAAACGATGGTTATTCAAAGGGAAAAAATATAAATCCAGGAAACAACAGTGAAGAAAAGAGTGTGGACATACCAGACAAAGACTTAAAAATAAATCTTAAAAGTGCTCAAGGAAGTTAAGGAAAATGGAGAGAAATAACTAAAGGATATTAAGAAAACAGCAAATGAACGAATATGAAAATCTCAATAAAGAAATAAAAATGTGAAAAGGGATAAAACAAATCACTAGAGTTGAAGACGACAAAACTGAAATGAACAATTCCCAGCAGGGTTTCAGAAACAGGTTGCAGCTGGCAGAAGAAAGAACCAATAGCTTCAAAGAAAATATTTTTGAAATGGCTCAAGCTGAGGACCAGAAAGGAAAAAGAGTTAGAAAAAGTTAAAGAAATAATGGCAGAAACCTTCCCAAAGTCAATGAAAAGCATGAATATGCATACCCAAGAAGTCCATCTAACACTAAACAGGATAAACTTGAAAAGAAATAAGCCCAGACACATGATGGCCAAACTATTGGATGCAATGGGCAAGGAGATGCTTTTTAGAGCTGCAAGAGAAGAGCAGTGTGTTTTGTACAAAGCAGTATCAATAGATAAAGTACCAATTTCTCATCAGAAATCATGGAACAAAGAAACAATGAGTTGAAATAAACTATTGAGAAAAAACAATTGCCAAGTCAGAATTTATATCCAGGGAGACTTTAAAAAAATGAGGGAGAGATTAATATATTCACATATAAAAACATAAATTGAGGGAACTTGTGAAAAATAACCCTTCCCTACAAACAATGATAAGGGAAGGTCTTTGGCATGAAAGAAAAGGACAGTAGAGAGTGGAGCAGAGTGGCATAAAGAAATAAAGATGTTCAGTAAAAGTAACCAGTTGGGTAATTATAAATGCCAGTATGATTGCATTATATTTTTTGCATGTATAACTCCACATTTTGCTTTTTTCAGGTGCAAAATGAAAATTCATAAAAAGTAATGATAAATCTGTGACTTGGACATAAACTCTACAAAGTAACATGTAAAAAAAGAGTGGTGAGATAAGGGATTATAGGAACACTGTATGTATATTATTAAAGTTAAATTGGCTTTAAATTAAATGATTGCTTTATTTTTAGGATGTTAAATTTTAACCCCATGGTAACCACAAAGAAAGGATATAAATTTATAGTCAGAAGAAAATGAGAAGGGACTCAATATGGTATGATAGAAAAAAAAAAGAAAACAAATAAATATGAAAATAGGCATTCATAGGAGAATCGATAGTCCAAAAATATGTCTAAGACTTATGAAAACTAAACAGCAAAGTGGCAGAAGAAAGTTTTACATTTTCAGTAGTTACTTTAAATGAAAAAGTGTTAAAATCTCCATTGAAAAGGCAGAAAGTAGCAAAATAGATAAACATGCATGACCCAAATATATACTGTTCACAAGAGACATTTAATTCAAAGACATAAGCAGGTTGAAAATGAAAGGATGGGATAAAAAACATATCATGCAAGTAGGAACCAAGAGACAGCTAGGGTTATTATAGTAATATCAGGTAAAATAAACTTTAAGGAAAAAACTTTTACAGTGAACAAAGAATAAAAAGGTCAATTCAACAAGAAGATATAACAATTATAAATATATATGCAGTTAACATCAGAGCCCCAAAATATATAAAACAAATACTGATAGATTGAAGGAAGAATTAGATGGTTCTACATTATTAGTAGGAGATTTCCATATACCACTTTCAATAATGGATTCACCATGTAGACAGAAGCTCAATAAGGAAACACAAAACTTGAATAATATGCTAAACCACTACTCTCTCTATATATATCACTTCACACAATAGCAGCAGCATACACAGCCTTCTCTAGGGCACAAGGATCATTCTCCAGGATAGACTGTATGCTATGATATAAAATAAATCTTAATAAATTCAAAAATATTGAAAGACATTAGGGGAGCTTCTTTGACCACAATGGAATGAAGGTAGAAATCAGTAACAAGTAGAAATGGAAAATTCTCAAACATGGAAATTTAACAAAATAATCACGCACTTAATGGATCAAAGAAGAAATTACAAAGGAAAGTAGGAAAACTTTTAGGCTAATGAGTATGTAAACACAACACAGCAAAACGTATGGCATGTATCAAAGACAGTGCTGAGTGGGAAAGTTATAGCTCTAAATGTTTACATTAAAAAGAAAGAGAGATTTCAAATCAGAGATCTAATCTCATAACTGGAGAATCTAGAAAAAGAAGAGCAAACAAAACCCAAAGTGAGCAGAAGGAAGGGCATAGCAAAGATTAAAATGGAGATAAATTAAACAGAGAATGAAAAAATTTAAAAAAACAGTGGAGAGGATCCACAAAAGCAAAATTTGATTGCCTGAAATATGATCTAAGAGTATCTTAGATAACATTTCTAAGATATCTTCTCTGCTATCTAAGAATAAATCTAACCAAGGATGTAAAGGAATTTACACAGAAAACCACAAGACATTGCAAGAGGAAATCAAAGAAGATCCAAACAATGAAAGGATATTCTATATTCATATATTAGAAGACTATTGTTTAGATATCAAATCTACACAAAACAATTTACATATTTAATGCAATCCCAACAAAAATTTCAATAGTCTTCTTTGCAGAAATGGAAAAGCCAATCATCAAACTATATGGAATGTCAGGGTCCCCAAATAGACAAAGCCATCTTGAAAATCAAGAATGAAATTGGAGGACTCACAGTTCTTGATCTTAAAACTTAAAATTTACTCATCTTAAAACTGTTATGCACCCCAGAAAAACCATGTTTTTTAAATACATTCTTGTGAGGAAGACCTTGTTGTTAGGTGGGACATTTTGATTTTATAGTTTCCATGGAGATGTGACCTACCCAATTCAAGGTAGTTCTTAATCCTTTTACTGGAGCCCTCTATGGAGCATATAAAAGTCAGAAAACAGAGAAAGAGCTCAGAGCTGACACAGAATGCAGGGGAATGAAACCAAATGCACAGATGTTTGGAGATGCAGAAGGAAAATTACCAAGTAGACACCAGAAGCTGAGAGTCATTTGAAACAAGAAGTCAAGAGAGAAGGACAGCAGACACGGCCATATACCTTCCCATATGACAGAGGAATCTGGATACACCTGCCTTTCCTCCAAGAAGGTATCCTCTGCTTAGTGTCTTAATTTGGACATTTTCATGGCCTTAGAATTGTAACTTGTTATTTAATAAATGCCATTTATAAAAGCCAGTCCTCTTCTGTTATATTACATTCTGGCAGCTTTAGCAAATAGAAGCGAAGTCCTTGTGTTGGGCAATAATTTCTTAGATTTTACGCCCAAAGCAAAAGCAACAAAGGGAAAACAAAAAACAAAACAAACAAACAAACAAACTGGGACCTCATCAAAATTAAAAACTTTTTTGCATCAAAGCAATTCATCATGAAAGTAATATTCAATGGGAAAAATATTTGGAAATCACATATATAAAAGGATTACTATCCAGAATATATGAAGAAATTCTACAATTCAACAACTAAAAGCAAAACAACCCAATTAAAAAATGGGCAAGAGAGTTGATAGACTTTTCTCTATAAATAGCAAATGGTTAAAAAGCACATAAAAAGATGCTCAACTTCATTAGCTATTGGGAAAATGCAAGTCAAAATCATGAAGTACCATACAAGGTGTTAAAGTAGTATATGAGAACTTTGTATTTTATGCATGAATTTGCCTAAACCTACAACTTTTCTAATAAAAAAACAGTTAAAATATATTATCAGAAAGATATTAGCTTTTTTGGTATTTGAAAATATTAAAATGTTGGACAAAGTTATGGTTAGAGTGTTATGGATAAAAACGATAGTACAGAGAGAAGATAGAGTACAGGAAACCATGTAAATCTGTGTCCCCTTTCAATATACAGGTTTAGAACATAATTCCTTATTTGGGTCAGAGAACACTACCTTGTTATATGATTCCCTATCGGAAGGCAAAAGCTGTCATAAATTCGCAGAAATATTTTTCTACAAAAGAGAGAATGAAAGGATAACTTACTAATTTATTTTTTAGGTATAGTTTTAATAAAAGAAATAATAGTAGAGAAAATTAATTAGAAGTATTTAAATATATTCCTAAAATGACATTATCCTTAACTGTAGTCTCCTATTTAATTTAAGATTTATTTTCTTCCATGATAGTGTTATATGTTCCTAATCATATTATGCTAGTTATGTCAATTTTAATGAAAATCCTTTAATTATCTACATGTCAGTTTTTGCTATCAAGAAATTATTGTATAGTTTGCAGACTTGTTTTTATTTAACATTGTAATTGAAATTGGCTTCTTTATATTTTCTCTGCTATTCCAAAATTTGCTGGTTGTCCTTCCAAAGTACCATCTTTATGGCAGCTCCTGTCATGGAAATTTTGATTTATGAATGGGCATCATGCCATGTAAACAGATGGTATCTAGTGTAAACAGAATGTATCTGTCAATATAGCCATTGTACTTATATGATTAATGATTCCATCCTAAATAGCCATGTTAATGTATATATTAAGCCATATGCCCCAAATACATAAACTCTTTACTGGTGAGCAGGGACCTTTGGAAGCTGCTGTGATTTTTTCAAGCCAGTAGCCTAATATTCTGTGCATTAAAAGGGCATCTTAATAAATTAGATAAGTTCAAAATCTTACTTTATCAATCCATCGGGGTTGTACTGATGACAGATAAGGCCATCTAAATTCCCATGCATTGTTTTATTTCTTCTTAATTATATTATTGAATTCCTCCTTTGGTTTAGACAGTGTGATGCACATTTTTATATGTAATCTCATTTACTAGACACAAAATGCAATGCAGTAAGTATTATTTCTATTATTAACAGATGAAGGATGCAGACACAGGTTAATTCCTCTCCTTTATTCTTTGTATCATAGCTATTGATTATGAAAAAGTTCTTAGGTATATATAAAGCTGGCCATGGGCTGCTAATGAAGTTTGGATTTCTTTGCTGAAGTGTTAGAATATATGAATAGGAAGTGTAGATAAACCATATTTCGGTGTGACTGATATTGCAGAATAAAATTCTTTACAACTAAGATTTTGGTTTCATCATGAATTGAACAAGATGGTTCTGGTGGAGTAAGCTCAAGTAACTTCTGCAAGAACCTCTTCACTTTTGAAATCAATGATCTGCTGTAAGTACTCATTTGGCCACAAATTAATGCTTAGGGGCCTCTTCTCACCCAGCGTGGCCTTTGACCTCATTCTGGACATCCAGATGAAGTTAAGGCCAGACCAGAGTAGGGTAACTCTACCGTCTTTCCTATCTCAGCCAGTGGAGTAAATGAAAACCTGAGAAGCAGATTTAAGGGTCCAAACCATTATTCTGACCAGGTTCTGTAGTCAGTGAACTCCACGGTCATATTGAATTTTCTCTCTGTCTCACTCTCTCTCTTTCATTCTTTCATCTTCAATAGCAATATGTAATTCTGTCTCAATTTCTATCCTCAATTTTCAAGTGTCTTCAGATAACTTTAAACTCTGAATGAACAAAAGGGTGGAGATTCCTTAATTCTTGGCTGAAGAGAACCAGCTTTATTTCAAGATCAAGACGAAGAGGGACTATTTACTAATCTAGGGTGGCAGAGAATCAGTGACTTAAATCCCAATTAAACCTTAATATTTTTAGTAAACAGGCTAAAAGTTGTTTAATATAAACTGGTATCAGCTAAGCTTAATCTATGTGTAAATGATATTTCAAATAAGGATATTTTGAGAGGGAATAATTTGAGTTCTCTGGAAAAACATTTAATAGAATCCCCATTATCTTGTAATGAAAAGTTTTTGTAGAAAATGTAAGTATAAAACCTGTATCTGTACTTGACATATCATAATTGGCCATGATTTGCCTAGTGCTATTATAGTACAGCTGTGTGGAGTCCCATGATAGATGCTAGTACTTCACTTCAAGTTGCATTTTAAATCAAATATTTAGCTTATCCCCAAAGTGGCAAACAGATTTTTGTTGCATCACAAATCTCAGCAAATAGCTTAATTTCAAGTAAGCTGCTTAGTAATTAAGAAAATAATGTCATGATGATTCCATTCTAATTTGGGCAAAATATTTCAAGTATTTCCGTTAATCACAGTTTGGGTACCTCAGCAAACAAATCATCATTAAATAAACTTGGCCAAAAAGGAGTTAGTGCACAAAAAATGACCTAGTAATTAATTGGGGGATTATTTTACGTAGGAAAGGGTAATGGTTTACCTTCTTTATGTTAGTACAAAATAAGTCTTATATGCTTCAATGACAAAATAATACAGTCCACAATATCAGCAACTACATTGCTATAAGATGTGTTCTTAATCATCCATATATCAACTAATGTGTCAAAAAACCTAAAATAATAAGAAACTTTACACTTAAAATAGATTTTATGTTAATAATTACCTAAAACACTTTCTATGTTATATTTTCAGGCAATGCTGCTTTTAGAGTAATGTAGAGTGACAATAAAATGGGTTCCCTTCTGTACTCCATAGACTATTCTAGACTATTTCAGAGAAATCTACTACATAGTGAAGTAAAATGGCTTTTCTGCATATAGAGGCCATTTATTTATGGTTAAATAATATTTTATTTTAGAATATTCTAATGAATAATAGATATATTTTTTATTTCTACACATGAGTTGAGAAACTGGCCTTATGTAAATCTAAAATGAATGAACTGGTAGGCATTTTGGTACCGGTTATATGGGTAATTATCTATCGCTACATCTATACCTGTGTCTATAGTTATATCTGTATCTATATACGCATCTGTTTCTAGCACATTAGATATGTTAGAGCAGTAAGGTGCTCCAGTTACTATAAATATGAGACTAGGTGATAGGAAACCTAATACTAATATGAGACTAGGTGACAGGAAACCTAATACTAATATGAACAAATGGTTGTACATGTTACAATATGTTTTCTGTCATCTAGTCTCAAAAATGTGGTCTAGAATTTGTCATCAACTCCCATGTCTAATTTAAAACCACTTCCAGCTTGCCTTTAAATCAATGGCTAAGGCCATTCTTTAATTTCAATGGAATATCTTTTTTGACCCCACTTAATTACACTTAGTACATCATCCTTTCATTTTATTTGCTTCCGTATTCAGGCTCATTTCTATGCTATGTTATTGCAAAAGTATATTTTAAAATAAAGTAAGCTCTCCTGACCCTATGTGTTTTCATAATATATGCATATTAGCTTGGACAGGCTAGTTTGAGAAAACAAATATTTCAGGGATTTAGCATTAGGGGTCAGCAAAGTACAATACAAAGTACAATATGTTGGTAAAATCTGGCACAATTCCTACACTTTATTTCCTGTAAATAAAGTTTGATTGACACAGTTATGCTCATTTGTTTCTGTATTGTCTATGGCTGCTTTTTCATAATAGTTGCACAGCTGAGTAGATGAGTTGTGGCAGAGACTTTATGGCTCACAAAGCATTTGTGATTTACTATCTGGCCTTTTACTAAATGGGCTTAATGCAATTGAAATTTATTTTCTTCTCACAAAAAAGTTCTGAATAGTCATGAATTTTATAAGAATTCAGTAGTATCCACCATAAATTTTTTATAAAAATTATAATCCTAGAAGAATTCAACAATTTAATTTATCCAGGTATGCCAGTGATGAGTCTAATTATGCCAGAAAAAAATCACAAAAAGAATTGATTGTTGCCACAAAAAATTAAGAGTCATCATTCTAAGAAAAGATGTCAACCTAGCCTAGATACAATATTTTTGTGGTGAACTCCCACACTTTCAAAATGACAACTTTAACCTCTCTCCACTTTCATCATCCATTAATTTCCCTTCTATTTGCACCATTCCTTCTTTCTATGCAGATGATCTTGCTACGAGAGAACGTAGAAAGCATCAGATGATGAGTCCATCAATCTCTTATATTAAATCCTCTGAACTGCAACTACAGCTATCCTTTTTATTTGCTTCTTTTACAATATAGGGGTTGTCCATCACCTAATTAAATGACACACTTTTACTTGTAGTTGAATCCAGTTTGACTTGTTAAGTTTATAACATAATTTATTTTTCCCCAGTCTCATTTTATTCAAAATATCCTTCTCAAACATTAGTGCACCTTTGGAAATTTTATATTAGTGTAATTCCATTTTCTCTATTTTTACATGACCTTTAGTTGATATCTGGTCTCAAAACAAATTTCCCATTTTTTTTTTTGTCTCTTCCTACATGATCTCAGCCGCATCTAGGGAGGCAGATAGTTCTTTGTTAATGAACAAGCTCCCCTACAATACCTGCACTCCAGGTTCATACATCTTATTGTACAAAATGATAATGTCAATTCTATTAAATATTTCTTTTCTTTTTCCCTTCTAATGCTACTTAACTCAGTGAAGCCATGACCACTCAGTCAGGTGCACAACCCACAAACGTAGGTCCATACTCAAATCTTTCTTCCCCTACTTACCACTACCCCATAAGAGGACCATTTTAAATGCAATTTCAAAATATGCAATATTAAAAGACCTTAGACTTTTCCATCTTTCTTTCTTCTTTCTAGTCCAAGATCTCATCATTTACTTCAATCTTATGATCTTATCTGATTATGCCCATTCTTTCAATTTTTATTCTCCAGAAGGGAGACAGTAGCAGTAGTGGCATGTAAATATAATCAATTCCCCTTCCACATTCTTATGCTCAAGACCAAATTTTCCCATTTACAATGGAAAAAAAAAGTTGAAAATCCTGAAAAGTTAAGATGCTTCTTACTATTAAACTCACCCCTTAAAGGCCCTCTAAATTCTAGCCTCACTGGCCTATTTCCTCGGCTTGGATTTCCATGTCTATCTCTTTGCTGCATCCTTGTACAGTTTATTTCTTTTTTTAACTGCCACCCACCCTACCCCTTAATGTCTCCTCTTTGGAGAATTAAAATGTTTTCAGCAGCCAGAAATCAACTAAAATATTACTTTGAATTATATGAGGCTCTTTTATTATTTTCTTGCAGTACTTTTTATTTTTTTCATAGCCCTTCTTACAGTTGTCATTTGGTTCTAGTTTGCAATGGTGTGCTCATCCAATCTGTGTATTCTTAACTTTGTAGATTGTGACCTCTGAGAAGGCGAGACTTTTTTTTTTTTGCTGTATGGCAGGGTCACATACCATTTTTTTTCCTTGTTAGTATCCCATCATTGCATCACCATTTGTTGAATTTTTGTTTGTTTGTTTTGCTGGTTTGTTTGTTTTTTGGGAAGTGCACAGACAGGAAATTGAACCTGGCCTCCTGCATGACAGGCAAGAATTCTACCATTGAACTACCCTTGTAACCCTGAGAAGGCAAGACTTTTATTTAACTTTGCTCTCCATTTTATCTCCACTGCCCACTCAGTACAGTGCATGAAATGAAGTGGGAAATGAAAAAGCATTTAGATATCACAAATAAACTGATGAATAAAATCAAAGTAACTTGAATTCTGACTGAATGCTTGATATTATATTGTCCAAATTTAACAAATTTCAGATTCTCATCTATAGTCTCCCATAAGATATCAAGGTATTTTCCACTTGTGCACTTTTAATGATATGGGAGCATGATGTGGTAGTTAGATTCAGTTGTCAACTTGGCCAGGTGAAGATGCCTAGTTATATTACTGTGGACATGAGCTGATGACATGTGAACCTCATCTGTTTCTGATTACATCTGCAGTCAGTTAGGAGGTATGTCTGCTGCAATGAGTGATGTTTGAGTTAATTGGCTGGTGCTTCAATGAGAGAATTAGCACAGCCCAAGAAGCTCAGAATACCTTATCTCAACACTCACAGCTCAGCCCAGGCCTTTGGAGATACAGAAAGAAATCACCCTGGGGAAAGCTACTGGAACCCAGAGGCCTGGAGAGAAGGCCAGCAGAGATTGCCTTGTGCCTTCCCATGTAAGGAAGAACCTCAGTCAAAAGTTAGCTGCCTTTCCTCTGAAGATATGTTAACTAAATAAATTCCCTTTTATTGAAAGCCAATCCATCTCTGGTGTGTTGCATTCCAGCAGCTAGCAAACTAGAACACATGCTATTTAAGAAATCAATACATTCCATGGATGAGACGCTCTAATTTATTGAACAGATCTTTGCTGTATTGAATTTATGTCTTTCTAAGCTATAGCTCCAACTATATTGTGTCTTCATGTAGGCAAAGTAAAGTCTATCCTATTAGCCACAAGGTGTGCTTTGATATGTGAAGGAAACATTATCTTATATAAGTATTTCTCTTTTCTATGATAAACAAAATGAATGGCTCTTTATTTTCTTCTACAAATCTTATCCAATAATATCTAGTGTAGGGTATAATTTTTCAGGTAAAATCTGAATACGTATTAAACTATTTAGTGACATAATTGAAGATTCAAAAGCAGCTAGGGGAAATAATACAGTGAGAGCTCATGAACATTTTATACAATTTCCCTGAAGGCAACATTCTATATAACTGTAGTATGATATTACAAGCATGATATTGATAAAACCCACTGATGTTATTCAGATTTCTTCAGTTTTAGTTGCATTCATTTGCATGTGTATGCATTAATTTTTTAGCAATTTGTTCATGTACCCACAACCACAGTCAAGATACAGAATAATTCCAATACCACACCTCATTTTATCCTTTTATAACCATATACTCCCTACATTTCTCCATCCACCCATCATTAACTCCTGACAACATGTGGTGATTTGCAGCTGTTTATCCCCACCATTTCCCCCCCCCCAAAATGTTCTTAAATATAATCCATTGTTATGGATGTAGACCCATTGTAAATAGGATAATTTGAAGAGGCTTCTTCAGTTAATGTGTGACCCACTTTATTCAGTAAGTTTCTTACTCCTATAAATGGAGGCCTTTATAAACAGAATGACTACAGAGAGAAAAAATTCACTGAAGCAAAGGTTGAAATTTACAAAACCTCAGAAAAGAAGGGAGAAACCAACAGACACCACCATGTGTCTTGCCATGTGGCAGATGAGTCAGAGATCACTGGCAGCCAGTTTTGGGGAAGAAAGCATCACTTTGATGATGCCTTGATTTGGACATTTTTCTGTACTCTAACCATGAATGAATACATTTCCATTGTTTAAACCTGACCCATTTTATGGTATTTCCTATAAACAGCCTAGGAAACTAAAGCAAACCAGTTATTTGTTTTCTTTATTTAAAGCTTCATCACTTCAAAATGTTATTTGAACAAAATCCAACAGAATGTGACCTTTTGTGATCAGCATTTTTTCACAAGGCATAATTCCTTGAAAGCCATCCACACTGCCATAAATCAATATTTCATTCCTTTTTGTGGTTGAGCATACCATGGCATGTATGTTACAGTTTGTTTAAGCATCCACTTGCTGAAGAACATATGAGCTGTTCTCAGTTTTGGACTATTGCAAAGTCATGAAGATTTAGATACAGGTTTTTGTGTGGATATATGTTTTCAGTATTCTGAGGTAAATGTCCCAAGGAGCAATCGCTGAACCATATGGTAATTGCATGAATTGTTACATTTTAAAGATTTCCTCCTAAACTAACCAATTGCAATGGAATGTCTTTTTCAAAAAAGCAGGACTAATTAAGCATGGGATTATTAATAGTCTTTGCATAATTCACAGGTGAAAATCAAATCTTCCAACTTAAACTAACTGAAATAACACAAAGATCAATTTACAGAAAGTATATCTCATACCCTCTACCAAATTTTATTAAAATTTCAAAAGATTCAGGCAACCACAAACCGCAAGTCAACAAACATGGTGATGTCTGAGATCACCAAGGCAGCTTTTCAGATCCTTTCTTGTCACCTTAGGACATGCCTTAGTTCAGATCAATATGTGAGGTCCTAAGACATGCATCTGGGCATCATCTAAGCCAATGGAGTCATTTTACTCATACAATACCTCCATTTTATACTCTCATGGTTACAAGCTGCCTCTGATATTTTATATCAATCCATGCCCTATGAATCTGTAAGTTCCAGATTTGTTTATAAAATTTTGTCATTTCAAAATGTTATGTAGATGAAATATGTAACGTTTTTGTATTGGCAAGATATAGTATGTTAGAAGTATTTCATAGATAAGAATCTTCCATTGTTTTTCCCCTAGTAAATACCCTCAGGAGGTCAAATAAACATTTTACAAAGGAATTTGACAAGATTGTTACTTGGTTTTCCTTCATGAACACCTAGGGGAGGGAAAACTGGGATGAAAGCCAGGAGCTAACCTCTCCTTTTCCATCCACAAAATTAATGTGGACCTTCCTAAAGGAGGAAAACAATAAAAAATATGAGATAGAAATATATTGGTAAAGATATGGATAAAAACTTTCTGTACTCTTCATGTGGACCGGAATGAAAAAATAAAAAATAAAAAGACCTCCTGTCCATAACATCTCTTTCTAGTGGTATTTTTTCCTATCATATTTTACTCAGGCTTCTTCAGAAAGAAAAATACTGATAATTCTCACATTTATGTGTTTTCAACCTTTTCTCCTATCTCTAAAACTCACTTACAACCTTGACCTACACATCATATAAATACCACCCTTTCTTGTATTGATTTTTTTCTCTGTGATATGTTTTGCAGTACTCTTGGTAGAAATCTTCTACTGTAATCTACTAGAGCTTTTTTTATTTTATATAAATATATTTTCTGCTTGTATTTGATATGTACTTCATAAAATATAAAGGTTTCAGTGAGTATAGCTGATAGATTGAAATAAAAAGTAATTTTTCAATAGGCTTAAGTATAAAAGAAAATCAAAGTCTAGGGCATATTGAATGAAAGAAAAACAAACCAAACAGTGATAAAACAAAGTAGGAATTTGTGATAGTACTGTCGCCTTAAATACCCAGATTCACATACCAAGTAAAATCTCAAATTAGGCTGAATGCATTCTCTCATATGAAAGTAATGTGGCATGAGCATTGTCATGATGATGACACAGTAGCTTAATTTAGAATAAAAAAGGCAATTTTGGAAAATGGACTCGCTCAAATTCAGTCTGTATAATTTTTTCTATTCCATTAACTTTCTAAGGTTCTTTTAGTCCAAAACCATTCTTATAAATAAATTTAATAAATTAATAAAAGAAATAAGGATCCATCTCATGTAAATGATGTTAAAAGCTAACTTTGACAGCATCAGCAAAATAAAAGAAAAGGAAGCAATCACAAAACATATTAAATTCATGATATGTATGAAAATTAAAAAATAATTTTTAAATGGACACATGTTATGTAAACTTTTGGTATGTTAATTTTATAGTTTATTCCTTCTACATAAAATTAAGCAAAACAATTGAATACTTCACTTTTCAGCACATTTTGTATTTTACATACTAGAATATAATAATCTGTGTCTTGATTTAAAAGGTAGAAATCAGTCTTACTTCATAACATTTTACTATTTTGTTCAAAACCCAGAAGATTATCCTTATCTTGAAAGAATAAACCACACTTAAACCCTTGAACTTAGTTTCTTTGTGAGCATGAGAATAAATAAGAGAACTTGCTCATTCTCAGTCTTCAAGGCCCCCTACAGAGACAATTTCCCCACAATTCCCATTTTAAAAGGTCAAGGGACCATAGAAACTAGAAACCACAAGATATAAAGAGAAAGAGTGTGTGTGAGTAGATTATCTTTATGATCCCCCTAAACCTAAATCTGTGTCTTGTTAAAGGATTGTCTGCTTTAATAATACTATACTGACTCCCCAGCATTAGGCAGCACCCTGATCAACCTGCTATTCCTAGGACTGCCCTGGATTCTCCTTCAAAGCCCCTTTAGGGCTTTAAAACTTACAAAATGCTGCTTTAAAACATCTTATTGACATTCAAGACCCAAATCAAAACATATTCCCTCAGATATGCTTTTCTTACCTAAACTAATCTCTTCTTTCCTTATCTTTTCCCAGAATTAGCCTTGCATATTTTGTATAGCTTTTACCATACTGATTGGACTTCAAACTCTCCAACTAGGATTTGAGCTTCTGTAAGCAGGAGCATGTTTTATTCATCTTAGTATCCTCACACAACCTAGTGCAGTGCTTTACCAATTGTATGTACTCAACACATACTTACTGTGATTTCCAAAATATCCAGTTGGAAATACCCCTACAAGTATGTCCAAAGTGTCAACCTTTCATCTGCAAACTGGCTTCGTCACGTACCCAAAATAAGAATCCCTTTGAAGATACTGAGTGAAAATTTCCTAAAGTAGATGTTGTGTGCCAATGTTATATATGCCTTTTCCTTTGAACTCTGCAACCATTCCAAAAATGATGGAAAACAAGAGATGTGTCAAATTATTAAGAAGTAAATCTTTGTTTTTGTTTGTTATGATGGTGGTGTTTTGTTTGTTGTGGTAAAAATAAATCTTGGTTTTACAGAGAACCTACATTAGCCATTTTAGCTTAAATATTCCATTACAGATATTTGATATATTAAAACCTACATTTAAAACCTACATTACTGTTACTGTTACATGCTTATTTTATTCCTTTTTTATTTGCGCAAGCAGAAGTAATATTTCCTGATTACTCTAGCATGCCTTTTCTACTTATAAGGTATATTTTCTGTCTTTTCTGTATTATTTCGATACAAGAAGTAATTCTCATATATTTGAGGTTTTTGTTTTTACTTTGATCTTGCCATAAACTAAGCTCTGTCAAATGAAGTATTTATCATATAAATCCCTTAATATTACAAAACTAAAATCTACACACATGGTCTAATTATGCATAAGTATAGCAGCCTCCTTGACCTGAATTGTTTGAATTTGCAAACCAAAGAGATGATGATTCCACAGGCTCTTGGTTATTTGAAAATTCCAGCTGTGCAAGTGATATAGCTTGCCAATAAATTCTGCCATCACCTAAGGCTTTTCCTAAAATCTGTGCTGTCATGGATTGGAGGCCTGCTGATAAACAATACGTACACTTGACAAAAATAGTACCGGTTAGATTATCTGGGGTGCTTTTTTATGTTGTTGTTATTATTACTCTTACATATTTTGTGACAGAGACAGTAACCTGTAGTCTCAAGGAAAGCTATACTGTTACTTTTAGAAAGCTCCAAGTTTGCTTTCTTAAAAAGACTATTACATAAAATTTTTGGTACTCCTAGGGATAGGTCAGACAAAAAAAAATAGAAAACTGTAAAGCATCTCTCCTGCCAATTAAGTAGATGAAGGTCTGTCTGTCAGTGATGAAGAGACACCATACAGTCTCACTACAATAAAAATCATGCAATGATTACATGAAATAGAGACATTAAAAGATGGTCTTAGAAGATACAGCCATGTCTGAGGGTGATATTCCAATTGGCCTATGAAGATAGGGTTTAAATTTATAGATGCAAAAGAATAAATATAACTAATATTTTCATCAAATTCAACAGTTTGCACAATTTAAGATTCATCTTTAGATTTCATGCAAGGGAACAAATGCAAGTAAAGAATGAGAGAAACTTGGAAATACCTTGGTATTAATATGAACATATATGATATAAGAGACTTAAATTATGAAGACTCATTTACATATGGGATCCATTTTACTGGTGTTCCAATATTTACATGTATTTGTACACCCAAACCTACTCCTTATTTTTCTCTAAGCATTGCAAAGTAAGGAATAAGTGTGTCTTGTTTGTTGTTATATGAGAATACAACTGTTGACAGATAATTGATACTCAATCAATATTTGTCATTAGATTAATAAAGTTTGAAGCCACCAATGGACATTGAATAATCAGGAAAGTAGTTAAAAGCAATACTTCACATACTTTAGGAAAGTTCCTGTATGCTGTTCCCTCTATTAATAGAAAAATATAATAGATGTATTTTGTTAAAATGTCAAAGTATGATTCATTTAGCTTTTTCATTTATTCAGCAAATATTTATTGAGCACCTTCTATGTATCACAGACTATGCTGAACCCTGATTGTATGCCAGTGAATAAAAGAATATGAGAAAAAATACTTTCCTCATGGAGCTTATATTCGCATGATTATTCTAATAGTTTTAGACTAAAAAGAAAATATTTTTTGAAAAAATAAAGCATTTAATTCTTTTAACTAATATTTTAATGTAAATTTCATTTAACTTTTAGTGCTAGGAATCCCAAACTGCAAGTCAATCACATCTGTTACCACAGATATCTTTAAATGACAATGCCCCACTGCGGGCATTAGCCTCACCTGGTTACTGATTTCCAATGTGGCATGATTCGGATATCTCTATATATCTACGTCAAAATCTATGCTTGAATCTAACTATCTCTCTCTATATATTTATAGCAATCTAAATAGGTGGATGGAGATATAAGTAATTATAAATGTACACGTATGTGTGTGTATATATACAATTTGTAGCAAAATATGTAGAACATATTTCATAACACTGTTCTTGATTAATCATGTTTTCCATTCTAACCTTATAAAATTATTAACTTCTATTTATGATAAATGATTAATTTTTTTAAAACTTTATAGTAACGTAGGCTTCATTTGATATGATTCTGGATGCTTACTAATCACACCAATTTTCCATTTTATATGTAGATTTTATACACTATTCTTCAGTACTTGAAAATCAAATTAAGACATTTACTAAATAAAATACAAGCAAGATCTGAGTATTACTTAGAGATGAAAGATAAGCTTATGAATTCTTGGGATATCAGCATATTAGATCTCCTAATATTGACTAATACTGACACAGTCAAGTCTAAACTGATAAGTTGATGAGATACTTTTTGCTGATCACTCAAAATGGTGGCCACAATAAAGAAAATAATCAAATGCAGATCTTAAGTAATCACTATTAGCATTTCATATTTATGATCAAATAATCTTGGATGAGAGATAATGCTATATTTTGTTTTAAAAGGTGAATCATGGGTAGTGCAACATTGGCTCAGTGGCAGAATTCTTGCCTGCCATGCCAGAAACCCGAGTTCGATTCCCAGTGTCTGCCCATGTAAAAAAAAAAAAAAAAGGTGAATCATAACTAATCTTTAAAAATGATTATGTTCTTTAGTATAAACAAATTTTTCACTGTCTTAGATTACAGTTCTCTCAGCTAAAGCTTTCAGATTTTTGAGAATCAACACAAACCAGCACAAAACCTTTATTTTTCATCAACAATAAGCTCAACTTGATAACATACTTGACTGGGGCCCTGGTGTTCATAGAGATATACTGCAATGATAAGAAATAGTGATAGAATTTGTCAAAAGTTACTGGTTACTCAAAATTCTACTCTATTCTTTTTTCTAAATATATTGTTTGATATTTAAGAAGAATTGATCATTTCTGAGTTTAATGTTATAATTTAAATAAGAGAAATAATTGCCAGATTATTTAAACTAGACATGTGTCTTTAAAAACAAATTTTAAAACTGCAGATGAATACCTTTTTCTAGGCAATACAAGTTTTGATCAGTCCTAGGAAATATAACATCTTATATGAATCTCTTGCCCTAATTCTAGAATAACTTGTATCAAAATCTGAAGAAATTTCTTAAAGTTACCTTTGGCCTTTTATGGAAATTAAATGAGATGATTAGCTTGAAAAACCATGATTTTCTTTCAAATCTTCAGCAATCTATATGAAGGAAAAGAACATGAAAAAAAATTGGGTAACACGAAAACATGTAGAAGAGACATTTCAAATGGTAAGAATAAACTTATTAAATTACATCAGAGCCTGAAAATTCAGTGTGTTTGAAAATTTGGTACGTGCCTTCAAATTAATAATAATAATAGACTTTATTTTCTATTTTTTTTGTATGCTGTATGTCAGGGCCACATTTCATTCTTTTTCCATGTGAGCATCCCATTATTGCAGCACCATTCGTTGAACTTTTTGTTTGTTTGTTTTGCTTTTGTTGGTTTCTTTTGTTTTGGGAATTGTATGGGCCAGGAATATCGAACCCGGGCCTCCTGCATGGCAGACAAGAATTCTACCACTGAACTATTCTTGCACCCCCAATAGCCTTTACTTTCTAAATGAAACTTCTTTTAGGGAGATTAGAATTGACCCAGAAGTTGAAGATTCAACTGTTTTGTTTATATAAAAATAGGAAATACATATGCTGAAATGCACTTTCAATAGAAAACTAAAGTTTCACAGGGACCTTGCTAGGTACAAAATATAAAAGGACAATTTCCTCACACCACAGTATTTTCAGTTTGACACCACGGGTTATTAAACAGCTATGCTACTCCAAAATATATGGTATAGTAGCAGGATACTATTGTTGCAGAGATGAGTGAAGGTTTATTTTTTCCTAGAAAATCTCAAAGTAACAATTCTACCTTCACAGATATCTAGAAAAATCATATAGTTGTAAAATTGAATGTGATGCTTGGTACAACAATTTAAGTTATAATGTAGTGACAAATTTAATGATGGAAAATAAAATACCTACGTTTAAAAGCAAACTATAATTAATTTCTATCTTTTATCCATAGATTTCACTTGACTTTCCACAATGAATCTTTCTGCATCAGCTTAATTCAGGTAAGAAAACAAAAAAAACATATATATTTAAGGGATACAGGGATCATATGCCTCCAAGTAACTTTCTGGGATTTTCCTACTAAGTATCTTATAGCAGATATCCTCTATTCAATAATTTACTTTCTTATGGAATAGTCTTTAATTCTGGAATAATCACTGTTTTTTTTTTTTTTTCTCCTGGTACAAGTCCCCTCTCACCTTTTTTAAATTAACAATCCCATCTCTTAATTGAAAAGTTTTTTCTTAAAAAAAGATAATATTTTGGTCCTCTGCATCAGCTGCTTTCATTTAAAACTCACCTATTATCAATATTTATAAAGTCTAACTAAATTATTTTTTAAAGAAGCACATATATTGTTTTGCACCAAATTAATTCACCAATTATACTAAATAAAATAGAGAAGCTATATGGCCAGCACTGGTTGGGTAGCAAACTAAGTATGAGCATCTTCAAATCAGACAGGTATTTATCATCACTGTGACACTTAAGTTCTATATGCAGAAACTACTTTCTGGAAGTGGTTAGTAAAATCAGAAGTTCATTTTTAAAATAGATTTAAAATCATGTTAGAGAAAGTAGTTTGTCTTCCTAAACCCTGCTTTGATTCTATTTTAAGAGATTGAAGGAAAACAAACCACATATATTTTTCAATGACTTTTCTGGAATTATACCCACTTAATGATTTATAAGATATTATTATTACTTGCTCCATTTTACCAGTGAATATTTAAGTATTTTTAAATGTGTTCTAGTTCTCAGAGGTAAAGATCAAACAAATTGATTAATGTTGCCAGTATCTGAAAATCTAGATTATGAACATGGCTAAACACAGCAAAGATTTTCTTTTATGCTTTTTACATTTATAATTTACTCTTGGCTATATACATAATGTTAAAGAATCTTCTTTACTCCCCTCCTGTCTGCATGCTGTAGGTGGACAAGTGTGTCATCTGTTTTCACATGTCAAAAATCTTCTCTCACTTAGTAATAATCCCATCTGTTAGATTTTTCTAAAAAAGAAAATTGTTATAATAAAAACATTTTTGGGTCAATGAATAGTCTAAAGATCATTGCATTTGTGAATATGTTTAGCACAATATGAATATATGTATATGTGTATACATGTGTGTGCATAATTGCATATGATTTGCCCTTTTTAAATTTGCCTTGTAGATATGGTTCTTTTGTATGCTTGGTGTGCACAAGCTTTACTATAAGAACAAACCAAAGAAGAAGCATATATGACTTATCATAGACTATCATTACATCATTTAAAAATCAATACTTTGGAGAATATGAATAAAGCCATTTAAATGTAGTTCTAAAAACATCAATGTTATTAAATTTGAAACATTTGTAATGTACATCTTAATCTAAAATGCATTGGTTTTGAGAAGCCCAATAAGGAATAATTACTATTGCCATCACTGTCTTGGAGTGGTACTGGTAAAGTGGTACTTTACTCAGAAAGATGTAAAAGTGCCACATTACTCTGGTCCGCCTAATATCAGCAGGGTCACAGCTTTCCACAACATATTTTTGAACAAGTGTCCTATTAGCAATGACATTTGGAAGAACACGCAAAATCACAAATGATTGTATAAGGTCACTTGCATCCTTCTTCATTTTTTTCCATTTGTTATACCATAAAATGAGCACAGAACATCACTGCATCCAAAGCATGAGAGGAAGTCTACAAAACATTGCAAAGAGCACTTACCCATCGTCATCTTTGCAATTAATTGGATGTAGGTTTTCTTGCTCTGTCTATTCAGACTCAATAACAGAGTCACATTTTCATGTTAAATCTTCAGTCCTGCTGGACTGGGATCACCTTCAGTTGTTTGCCCTATTCTTTCTCAACACTCCTCTATCCTCCTTTCCCTGGGAACACAGCTGCCTTGTGGTTAACACTGTTTTTCTGTAGTATCCATCAGGACAGTCCTCTGATCAAGCACCCAAATTACAAAATTGGAACACTACTTCAACTTAAGAATATGCATTTTTTATTACAAAAGGTTAAACTTATTTATGTAAAATATGCAAATTTCTGATTTAGGTATTAAAATAATAACCCTTTGAGAGATATTTATATTGTTAGCTCAAAATAACAAGCATTTCCTGGATTAGACAGAGAGGAGAGATCAAGTTGGGTATCAGATGAGCCTTCTGTGTAGGTCTATAATTCCTTTGCTTATGAGTAAATTGCTGACTGCACAGTGGCAAATTAATCTTGCAAGACTACAACTGTGTTCTAGTTCCCTTTTGTCTAACATCTTTTACCTCTGGAAGACTTTTAATACTTGTCTCTTATCCTACCACCATGGTGGAGTAGCCTGGATACTCCTGAGAAGAAAGGATGAAAATGCCATAAGAGAAGGTTATACAAACAGTATCAGTATGTTAATATCTTAAACCTTACATTGAGTGATGCGTACAGTGCTTTTAATTGCATTATTTTTATATCTTTTAACTGTGCTTTAATAGTTTACAAAAATTCAGATAGCCAAGCCCTTTTTTAGACATATTGAATTCCAAACTCCAAGAAATATCCACAGTGCTTTTTACATAACTAAAATTTGAGCACCACCAATTTGAATGTAACTTCATTCTCTGTCTCTGTCTCTTCCTGTTTCATTTCATTAGGGAAATGGAATCATTTTTTTCCTAAATTACAATTAGTTATTACAATAAAATTTGCAATTACAGTATGTTATTTGGTGTGTGTGTTGCTAATTTTAGAAAAAAAATTGTCTGTGTGTTCATAGATTGTGTTTAAATAATAGCATCTGCCACTGAGAGGATGTGTCCCCATCACTGTTTTATATATCTGAATTATTCTAAAATTAATTCAGATTGGGTATTATTGTAATAAAATATGGCATATTAGGATCATATACGTGTCTTTACACAAAGTTTTTAATTTGAATTTCACTGAACACATGATGGAAGTATTTGTCGTAAATGATGAATATAGGCACACATTTTTCAGGGTTGTCTTAATGAGAGCATCATATATAAATTGTTCTGCAAGATTTGAAAAAACAGTCGATTGTTCAAATGTCATAGACCACTTAATTTTATGGCAGACAGAGAGCTTAGAAATAGTAACTGAAAAATAATTGAATATTCTTGGAGCCACTTACCATTTACATATTTGTCAACCACGGAAATAGCACTAGTTAATTGAATAACATAATCCATTAAAATCAAATGAAAGAAAACACAATGTTTCCTCTAAATACAGAGCTAGTGTCATAAATTTGAGTTGGATTATCCAATGTACATCTAAATTGTTTTATGTGTCTTCCTGTTGTCTTGTGGTGGTTATTTTCATTTAATAATGATAAATCCAGCCTATTATATTTTGTAGTATCCAGGCCAATATACTTTTAATGAATAGCAAGCAGACAACCATGACCAGATAATATATTTACTATTATAATGTATGTGCTTGACTGTGATAAAGAAGATGGAAGAGGGTGCAAAATCAAGGCAGTTAAAAAAATGCTGACATAAAATAAAAATAAAAAATAAAACGAACAACAGTCCAGTCTTACTTTAGCTATATGATTATCAAATATATAATTGAAAATAATGTTTGGCTTCATTAGGTGTCCCAGTTTTCTTCGTGGTATATTTCTCCTAATTATATCTTAGAAGAATGTTGTAAAAAAGGAATCTGGAATCACTGAAAAGAGCAATATATCTCTTGAAACTATCTCTTACCTAATGGGATAATTTGTACAGTTTCATTTTCTATTCTCCTTTCTTTTTCTCTCAATAGGATGATAATTTTTCTAAATAACAGTTTCATTAACAAAATTTCCATGCCATCAGTGAAATTGTCCATGTGGCAAATACATTCTGTCATTCGTGTTTTTCTTTTCCTTTAATAGAATCAGAGGGTCATTTCCATTGTCTCCATTTTCCAAATTGATACATCTCTTACAAAATTTTTCTTCTTAATTAAAAATATATATTTAGGAGCAAGACATTCTAGAGGAAAGTGACAGTATTTGAAGCAACAATAAAAATTATCAGAAAAAGAAGTATAGGAATGGAGTTTCAATCATATAAAATTTGCATTAGTCAGGATTCTTCACACAAACAGAACCGACAGGAACTATGTAGGAAATGGTGCATGTTACTGTGTAGATTGGCAAATTCTAATTCCATAGGGAAGCCCCAAGTTGGAAACTTAATAAAAATGACTTTGAATTCCCCAAGAGAAGCTGGCTGTCTGAAGGAGAAATAGAAATTCTTTTTTCTGAATTCTTAGTTCTCCCTTTAAGTCCTTCATTTGTTTGGATGAGACTCTTTTCATGGTGAAGGCAATCTCTATGATTTTTGATGCAATCAACTGACTAATGATTTAAACCCATCTGCAAGATACCCTCAAGTAACAATCAGGTTAGTGCTTTCTTGATCAAACAACTGGCCACTATAACCTAGCCAAGTTGACACGTGCAATTAACTATCACATTTCTTGTTAGTGTTGTGGATTTACTGTGAAGGAAAATTAAATAATAAAGCAACAGGAAGAAAGAATAATAAGAAAGTTGCTTAAGAAAAATAGGGTCAGTAAAGATATTTTTAGTGGCCTGTTTCAGCATCTCCATCTGCTCAAAGGAGAGTGTCTAATAGAAAAGTCGTAAGTAAATATACTGTCAAAAGCGAGAATAATTGATGGCAGGCTTTCTGGATGTACAAACAGGAAATGTTGACTTTTAAATAATAAAAACAATTTTAATGTAATTAACTGTAAAATCAATAACAAAAGAATACAAAAACATCACAGGTTATGATGTGATTATCTATTGAATGATTTAACAATATCTATGAGATGGTATAATAGTGATTGTCCAGTAAAGGGGCTGTATTTTAAGATAATACATTATTTCACTGTGATCACTCTGTTATTCTAATCTTTTAAATTACCTTAAGATATCAACAGAGGACCCATCCTCCAAGACTAGATAGACAATCTGTCTATGTATAATTTAGAGGGGTTTCTTACTAAAGTACAAGAACTGGATTAGAAGACTTCAGTGATGTATTCCAAACCTTACTTTCTGCACCCCAATTCACACCAATTATAGATTATTTTTAGTGTTAAAGCCCCATATGTATTTCTGGAAATATTCAACACTGAAAGAAATTAAATTCATGAATGCTATAATATAGCCCCAAATTGGCCTATTTTGCCATTTTTGACTTAAAAAATTCTGAAGTCCTGGTCTTTATTCTCTTTGCTTGCACTTGCCAAAGGAATTGTGTCTATAGCCAGGGACTATTTAAATCTAAATGAAGAGTGGGATGCATATCATGTGCATAAATTTAGGGTTGGCTATTAAAAAAAAAGTTTATTTTCATAGATTACCAAAGCATAAAAAAGAGGCATTTTTTTCCAGAGATTTTTAGTGAAGATAGAATTCAAGATTTGAAAAAAATCAAAGAAAAAAAGGGAATTCTGATCTTTTTTCTCTATTATTTAGACTCAACTCAACTACTATTTCTCCATTGCAATTCCTTAATATCTACTTACATATCCCAACAACTGCCACACCGTCATACCAAAAAACACCTTACCCATTTATGCACTCCCAAAGCTCTTTTTAGTTTTTTCTTTAATAGCATTCAGTACAACTCTTACTTTAGTTATCTTTTGCCATGCCTATATCATCCACTAAACTGTAAATTATTTGCAACATGTTATATATTTATCCTTGTGCTATTGAAAATTGTGCAATTATAAACATTATAATTTTGTACAATTAGCAACAAACTTTTGAGCCTTGAATGTTATGCACAGTCTGCATTGTTAATGGCATGAATCATTGGTAACCTGCCAAACACTAATCTGTTCTCCAGATTAAAATGTGTTATTTTATAAATGCTTTTAACTGGTCATCATTACAAGATTTACATAGGCATCAATTCATTGTAGAAGATGAGCTACTGATAACTGTAATGGAAATTCAAGTTTTGGGATTGAATGTATTTGATTATATAGTAATTATTGTGATATTTTCCATGGTGGCTTATTCCTTGATCTCTCTCATACATATCATCTGTAGGTGGTCCTAACATAATCTAACAATCCCTTTAAAAGCACGGCTTTCTCTGGCAGCTCACAGAAGAGGAAGTAAGGGAAATATGAAGCAGAAGAAAGCGGTGGAAATATGAGTGGCACCATTCACTATTACCCTTAGTGATCCATTAGGAAAATTTTTGCTTTCTGTCTCTGCAACCTTGAGCTCGGCTGGTCTACAGTGCTAGAGATTTGATATGCCCCTGAGGTAGGACAGTGAAAGAATATTGCTGGCCTTGCCTGCTGAAAGCAAACTGTTTCTGGTGGCCCTTACTAATAGCTATTGAGAAAAAAAAACATTTGCCAGATCAGTAGCTGCATACCAGGTCCCAGGGGATGTATTGATTTGCTCAAGCAATGTACCACATCTTGAACAGCAACTGCAATTGGAGTTACCACCTGGTTGAGCTTATGACAACCCACTTATGACAAGCTCAACTAGGAGTTACCACCTGGTTGAGCTTATGATAAATTCAAAGTATATCCTCTAATAAGAGAGATGAATGGAGATGTGGTGGAAATAACCACTTCTTCATCCTTCAAGTCCTTAAGAGTGGCAGTAATCCCTGCAAGCCCTCCTGGAATCTGGTATTGCTTCCAATTTATTATTTTGCTAGGTATGGGCAATTATAATGGCTTCCACTTGGCCTTTCCCACCATGATAGTCTTCACTCCATGAGTTAGAGACCCAGTGTGGGGATTCTGACATTGCTCAGTATGTCTATCCTAATTATGCATTCTGGAACTGGGGAAATAACTACAGGATGGGTCTGTGGGCCTACTGGACCCATTGTGAGATAAATGTGAGTGAAAAATCCATCAATCACCTGATCTCCATAAGCCCCCACTGTGACTGGTGGACCAGAGTGACGTTTTGGGTCTCCTGGAATTAATTTCACTTCAGAACCAGTGTCAAATAATCTCTGAAATATCTGATCATTCCCTGTGCTGGTTTGAAAGGAAGTATGCCCCCTAAGAAAAGCCATGTTTTAATATAAATCCCATTTCATAAAGGCAGAATACTCTCTATTCAATACTGTATGTTTGAGACTGTAATGAGATCATCTGCCTGGGTGATGTGATTTAGTCAAGAGTGGTTGTTAAATTGGATTAGTTGATGACATGTCTCCACCCGTTTGGGTGGGTCTTGATTGGTTTATTGGAGTCCTAGAAAAGAGGAAATATTTTGGAGAATTAGTGATTCAGAGAGAGCAGCACCACAAAGCAGAGAGTCCACCAGCCAGTGACCTTTGGAGATGAAGAAGGAAGATGCCTCCCGGGGAGCTTCATGAAACCAGAAGCCAGGAGAGAAAGCTAGCAGATGAGGCCGTATTCGCCATGTGCCCTTCCAGCCGAGAGAGAAGCCTGACTGTGTTTGCCATGCGCCTTCTCATTTGAGAGAGAAACCCTGAACTTCATCGGCCTTCTTGAACCAAGGTATCTTTCCCTGGATGCCTTTGATTGGACTTTTCTATAAACTTGTTTTAATTCTCGGCCTTAGAACTGTACACTAGCAACTCATTAAATTTCCCTTTTTAAAAGCCATTCCGTTTCTGGTATTTTGCATTCCGGCAGCTAGCAAACTAGAACATTCCCTTTCCTCCATGCACGGTTACCCTGGTAAAAGGCTGTCTGTCTCCTTGGGGAAGGCTTGGAGGAAGATTAACAGTATAAATTTGTGGCAGTGTAATAGGGTTCTCCCCTAAAGGGACCTGGCATCCTCCTCATTCAAGGGGCTCTAGGTCTGTAAACTGTCTCAAGTCTGGAAATTGATTAACGGGCCTTGACTCTGTGTTTTTGTAATTCAAGTTAGACTTCTGTTCACTTGACTAGGAACTCTTTTGTTTATACAGCTCAAACACGAATTTAGTAGACTGTCCATCTATTGTAATACTAGGCACCCCACGATGTTCTAACCAATGCCACAAATGTCTGTGAGTCAGATTATTTTGACTCCTGCTTTGAGTCTGCTGTCTATTATGATAGCCATGTCTACCTTGTCTTTGGCAATTAAGCGCTGCCACTTGGCTTTTGCCAACTTGGGATCCAGTCATCTCCATTGTGTTAAGGATTCCAGCTCAGTGACAGCCATTCCCACAGTAATATCTGACCTACAGAGAAGTGCAGCTACAGAGGTCTTTAGGGATGATGGCCCTAATCTCACAAATTTATTTCTCATAGTTCTGGTAAAAGATGCATCCTCCAGACATTCCTGGGCTATATAAGCAGGCTTTGCATGATAAATACACTCTAACATTACAGTCTCTCTAAGCATCTAGATCCCCTCATCCACATTACACCAGGGCAGTTCTGGCATTTCAACCTCAGTAATGTCAGCCACCTTTTGATCCATATTTCAGCCAACCATACAAACAAACTCTTAATGCCTTTTCTAACCCCTTGAGCTATTAACATTGAATGTGGAATTTCTGCTTAGTGGGCCCATATCAATAAGTTCAGCCTGATCCAGCTTTATATTTCTCCCACCATTATCCCACACCCTTAAAATGCATTGCCACACATATTCCCCTGATTTCTGCCTATGTAAATTGGAAAACTCACACAATTCTTTTGGAGCATAACGTACTTCCTAATGGGTGATACTTTGTACCTCACCTTTTAGGGCCTGTTGGGACTTTAGTTTAGTTGTAGGTCTGGAAGAAATGAGAGGTGGTTGGGGGTGGGACATGAAAGGAATTAGAAGTATCTTCCAAGCCATTTGCTTTAGAGCATTCATTTGCAGTTTTATGTGGTGAAACAAGATTAGTTACTCTAGGGCTAAACTCTTCAGGTGGAGGGTGGGTGGCTAACTCCTCAGGGCAGGCTGGAGGTGGGGTGGCTATGCCCTCAGGGCAGACTATTACAGGGTTATCTAGAGAAGATTCAGCATGGCCTAGGGTTTCAACCTCTCCACCAACATCATTATCAATCTATCTGTCACCATCTCATCTTTCAGGGTCCTATTCCTTTCCTATCAATGCCCTCACTTTAACAGCAGACACAATGCAAGATTGAGATGTCAGTTTACATTGTAAAGTTGCTACTCTAACAATACGTTTCTGAGTCTAATTTTCAGAGATCTCAATTCTACAGCCACAGGAAATAAGATTTTCCTTCAGGACACTCGTAGAAACATTTACATCTGTCAGAGTGTAAGCTTCTCATTTGAAGCCTTAAGCTTATCCCTTTCAGTCATTAAAGTATACAGTATATCTAACACCAACCAGCCAATACCTCCTATTTCCACAAAACTCCATAGAGGTGTCAAAAACATTATCCCCCAGAGCCTGGCTTCATGCAAGCAAAGCATTAGGAGAATCAAATGGTGATATTTTGACTATCTCTTTTGCCAACTCACCCATGGATTGATAGTATCATTCTGATTATGGAAATCAGAGTCCTAAGTGCCTTTGAGTCCAGTCAGAGTAAAAACCAATCATAAAAACCCATTTTTAAGATTCTGTTTCTTAAGAACCACTATTGGTATCAAGCTGTATTAGCCAGGGTTCTCTAAAGGAACAGAATCAACAGGAAATATTCATAAATATAAAATTTATAAAAGTGTCTCACATAACCATGGGAACATAGAGTCCAGAATCCATAGGGCAGGTTATGAAGCTGATGACTCTGATGGAGGGTCTGGAAGAACTCCATAGGAGATACTCGCCGGCCAAAGCAGGAAGAAAGATTTTCTCTTCTGAATCCTCCTTAAAAGCCTTCCAATGATTAGATTAAATGTCACTTATTGCAGAAGACACTCCCCTTGGCTAATTACAAATGCAAACAGCTGTGGATGCAACCAATGTGATCATTATTTAATTCTATGAAATGTCCTCATAGCAACAGATAGGCCAGCACTTGCCCAACCAGACAAACCACTTGGCCAAGTTGAAACATGAACCTGACCATGACATGTGCTTTATAAAAACTAATCCATTTCTAGTATATTGCTTTCTAACAGCTTTAGCAGACTAAAACACAGCTTTATCCAGAAAAGTAAGAAAATGGAAACAAACCAAATGTCCATTAGTAAATAAAAGAACAAACAAAAGGTGATCTCACTATTGATGTACCCAACAACATGGATGAACCTTAAAATATTCATACTGATTAATAGAGGCCAGACAAAATGAGTACTCACTGAATGATAGCATTAATACATTTTATAAAATTATACTAATCTAGAGAGACAGAAAATCAGTGGTTGCCTGTAGCTGGTGGTTGAAAGAAGAATGAATTGCAAAAGGGCACTAGAAAATATTTGTTGGTGACGGAAATGTCTTTTATATTTATTATTTTGGTAAATTATAGCTGTGTATGTCTGTCAAAACATGATATTGCATAATTCATATGGGACTATACTTATGGATTATTATTCATCAAAGGAGCTGGTCTCATATAAAGAAGTGCTATCTTATAGTTAATATAAAGGTATCCACTTAATATACCTATATGTTTATTTTTATATGCTTGTGTATTAGGTTTCTATTGCTGCCAAAAAAATCCACAAGATTAGTACTTTAATGCAAATTTATTATTTCAAAATCTGATGTCCAGTGCTGCATAACTGTGTTCACTGCTCAGGATATAAGAAGACTAAAATTAAAGTACCTACCAAACTGAGTTCTTACCTGGAGACTAGGGAAAAGTCATCTTTATCCTTGTTGTTGGCAGGAACCAGTCCCTTGAGATTGTAGGACTGAGGTCTCCATTTCCTTGGTTTGACAGCTAAGGGCCACTCTCAGCATCTCGAGTCTGCTTACTTTTTCTTGCTACCTGTTCCGCTCCATCTTCAAGCTAGCAATACTTTGTAAAATCTTTCTTCTGCTTCAGATTTCCTTTACTTCTTCTTCTGTGAGCTACCAGAGAAAACTGTGCTTTTAAAGGGATTGTTAGACTATGTTAGGACCACTCAAATAATCTCCCTTTTTTTAAAGTCAACTGTGCCATATCATATTAACTTAATCACTGGAGTAGCCTCCATCAGTTTCACAGCTCCAGGAATTATTCAGGGTATGTACACAGGGCAGAAAACTTGAAAGGCATCTTAGAATTCTGTTGTCCACATATGCATGTATGTGTGTGTATGTGTGTGCATAAGTGTGTATAAATGTGTAAATACAACTTACACTTTTTAAAGATGTGAAAGTCAGGCTAACTAATGGAATTATTATATGAGTAAGATTGGATGTATAATACTGCAGAAAGAGCAACTACAAAATCGCAGTGGATGAATGCAACAATTTTGTTCTCTCATTTATGCTATATGCTCATCAAAAATTAACGTATATTTGTTTTCCTTCTGTATCATTTGCATCCTGAGACCCACTGCTGCATACAGTAAAATAAGGATGGGGAATTAACACATTGTGGAAAAATAGAAACCTATATTTTGTTGAACTGTACTACTACATAATTTAATTACAGTGTATTTCTGCTTTTGTTCTTCTTTGAACTAAAGTGTACTTCAATAATACTGTTTGTTGCAGATATAATATCAGTATCAAATGAAGATTTTCTTTTTTAAAATTTTTATTTTTCCTTTTCTTCATTTGAATTAGAGTTGAAAAAAGGAGGAATTTAACCAATGGTTAAATTAGATTCATGCAGCATGATTTTCAAAGTGAAAGAAATTTAGGAAGAAATAAAACTGGGCAGGTTGTCTGACTCAAATGAAAATTTTCACATAGGAAATTCCCCTTAGTTCTAAATTCTTGATGATACTGAGCTGTATCTTATTTTCCTTTCCTCTCAAAAAATTCTTGTGACGCGAGTATGTTAAGTCAAGTTTTACACCCAAAAACCAAAAACAGAAAAAAAAAAAAAACCCACAGTAAGTGAAGGTGAAAAGGAGGCAAGAAAGAAAGTAAGAAAACTGGAAAAATCAAATAAATTAAAAAATTAAAGCTGATTTATTGATTGTTCCTTTGTTCATCTAGGAGGGATTCTGTAGTTTGTTGGCATTGATATATTCCATGGATACAATCTGTAAGAATTTTGAGTGATGTATATTCTCAAATTTATGAAAATCAGTGCCACATTTTTCTTATTAAATTTTACCTCTTAATAAAGTGCACACTTTGATAAAAGCTATGCTCGAAATTACAGCATGTCGTTGAAAATCATTTTAAAGAAAATGTGGGAATCTTATACAACTGTGCTATATTGTTTAGAAATCTGCAGTACTTTATAGAAGCTTAGAGACTTACCTTTTCATAAAAAACAAACTTTAAAACCTTTTCTAGCTCATGTCTTCTTCTGTTTTGTTCTTTTTCCTACTTATATTGTTTTCCAAGCTTTAAGCCTATTTTTGAAAGTAAGAACTTAAATTTTTTAGCTGAGATTTTGATTTAACTATTTCATGGCTGCCTCTTCACTTTTGTTTTGTTAATTTTTTTTTCTTATATGACAATCATCTTGCTATTTTTGCAATCAACTATCCTGGAATAGAAAAGATGCTTTCTTTTCTCCCTTAATTAACAGAAAGATTAAAAGTCTGGTGATGGTGGAAATTAATTTGGCCCCACCATGGTACTATAAGAATGAATCATAGAGTGTACATTGATTGTTTTAATTGGTAATAGACAACACATTATTGTCTACTGAAAATATATTGGTAAAATCCTTTTTGTCATTGTAAAATACAATTACTCTGTGCCTAACCCAAGTAAGTAACTTGGGAATGTAAGATTTTCTTTGTTCCCCCACTATCAAGATTCCCAGTCCCCTTGTATTTTTTCCAGGCTATCCAATCTCCACAAGGCCCTTGGCAATCTCCTGGAGCCATTAGTCCTACTTTTTGAAATATTACAACTTTAAAGGCTCTCATCCAACACCACTGTCAGATAATCATAATCTTCATGAGCTAGCTCATCTTTTCCTCAAACTCTGAAGAAAAGATAAGGAATTATTCATTCACACCTTGATAACACACAGAGCTCTCTAAGCACAGACATATGCCATACAGCAAAAAAAAAATCTTTCTAGGAAAAAAATCCTAATGCTACTCATGTGAAAACTGGTGGAAAAGCATGAAGTTGAACTTGGGAAAAGGGCATCATCTGTTTATGTGTTGGAAACATCACAGGAGCATTTTCATTTGTATGTTTATGTGAATGATTTCTCAGGGTCTATATCAATAGTTGGGACTTTGACTAATTATTCAGTGACTTTTCAAATTCTTTTTATTGAAGCATCAGAATAATGTTGCCAGCTTTTATATTCCACATAGATAGCAAAATGGAGCAAGTGTTTTTTTTTAAATCTGCAAAATCTAAAATTGCCTCTCTGAGATTGCACATCTAATTTAAAAGTACATTTCACTGATGTCTTTGGTATTTGCTATGGAATTCAGTAAATAAAGATGTTGATCATTATCCATCTGACTATGTTTAGCTTTGTTTATTTTAACATGCTAATGTATTTCATTAAAGCTGCACCTGTTACCATCATTGAATTTAAGGGTCTCCTATCTCCAGTACACTTTCCTATTTTTAGAAGCATCTCTGCTACATCAACTCTGTCAAGCATTTTCAATCCTATAATGATTCAAACTTAGGTTTTACTAAACACAGTAAATATTCCTACCAGTAACTCCTTTGTGGTTACTGTTGTTATTCTCCTTGCTTTGATTTTGAAAGCTTCCAAAAAAGTAGCAGCACAGTCATCATGTATCTTTATGAAGTAAGGTATAATGTGGAAGCTAAAATGAACAACATGATAAGTACAAGTTTTTAATGGGAATATCACCTTCCATATATTTTTTCTCTCTTGCTTTACTAAAAGCTATTTGCTACCATGTCTAGCAATGATCTTTCATAGAATAAGCTCACAGTTAGCATTTGTTGAATTAAAGGGCAGTTAATGAAAATCATCATAAACAAAATTTTAGATTCACTTTGTTACAAAGGCTTGCACTGCCAAGTGAATTTCCCAGGCCATATCTTGAGGTCATTATCTACCTTTATACTTAAAGCTAGTCTTCTAGTATTTAATTTTCTTCTTTATTTTGATAACTAATTGCACATTTTTCTCTTTGACATTTTGTTCTCTAGAAACTTGGCTCTGTGGTATACCATTTTCCCAAATACTCACTTTTGTGAAAAGCTTGAAAAATGTACTTTACAAATGAATGGCTATCACTTAATCTTAAACGGAAATGTAAAGAACAATATAAAGACACAAATTGCCAAAATAACATAGTTGTCATTTATAATCTTATTTCCTGATAAATGAATGCTGACTCCATTCATGAAACCTAATGAAAAACTCAAATGAGTATGACTGCTGAATCATTATATTGATATTTCTGCTGGTCTCCAGTGTCTTAGAGCAGTTAGAAGAAAAAACAAAAAATTGTGGAACTGTAACCATGCCAAACTCTAAAATCTCTTCTATAACTACTTAAAACATACTTAAAAATTTACCGCTTTTTTGCATATATGTTATATTTCACAATAAAAACTAAAAAGCAGGAAGTGCAATGCTGGCTCAGTGGAAAGAATTCTTGCCTGCTGAGTTGGAGACCTGAGTTCAATTCCCTGCCCATGACAAAATAAATACAGAAATAAATAAATAAATAAGCAAAAAAAAAAACAAAAAACAATAGGATTTCTACATTCATTCATTCATTCCTTCAATAAATATGTATTGCACATTTGTCGTAAGTCAGGCACAGTACAGAAGACACTAGGGCTTCAACAAAGCCAAAAAACATCTACATTATGGAATAACCCTAATAATTCTGGGGAGGAGATGGTCTTCAATGCACTTCATCCTCCCTGAAGCTTATTGTAATAAATAAAATCTTTAAATATTTAAGCTATTCTGAACTGGATACACACAACGTAGATTGAAATTTCACACACAAATGAACCCAGGATGTCTCATTACATCTTTTTAATGGGGTTTTTATTGTAAAATATAACATATATACACAGCAAAGAAGGAAAAAGCAATAATTTTCAAAGTATATTTCAAAAAATAGTTACAGAACAGATCCCAAAATTTATCATGGGCTACCATTCCACCATCTCAGATTTTTCGCTCTAGCTGCTCTAAAACACTGGAGCTTAGAAGGAATATTAATATAATGATTCAAAGCCATATTCATTTGTTATATCCCATTTTCTCTGCTATACCTCCTCCTTCTCCTAACAATCCTTCTCCCAATCTATAATGATTTTTGGACAATGTCTGTTCTGATTTTTTAATGTTGAGAACGATAGAGGAATGAAATTAACTGATAATTTTGGAGAGGCTGGTCCCTCTGAGTTTCAGGATTTGTCTGACCTAGGAACCCTCTGGAAATTATATGTTCCAAGAAGGCAAGCCTATGGGCGGCTGCCGTGGCTCAGCAGGCAGAGCTCTGACCTGCCGTGCTGGAGGTCTGGGGTTCGATCCCTGGTGCCTCCTGCCCATATGCAAATTAAAAAAAAAAAAAAAGGCAAGCCTAGTGCTTGAAACCTTTACACAGTCTCAGTTAGATCCCTAAGTGCTTTTAAGAGTCAATTGTAGTGATGTTGCTCAGGGTATAACAAACCAAGGCAATTAGCATTATCTAACTGAAGCTTACATGAGAGTGGTCTCTAGAATAGCCTATTCACTCTGATCTCTTTTAGCCACTGATGTCTTATTTTATCACACATATTTTCCCCATTTTGGTTCAGAAGGCATTGCTGATTCCAGGTTGCCAGGGCCAGACCCATCCCAGGGAGCGATGCCCCATATTCCATCAGGGAGACGTTTACCCCCAGATGTCATGTCCCACATAAGGGGTAAGGTAATGATTTTCTTTGCAGAGTTGGCCTTAGAGAGAGAGAGAGAGAAACCACATCTGAGCAACTAAAAAGGTTTCCTGGAAGCAACTATTAGATGTCATTACAGGTAGTTTTAACTTCTCCAATTCAAAAATAAGTGTTATAAAAGCAAGCCTCAAAGTCAAGAGCTTGACCTATTTTCTTGGAAGTCCCTAGATTGAAAGGGTACCTGGAGTTTCATAGATGGAAGTTTAATAGTTAAACTATTAATATATATGTATATCCCCCCCTTCGGACTCTCAAGGGACTCTAAGATGCTCTTTAATTATCAGCCCACCATACTCTGGAGGTAACCAGGTATTACATTAAGCTATACAGAATTACAAGGCCTCATTCCTGTTGTGGACTCCAAGAGTTTGGTTTATTTAAAAGATCTATCCAGACAGATTGATTTAGATGATGATAGAGAAAATTTAGGTTCCAGACAAAATAATCCTCTCTGCCTTTGGTTTCACAAAGTAGACAAAGGTCTAGAGTACATATACAATCATATTTTACCTTGCATTCTAATTTACCTCAAGCCCAGACAGATTAGCTTTGTTTTAAACTCTAATTGAGACCTGATTTCTTTTTCAGTTACTTTATAATTGTATATAGCTGTGTTAACTTTCAGGGCTGCAGCACTCCATTCCTGGGTCTTAAGTGTCACAGAATTGCTCAAAGTTCCAGGGAAATACCAGCTGATAAACATATAGCTTAGTGTCTCAAAATCTAGAATAATTTACAACTTCAGACTAAATATGGCTGCAATAAGGACTTACAATCTAGGACACCATGTTCTTTTTTTTTTTTTTTTTAATTTGCATATGGGCAGGAGGCACCAGGGATCGAACTCCAGACCTCCAGCACGGCAGGTCGGAGCTCTGCCTGCTGAGCCACGGCAGCCGTCCCAGACACCATGTTCTTATAAGTGTTTTCTGAGAAAGACCTTCTCATATTTGTTCTTTTGTTTCTGGCTTATTTTGTACAACACATTGTCCTCAAGGTTTATTCAGTAATTTGAACTACTTCCTTTTTGTAGCTGCACCATACTCAATCATATGAATGTATCACCGTTTGCCATTGTGCTTCTCTGTCATTGTATCCTTCGATTCTCTCCATCTACTAGGCACCATAGATAATGTCCAAAATAAAAAACTGTGTCTTACAGTACTCTTGCTTGGTTGTGCAATCAACAGCAGTCTCAATTTTAGGCAATTTTCATTTATCCATAATGACAACAAACTGAGAACCACAACATTATTAACTGTCAAATCAAAACTACCCCTTATCACTTGACCTTCCCCACTCCCAGTTACTTGCCCCTAGTACTGATATGGAACCGTTGATGTCTTCCTGTTAATTATTGGCCATAGTATGCATTTTTAGTTTTCCCCCCTATATCAATCTACCGTCAACTTTGTCCACTAACAAACCATTGAAATAGTTCATGTGAGAACTTATTTATAATTGATATTTAATCAGTGTGATGTATGGCATTATACAACAACTTTTAATCCTATTCAATATGGCAATATTACTTTTAAAACTGCTAATTCGTCACCATCACTTCTATCCATTCTCTTGCATATAGATTTAACCTTTTTGGGTAGCCTTTCCTCTTTCTCTAGTGTTTGTGTATCTCTAGGTCTGCTATATTCTACACTGTAACCTCTGAGATTATCTTTACCAGACTCATAATAGCAAAAACATACAGTATTTGTCCATTTGTGTCTGACATTTCGCTTAGCATTATGTTCTCAACTTTCATCTACTTTGTCATATGCTTTGGAACCTCAATTCATCTTACTGCTGCATGATATGCGATTGTATGCATATACCACATTTTGCTTAGCCTCTAATCTGTTTATGAGCACTTGGATGGTTTCCATCTTTTGGTAATCATGAAAAGTGCTGCTGTGAACTTCGGTGTGCAAATGTCTGCTCATGTTACTGCCCTCAGTTCTTCTCAGTATATGCTAAGTATTGGTATTGCTGGTAATAGGCAACTCAATATTTAGGGTTCTGAGGAATCGCCAAACAGTCTTCCACAGTGCCTGTGCCATTATATAGTACAACCAACAGTGAATAAGTGTTCCAATTTTTTCACATCCTCTCTAACATTTGTAATTGGCTATTTGTTTAACAGCAGTCATCCTTATAGGTATGAAATATCTCATTGTTTTATTTTGCATTTCCTTTATAGCTAATGAAAATGAACATTTTTTCATGTGCTTTTTAGCCATCTGTATTCGTTCTTCAGAAAGTGTCTATTTATGTCCTCTGACCATTTTATAATTGGGTTGTTTGTTATTTTGTCATTGAGCTGTATAATTTCTTTACGTACACAGGATAGCAAGCCTTCATCTGATATGAGATTTCCAAATATTTTCTCTAAGTTGGCTGCCTCTCCACCTTCTTGACAAAGTCCTTTGAGGAACAGAAGCTCTTGTTCTTAAGGAGTTCCCATATGTATATATTTTTTTCTTTTGCTGCTTGTGCTTTATGTGTAAAATTTAAGAAGCTACCCTTTATTACTAGATCTTGAAGATATTTCTCTGCATTTTCTTCTAGAAGTTTTATGGTACTGGATCTTACATTTGGGTCTTTAATCTATTTTGAATGAATTTTTCTAGAGGTGTAAAGTAGGGGTCTTCTTTCATTTTTTTGGCTATTGATATCCAATTCTCCCATGCCCATTTATTGAAAAGACTATTCTTTCCCAGTGAAGTGTATTTTGGGGCCTTGTCAATGATCAACTGCCAATAGATTTGCTGGTCAATCTCCACACTCTCAATTCAATTCCATTGGATGATATTTCTATCTTTGTGCCAATACCATGCTCTTTTGATCATTATGGCTGTATAGCAAACTTTCAAGTCAGGAAATGATAGCTCTCCCACTTTGCTTTTCCTTTTGTAGGATATCTTTAGCTATTTTGGTTCTCTATCTTTAAAATAAGTTTGATAAACATATTTTCCAAGTCTTCAAATAGATTTTTGGGATTTTGATTGATATTGCATTGAATCTATAGATCAGTTTGGGCAGAAATTATATTTTAAAGACATTTAACCTTTCTATTCATGAGCATGGAATGTCTTTCCATTTATCTAGATTATTTTTTATTTCTTTTAGCATTTTTTTTTTTGTAATTTTCTGTGTACAGGTCCTTAACATCATGATTAGGTTTGTTTCTAGATACCTGATTTTCAGGTCCCTACTTTGAACGACGTTTTTTTTTTTGCTTAATTGCCTCCTCAGGTCATTATTGTGTATAGAAACATTACTGATTTTGTACATTAATCTTTGTTTATGAGCTCAGGTAGTTTTGTCATAGATTTCTAAGGATTTTCTAAGTATAGGATCATGTCATCTGCAAATAACAAAAGTTTTACTTCTTCCTTTTTTATTTGTGTAACTTTTATTTCTTTCTCCTGTCTAATTGTGTCAGCTAGGACTTCTAGTACTATGCTGAATACTACTAGTGATGATGGCCATCCATATCTCATTCCCAGTCTTAGGAGGAATGCTTTCAGTCTTTCACCATTGAGTATGATGCTGGCTACAGTTTTTCATATATGTCTTTTATGATATTGAAATTTTCTCCTTCAACTTCTACCTTTTGAAGTGTTTTTTATCAGGAAAGGATGTCAGATTCTGTCAAATGTTTTTTCAGCATCAATTGGTATGATCATGTGATTTTTTCCCTCTTGAGTTGTTAATGTGCTGTATTCTGTTGATTGATTTTCATGTGTTGAACCACCATTGCATTCCTGGTATAAACCCCACTGGGCCTGATGCATAATTATTTTAGTGGGTTGTTGGATTTGATTTGCTAATATTTTGTTAAGAATTTTAGCAACTATGTTCATTAGGAGATTGGTCTGTAGTTTTCCTTTCTCATGCATCTTTTTCTCATTTTGGTTTCTGAGTGATGTTAGCTTCATAAAATGAGTTGGGTACTATTCCTTTTACTTTGATTTTTTATAAGGGTTTAAGCAGGATTGATGTTAGTTCTTTTTGGAATGTTTGATCAAGTTCTTTGTGATGTCTTCTGTTTCTGGGCTTCTTTTTTTTCACATGGGCAGGCACCAGGAATCGAATCTGGGTCCTCTGGCATCGCAGGCAAGCATTCCTGCCTGCTGAGCCACCGTAGCCCACCCTATGGGCTTCTTTTGTGGGAAGAATTTTGGACTTGCTGGTAATTGGTTTGTTGAGATCTTTTATTTCTTCTTGAGTCAGTATAGGTAGGTAGTTTGTGTGTTTCTAGGAATTTGTACCTTTCATTTAAGTTACATAGTTTGTTGGTATATATATTATATACAGTATTCTCTTATGATTTTTAAAATTTCTTCAAGATCCATGGTAATGACCCCTTCTTATTTATGATTTTTTGCATCCTCTTTCTTTTTTTTTCTTTGTTAATCTAACTAGGGGACAATCAGTTTTATTGATTTTCTCGAAGAATCAACTTTTGATTTAATGTTTCTTTTTATTGCTTTAGTGTTCGCTAGGTTTGTTTATTTCTGCTTTAATCTTTGTTATTTCTCTTCCTTTATTTGTTTTGGGGTTAGTTTGCTGTTCTTTCTCTAAATTCTCCCAGTTAGCACGAAGTCCTCAAGTTTTGCTCATTCTTGTTTATTTAATATATGGTACTTGGTGCAATAAATTTCCCTCTCAGCCCTTGCTTTTGCTGCATCCCATATGTTTTGATATATTGTATTCCCATTATCATTCTTCTCCAGATATTTATCAATTTCTCTAACTATTTCTTCCTTGATCCATTGTTTATTTAAGAGTGTGTTGTTTAATTTCCATATGTTTGTGAAAACTCTGGGGCTTTGGTGAATATTCATTTCCAGTTTTATTCTATTGTGGTCAGAGAAAGTGCTTTGGATAATTTCAATCTTAAATTTGTAAAGACTCCATTGTGTCACAGCATATGATCTATCCTGGAGAATTTTCCATGTGTGCTAGAGAAGAATATATATTCTGATGTTTGGGGGTATAATGATCTATATACATATTTATTAGATCCAATTCATTTATCCCATTTTTAAGTTCTCTAGTTCCTTGTTGATCCTATGTTTGGTTGACTTATCAATAATGCAAAGTGGTGCATTGAAGTCTTTCACTATTATTCTCGAAATATCTATAGCTCCTTTCAGTTTTGCCAATGTTTACCTCATGTATTTTGGTGCTCTTTGATTAGGAGCATAAATATTTATGATTGCTATTTCCTCTTGGTGAATTGTCCCTTTTATTAACATATAGTGTCCTGGAGGGTGCAAGGGTAGTTCAGTGGTAGTATTTTCGCCTCTCATGCAGGAGACCTTGATTCGATTTCTGGTTCATGCACTTCCCCAAACCTAAGCAAACGAGCAAAACAATCAAATGAAATACAACAAACAAACAAAAATTCAATAAATGGTGCTACAATAATGGATACTCACACAGAAAAATAATGAAATATGACCCCACCATACAGCATACAAATATATATATATATATATATAGTATCCTTATTTGTCTCTTATAATGTCTTTATATTTAAAGTCTATTTTATCTGATATTAGTGTAGGTACTCCTGCCTTCTTTTCGTTACAGCTTTCATAGAAGATTATTATTCATCCTTTAACTTTCAATCCAATTGTGTCCTTGAGTTTGAGATGTGTCTCTTGTAAACAGGCTATAGATGGGTTATATTTTTAATTCATTCTACTCGCTCTGTATCTTTTCATCCATCAGCTTAGTCCATTAACATTCAAAGTAATTACTGTAAAAACAATTCTTAAATTTACCATCTTATCCTCTGTCAGATCTATATATTATTTTCCTTATCTCTCAGTTTGTCTTATAAATTACCATTACTGGAATTCTTCAGTTCTATGTCCTCCTCTAGACCTCTCTCTGCTGTCTTTTGTTTCAGCTAATAGGACTCTCTTTAGTATTTCTTATATGACTGATCTCTTGTTGGCTAGTTCACTCAATATTTGTTTGTCTTTGAAGATTTTAATCTCTCTCTCTGTTTTCAAGGATCACATGGCTGGAAAAGGCATTCTTGGTTGAAAGCCTTTCTTATTCTGGACCTTAAATACATCATACCACTGCCTTCTTGCTTTCATGGTATTTTATTGAGTGGTCATGTATTTTTCCTTGTATGTAGTAGATCACTTTTCTCATGCTGCTCTCAGGACTTTCTGTTTCTCTTCAGCATTTGACAATTTAGTTAGTATGTGTCTTGGAGTAGGCCTATTCTGTTTTATTCTATTTGGATTTCATTGGGCCTCTCTGATTTTCATATTTATGACTTTTTTAAGGGTAGAACATTTTCCCCAATTATATCTTCAACCAACTTTCCCAGCCCTTTACTTCTCTCTCCTCCTTCTGCGACAACAATGATTCTTATAGTTGTGTGCCCCTTGTTGTCTATCATTTCCCTAGGGTCCAGTTCCATTTTTTCCATCTTTCTTGCCATTTGTTTCTTTTGTACACTCTAGTTCAAATGTTCTATCTTCTAGCTCACTTATTCTTCCTTCTTCTTCTTTGAACCTACTATCATGTGTATCTAGTATATTTTTAATTTGTCTACTGTATCTTTCATGTCTGTGAGATCTGCTATTTTTCTACTTAATCTTTTCAGTTCTTCTTTGTACTCTTCTAGTGTCTTCCTGATATCCTTTATTTCTCTATAAAAATCCTTGAAAGTTGTCCCATATTTTGTGTCTCCTCTGGAGTTTTGACTTGGTCATTTGGTTGGGTCATTTCTACTTGGGTTTTAACATACTTTGTGATTTTCTGTTTTGTTCTGGGCATTTGATTATCTTAATATAATTATTTTGCGAGTTGGTTATCTTCACTTATCTAAAGTTTTGTTACTTGGTTTTGATTGCATGTTTCCTTTTGTACATGATTTGTCAGTTATTCCCCATCAAATCAAGCCTAGAGCACATGTAGGGGATTCAATTGAACTTGAGGGTCTACTAAAAGCTAGGCTGAGGTGCACAGGTATTTCAGTGGTAGAACAGCTGCCCACCACATGAGAAACCAGGGCTAGATTCCCAGCCCATTCACCTCCCAAAGAAGAAAAAATAACAATAATAAAATAAGATAGGAATATAATATAACTATGAAAGAATAACAACAAGCACACCTCAACAGTACTAATCCACAAAGTCAGAAGGAGACACCTCAAGATATATTGGGAATGAACTCAGACTTCTGGCCATCAAAGAGAGAAAATATTTTAAAAAAAAGTAATAATAATTATAAAAATAATGATACATGAATGAATAAAATAGAAAAATAAACAGTTATATAAAATAATAAAAATGCAGATATATAAAAACAAAAAATAGTAAAATTAGCAATAATATTAGTAATAAAAAAATGTATAGGGCAGGCAATGGTGGCTCAGTGGCAGAATTCTTGCCTGCCATGCCATCCCAGGTTTGATTCCCAGAGCCTGCCCATGCAAAAAAAATATATATATATATACATTTATAACAAATTTAATATATATTAAAATATAATATGTATTAAATATGTTATATTTAAAAAGAAGGGATAAAGAAAAAAATATTAGGAAAAAAATTAAAATCTAGGTAGATATGGAGTTAGTCTGTCTACATTTATCCCTTCTCACCTGCAGGTGGTGATCCTGAGGTACCTCCTCCCTCAGGCTGCCCCTCTCCAGACTGTAGCAGCTGGAAGACAGGCATGCACAATGGGGCCCTATTTCTGGCCTGTGGAGGCTGGATGACCAATCCCTCTTGTAAGACTGAAGAACCAACCAGCATCCATGGGGAGCAGCTAATCTCAAGCACTGGGCTCCGCTAGACACCACCCACATAGGACCAGCTACTCCAAGTACCAGCTGAGTTATTGTTCCCATGCCTGGAGGTCTCACCCTGCCATGGTGGATGATTGAGTGCACCTCTGGCTCCCTACAGGTGCTTTGACTATGGATCCACATGAGGAGGTTACCCCAGTCAGCAGCTGAGGCAGGTTGGAGGGTAGAGATGGTTAGTTGCCTCCAATCTGCCCCTGCCCTCTTGTCACAGTCCAACCTTGGCGGGGATCACAGTTGATCAACCTATTTTGCTCCCCCATCCTGATCCCCTTCCTTCTCCCCCAAATCCCTACAGACACTTTGATTACTCATACACAAGGACCACAGTCCTAGTCATTTTCTCTCCAACCCCTTTTTTGTTCCACAGAGCAGGTGTGAACTCATTCTACTTTGTTCTACCATTTTCCAGAAGTCCCTCAACACATCTTGAAATAATTTATTTACTAATTCATTAATTCAGTGCATAGTTATGAAACACCTTGTTTTAGTTCCCTAAGCTTCTCAAAGCAAATATCATGAAATGGACTGGTTTAAACAATGATAATTAATACCCTCGCAGTTTTGAGGTCTGGAAAATGCTTAAATCAAGGTATCATCAAGATGATACTTTCTTCCTGCAGATTGGATCTTTATACTTCTAGTTATTTTTAAGTCTATAAAAATAAACACAGGCTAAAATAATAGTATCATAGAGATTGACAAGGTAAAGATCATATTTCAATTTCAGAAATTCATGTTTTTCAGCTTTTAGAGATTATAAGGATAAAGATCTCCAAAACTTCCCCCTTTAATAAAAATACAGTATGCCCCAAATATATAACAATAGAAATATGGAGAATAACTTAGAAAATATCTCCAATGAATATTTGTTTCCTAGGTGGAATAAAAGGAAGGAATTTAGCCACTGTAGCTACTTTGTTCCATTCTCTGTAGTATGAGAACATTTGAGCCACTGTAGTAACTAAATCTGATTTGAACCAACTCTAGACATTTTTCTTTTCTGCCTATTAACAGATGTGCTGGTTTGAATCCATTGTGTATTCCAGAAAAGCTATGTCTTTTAATCCTCATTCAATATTGCTTGGTGGTATCTTTTTTATTGCTTCCATGGAGACATGACCCACTCAATTGTAGGTGATAATTTCTGATTTCATGGTTTCCATGGAGATGTGTCTCCACTAATTCAAGGTGGGGTTGCTTACTGGAGTCCTTAAGAGGGAACCATTTTGGGAAAAGCTTGAGAGCCATGAAATCCACCAGAACTAACAGAGCCAATAGAACAGACAGAGCTCCAGGGAAGCCATTGAAGAGAAAGCTAGCAGATTTCATTCTGTGCATTTCCATTTAAGAGACAGAGAAACCCTGGACATCATTAGTCTTCTTGAACTTAAGTATCTTTCCCTGGATGCCTTAGATTGGGCATTTTGCTTTAATTTGAACATTTTCATGGCCTTAGAACTGTAAGCCTTCAACTTAATAAATTCCTCCTATTAAAAGCCATTTCATTTCTGTTATATCACGTTCTGACAACTTGCAAACTAGATCAGATTTTGGTACCAGAGAAGTGGGGTGCTGCTGCAGTTGGCAAAATACCAAACATGTTGGAATGGCTTTTTAACAGGTTAAGGTGAAGATTCTGGAAGAGTTGTGAGGCACTTGATAGTGAAGGCCTAGAATGCTTTGAAGAGGCTTGTGGTAGAAATGTAGATTCTAAAGATACTTCTGATAAGCCCACAGACAGAGATGATGTGTGTGTTATTGAAAACTGGAAGGAAGGTGAGCTTTGTTTTAAAATAGCAAGAAATCTTGTAAAATTTGAGTCTAATCAGACTTAACTCACTAATAGTATCCCACTTCAAATTATTTCTGAGCTATTGATTTGAATATAGTAAGAAAGAAAGATAGATATGTTTTAGGTTTGAAGAACCCCATGTGTGGCAGTTTGAAAGGATTATGTGCCCTTGAAAAGCCATGTTTTAATCCTGATCCTATCTTATGGAGGCAGCTAATTCTTTTAATCTCTATTCAGTTCTGTGTTCTGAATCTAATTCAGTTCAGAGATGTAAAGCCCGATTGTGGGTATTATCTTTTGATTAGAGAGAGATGTGACTCCACCAATTCCAGGTGGGCTTTGATTAGTTTACTGGGGTTCTTAAAAGAGGAAACATTTTGGATAAATCTTGAGAGCCACAAGAACTAGAGATCTTTGGCGATGAAGAAGGAAAACACCCTTGGGGGAGTTTCATGAAACAAAAAATCTAGAGAGAAAGCTAGCAGGTGCCACCATGTTCACCATGTGTCTTTCCAGTTGAAAGAGAAACCCTGAACATCATCGGCATTCTTGAATGAAGGTATCATTCCCTTGATGCCTTAGATTGGACATTTCTATAGACTTGCTTTAATTTGGACATTTTCACAGCCTAGAACTGTAAACTTGCAACTTAACAAGTTTCCCTTTTTAAAAGCCATTCTGTTTCTGGCATATCACATTCTAGCAGCTAGCAAACTAGAACACCAGGTTAAGTTAATGCTAATTATGGGAGCAGAATATAAACAAAACTTTTCAATCAAAACTATTTAAAATAGGATTTAGAGAATGGCTAGGAGTGGATCATAATAATTTAAGAAATTATGAAATAAAATTGATGAAAACCTTGGAAGACAATATAAAAATATTTACAATTGAATATTTGTATTGGAGAAGGATTTAATACCAGAAGGATGGAGGAGTTTACTATAAATACATAAGTAAATAACAAAACTCCATTCTCTCTGTTTTGTACATCAGTCCTTCTTTCATTTACTAAATAAATATTGACTGTTTAATATATGACAGATGTTAAGTGTGATATGCAACAGCAATTATAAATTTATCCTGCCATTTTGAAATTACACTCTGTTAGGGAATAAAAAAATAGGTCATTTTATAAAATTCAGTACGATATAAAGTAATAAAAGTTCATCATTCCTTGGGAAAGCTTTGTGGAACTTCCCAAAACAGAATAATTTTTCTCTTGGTTTCAAATGTATCTGTTTCCAGGATTCACCATGAGTCCATGTTTTCAAAATTGATAGCACAAAATTGACAGAAGGACAATTAAAATAGAAATTCAGAATACAAACTTTGGATTTGTGACAAGGGTTATAGATGATAAATTTGAGGGAGGTAAATTTTGGATGTATTCCCTGGAAATTGAATAGCAATTTAATGATCAGAGGAGAAATTTCAGGAATATGGAATTTGATGTACTGTAGAGTATAAATAAGCATATCAGGGAAAGAAATAAAACAGATTGCATTGCTGATGGAAAATTTTCCATATTAAAGTTAATTCATTATCTTGTATATCAAACAGAATTGATAATTGAAGCCCTGATGAAAGACAACACTTGATTTGATCAATCAATTTAGCATTTTTGTAGAGAGTATCATAAAAAGAATTCAGTCAAAACATAAACTTGAAATCCATTAAATGTACATGTATGTATTACCAGAGCTATTTTAACTTTGCTACTGTTTTCCATGATAAGCAGTTAGAAGTACAGAGAAGACTAAATAAATAAATAGAGAGAATAGCATAATCTTCCATTTCACATTTTCCCTCCATATAAAATTACATTATGAATAAGGGAGGTGCAGGGGTGGTGCACAGATGCATTTGTATCCTAGTGTCACTGTGGGGCAAAACCTTCATGGTCTTATCTCTATCATGCCCAAGGAGATGCAGAACTAAGCCCAACCAATGGAGGAGGAAGAGGTTGAGATGTTCACCTTCCAGGCAGAGATCACCCAGCTTATGTTCTTTGATCATTAACACTTTCTACTCAAACAAAGAGATCTATCTGAGGGAGCTTATTTCAAACTTCTCAGATGCTCTGGACAAAATCCGGTATAAGTGCTTGTCTGACTCCAGCAAGCTAGACTCTGGGAAAGAGCTGCACATCAATCTCATTCACAACAAGCAAGACCTGATGCTCACCATCATGGACACCAGTATCAGGATAACCAAGGCCAACGTGATCAACAACCTGGACACCATTACCAAGTCATTCGTTGGAGGTGCTTCACACAGGTACCAACATCTCCATGATCAGCCAGTTCAGTGTGGGCTTCTACTCTGCTTACCTGGTGGCTGAGAAACACAACGATGACAAGCATTATGGCTGGGACTCATTGGTGGGAGGCTCTTTCGTGGTTAGGACTGACGCAGGTGAACCCTGTGGAACAAATTCTGCATGTGAAAGAAGATGAAACTCAGTACTTGGAAGAAAGAAGAATAGAGGAGATTGTGAAGAAATGTTCTCAATTTATAGGCTATCCAATTATTGTTGTTGTAGAGAAAGGATATGATAAAAAAGTAAATGATGATTAGGCAGAAGAAAAAGAAGAATAAAAGTCTGGTGACAAGCCAGAAATAGAGGATGTTGGTTCTGAAGAAGAGGACAAGAAGGACGGTGACAAAAAAAAAAAAAAAATCAAGGAAAAGTACATTGTTCAAGAAGAACTTCTTAAAACAAAACCCAATCTGGAAGAGGAATCCTGACAATATTACTAATAAAGAATATGGAGAATTCTATAACTGCTTGGTCAATGACTGGAAAGACCACTTGGCAGTGAAGCATTTTTCAGTTGAATTCATAGCCCTTTTCTTTGTCCCAAGACATGTTCTCTTTGACCTCTTGGAAAACAGAAAGAAAAAGAAATTAAGTTGTATGTATACAGGGTTTTCATCATGGAAAACTATAAAGAGCTCATCCCTGAATATCTGAATTTCATTAGAGGCATGGTGGACTCGGATGATCTCCCTCTAAATATGTCCTATGAAATATTGCAACAAAGTAAAATTTTGAAAGTTATCAGAGAGAATTTGGTCAAAAAGTTCTTAGAGCTCTTCACTGAACTGACAGAAGATAAAGAGAGCTACAAGAAGATTTATAAGCAGTTCTCTAAAAATATTAACCTTGGAATACATAAAGAATTTCAAAATTGGGAAAAGCTTTCTGAGCTGTTAAGATATTGCACATCTCCTTCTGGTGATGAGAAGGTTTCTCTCAATGACTACTGTACCAGAATGAAGGAAAACAAGAAACATCTCTATTACATCTCTGGTGAAACCAAGGGCCAGGTTTCTAACTCTGCCTTTGTGAAACATCTCTGGAAGCATGACCTAGAAGTGATAAATATGATGGAGCCTATCGATGAGTCTTGTGTCCAACAGCTGAAGGTATTGGGGAGGGGGAGACTTCAGTGTCTGTCACCAATGAAGCTTTGGAATTTCCAGAAGATGAAGAAGAGAAAAGAGAAATAGGAAGAGAAAAAAAACAAAGTTTGAAAACCTCTGCAAAATCATGAAAGACAACTTGGAGAAAAACGTTGAAAAAAGTGGTAGTGTCAAACCGATTGGTCATGTCCTCAAGCTGCATTGTCACAAGCACATAGGGCTGGACAGCAAATATGGAAAGAATCATGAAGGTCTAGCCCTAAGGGACAACTCAACAATGGGTTATATGGCAGCAAAGAAACACCTGAAAATCAACCCTGACTCTTTCATTCTGCTTAAGGCAGAAGGCTGTCAAGAATGATAAGTTTATGAGGGATCTGGTCATCTTACTTTATGAAACTGCATTCCTGTCTTCCAGCTTAGATCTGTAAGAGCCCAGACACATGCCAACAGGATCTACAAGATGATTAAACTCGGCCTGGGTATTGACGAAGATGACCGTACTGCTGATGATAGTAGTGCTGCTCTAACTGGAGAAATGTCCCTCTTGAGGGAGATGATGACACCTCACACAAGGAGGAAGTGGACTGAGCTCTATCTGCCAGAATATGCACACACATGTCCAATATTCTCACCCATAATATATTTTCAAGGATTTTTGTTTGTTTATTTTTGTTAATATTATAAACATCTGTATGGCATGACAACTACTTAAGAGGAAGAGAAGGTTGCTTTCTACTTCAATGTGTGACATTGTGTTACTTTAGGCACTAAGGAAGAGCTAGTAGTTCTTTTCTTGTCTCACATTGGCTTATTTTAACTGATTGCGATAACGTTTGTCCTAAGATATATGTAACCTAATGTTAACTCTGTGGTCTTAAGTGTTTAGCTAGCAAGCAGATTCCTTAGCAGACCAAATCTACCACTGAAGTGTGTGTTCTGAGACATGTAACTTGATGTTTAAAAGAAATCTTTAATGACTTGTTTCATCTTTGAGGATCTGCTTTTTAATTCTTCCATCTCCTATAGTTAACAAGTCTGCATGTACTAGACCTCTAGAAATTAGTATATTAAACCAACTCAACAGGAGCAAATATCCATAGGGCTTGTTTTCCAAATAAAAGTATTGTTTATAGTACCACAATTCTAAGACTGCCTATGCTGTTGTAAAGCAGGGGAAAGACTCAGACAGGCTTGTGAGTGGAAATGTAGGGTCCAAATCCTGTTCTGCTTAAAGAGATGGTAACACATACCAGTGAATAAAAAGAAAAGTTGCACGAAAAAAAATTACATTATGCAATTACAAGTCAGTCATTTGCCAATAATAAAAAATAAATTTTATTTCTCCATTCAGAATTATATATATAATATTATATTTTATTATATTAAGTACTGTTATATTTTTGTGTCTGTGTGTATACATACATACATAAATACCTCCATAAACACATGAATTTCTCCTGTTCCCCCCAGCTTGATGTGCCACCTTTTCTCCTAACTAGTCAAATGTATGCATAAGCACAAATATAAAGAGTGTCAAAGTGGCCTTTGCCATTTTTCCTTACCCAATTTTTTTAATCTAAACTATTCCTAATTAGGGAAGGTAAGTTCCTGATTTAATTTAATAGATTTTTGCTTGAATGATTATTATAAATTAGACACTACATTTTTTTTTCTTTTACTTTTGGGCAAATGATAGTTCAGTTGAGTTTGTACTGAATTACTACAGTAGGTGCTATAGCATGAAGTTGTTCAAGGTCAATTACATGTAGTGGTACCTGGAGCAGTACCCTACATATAATGGATGTGCATCAAAGAATTTTTCATTTTAATAAAGTGATTTTATGGAAAATCATTATGCAATTAAATAAAACTGACACACAATCAGTATATATAGAATTTGGAGCCACTGTAAATCGATACTTACTGTTATTCAAATCTAGAATAAAATTTAATGCTTTGTAGGGCAGAACTGAGGAGGGGTTACTTTTCCACTTTAATTTTGTTAGACTCAGTCTTGACTTTACACCAAACCCATATAGATGCTTGGATATTTTATTTTTAAAATTTCAACTTTAAATTTTATTTATAAAGGAAGCAAAACAATTTTTTTTTTGGAAAGCACTGAATGCACACTCTAGAATTATATCAAATGAATGCTGATCTCAGTCTCAACCTCCAGGACTTTCTCTTTCTCATGAAGAAATTGTAATGTAATACAGTTTTATTTTGTGGGGGTGGGGAAGATTCTCTTCTGGTACTTTTCTTTCCCATCTTCTGATTTTATTACTAAAACTGCACAAAATATTGAGCACTTCCTTTGTGGCAGAACTTGAATAAGTGGTTCACACCTTGATCTTAGTTGTTTTGAGTTTTTTGTTTGATTGTTTTGTCTTTTAATTATGAAATGATTTTAGACTCATAGGAAATTGCAAACATACTACATAATCCCTTAAAACTTTCACCCACCTTGTCCCAAAGGTGTTATCTTCTGTAACTGTAGTACAATATCAAAACCAGAAATTGACATCAGTACAATAATGTTAAATTGATTACAGACCCCACTCATTGCACTCCTTTGTTGGTGCCTGTATGTGTACATCTGTCATTTTATGTGATTTTATTCTAGGTATACATTTACATAACAACTGTCTCAATTACGCCATAAAATTGTTCCATCAAGAACTGTTCCATACTACCCCTATATATTCACACCCTTCCCTTGTCCTTAAAATCTGGCAACCACTAGTCTATTCCCCAAAGATTTGCCATTCTGAAAATGTTACATAAATGGAATCATAAGTATGTAATATTTGAAATGTTTTTTTTCCTTAAGCATAATGACCAGAGGTTTTTCTGTCTTGTATATATCAATAGTTTGTTCATTTTATTTTTTTGGTAAGTAATATTCCCTTTTATGGATGTATCATCATTGGCTTAGCTATTCATTCGCTAAGAATATTTGGGTTGTTTTCAGTTTTAGGCTACTAAAATAAACTGCTATGAAATTTTGGAACAGGTTTTTTGCTGTTGTTGATCATATTTCGAGCTCCAAGAGCTATATGAGAATGAAGAAATAATCATCTAGCTAGCAAGGATTAGTCCTTAAAATTAAGTCTAAATCTGGATTATTCCAAAGTTAGAATTGTCATCCACTCATTTTACTAATCATCAGGTATTGGGCACATCATCAGATTATAAGTTTTGGGACTCCCCATAATAACTAATGGATAGTGTTTTACACTGAGAATGTCTTTAAGTATAGTGTTTATCAATTAATATTTATGATATTTTTGGTTCACTCTGATGAGCACTGCAGAATACTGGTTTTCTGTTTTGAGATGAGCATAGTAATGGTTGTTCTTTCAAACTAGAATGCTACTGGCTGTGTATATATGTTCTCTTCCTGCTGAGATAAGCAAGCCCCACTCTTAATTAGTGGGAAGAACTTTTAAAGTCCTTTTTTTCTTTTGACTGGCTGTGTTATTTCCTCATTGAAGAATTTTTTGTTTATTCAGTTCTGTTGGATTTTTATGGAATGTCATTGATTATTCCTCATCTTAGTAACAATTTTGAATATAATGCTTGATAACTTTATACCAATATTGTAAATATAATAGATAATAAAAGATCATGCAGATGAAGATAGATAGGGATAATGTTCCCCAAAGATATCCTTGTCCAAATACTTAGAACCTGTACATAGGTTATGTTTACATGACAAAGGGAAATTAAGGTCTCAGATGGAATTAAGTTTGTTAATCAACGGACCTTAAAATATGGAGATCATCCTGGATTATTCAGGAGACCCACTGTAATTGCAAGGGTCTTTAAAAATGGAAAAATGAGGCAGGAGTAGAGTCAGAGTCAGAGAAGGAGATATCACAATGTGGTCAGAGAGATGGTAACATAAGGGCTCTGTCTACTGTTACTGGCTTTGAAGATGTAGCTGTGGGCCCAGAAGCCAAAGAATGAGAATGGCTTCTAGAAGGTGGAAAAGGCAAGGAAGCTGGTTCTCCCACAGAACCTCTCAAAGGAACACAGCCGTCCTGATACCTTGATTTTTATCCAATGATATCCATTTTGGACGTCTGTCATCTAAAGCTGTGAAATAATAAGTTTGTGCTGTTTTAAGCCACTATGTTTGTGGTAATTTGTTATCAGCAACAGGAAAATAATACAGATTGATATATAAATAGAGACAAAGAGATAGATTAAAAGATAGAAAAAAAGAAATAATTTTGAGTGGTTACATTTAAATTAGGAGTCTAGAGTTTTCTTTAATAAGAAAGCTCTAAGTAAGAATCTTCTAGACCTTCACACAGATAGTTGACTTTCTCCTGTCACAAAACTGTATTTAAGGTGGTAACATAAAAGTGATTTTTATTGGAATTTAACTCTAAGAACTTTTAATTTTGGAAAAGCTATAGCCATATATATATATATGTTTATATATATATATATATATATATATATATATTTAGGACTGTCTCTGGAACACATGAACAAACTCACAGTTGCAAATTTAATTAGATAGGAAAAAAGCAGAAAGCAGAAATGGCTCAAGATGTTGATGAATATATTTTGTTGCAAAGATAGCTTACATAGTAAGTTAAGGCGGAGTTACTGAGCACATAGGATGAAGCACCCACTGTTTCCAACAGCAGGTAGCCATTCTCTCTACCTCCAGAACTCAGGCATAGAGGAGAAAAAATACTACTGAAGTCCAGTGAGACCTGGAAATGTGGAGCAAGGCCCACCCACATCCAGCTATATCGTGATATTCTCAGATGGAACTACCAGTATCAGAGACATGGCACTAAAATGTGGAATGCTCGATTGAAGGACTTATTTCTGAAATCTTGTTACCAAAACAGGAGGTGATCAATAAGGAAATCTGTCTCTTTCTGTCCTACCCCATCTTTCTTCCCAGTGCAGCTCAAGGTTAAACTCTACTATATACCCTAGTCTTCTGGGGAACAGACTAGGCAGGAAATGACAGCTAATGCATATGGGGGAACAAATTCTTAACAATAAGCATACTCCGCTCTGAGTCTATACACAATCCCCCCAAAAAAGCCTTGTGTGGAGTTTTCCCCATGAGCCCTGTTCTAAACCTCACATGCTGCTTTGTCTTTGCTCATTCCATATATGTCATCCTGCAGATTCTACCAACTTCCTGCTTGTTTGTTTGTTTCTGGTTTAGGGATCTCATTTAGTCCAATGTCTCTAATTTCCTATGGCTGAAATACATTGAGTGCTTACTAAGCATTTCAGTATCCTCTTCCTGGACACAAAGGAAGACTCTATTTTCTGACCTTTCCTATGGGGCTATGTAATTCAGTACTGAATAAGAAGGTGTGAGCAAAAATAGCTTGCATGTTTAAAATATCAACAGCGCAAAATGAAAGGAATCAGGATTCTTGAGTCACTAAGGTTGCTGTGAGAAAACTTTTTAATGTTGAACCACTGAGTTATTTGGATTAAGAGTTAATATCAAAACTCCTGTACTTCCTAAATAAAACTTCTGTCCTTGTTTGATGGCTATTACCTTCACATCTGCTTTGAAAAGGCACAGTAGACAATTAAATCAAGATACCCAATACACAGAAATCCAGAATACTGTGTCATATTATTGGTTCCGTATGGCAGAAAGCTGGTACTTTTTGCATAGACTCATTCCAATTCACATTTGATGTGCCAACTCAGGTGGACACAATGTTCATAAAATCTGCAGGAAATTTCAAGTACAATACAATGTCATGTAACCTCAATGATCGGGAGGGAAACTTTTCCTGTGGACTCCCAAATAGCTTGTCATATAATTAAGCAAAAATCTACCCGCACTCCCAATCCTTTCCAGCAGATGGTGATTACTTTCAGGTTGAAAAATCATATAAACTCAGAAAAAAGATCAATGTCTACTGCCAAACTGCAAGATGATAAAGGGAACTTCAGTTAAGCATAAAAAAATTGCATGAACTAAATTCAGAGAAAGAGGTTTTCAGATACACTTAAAAATCATAAGGTCATCCTTTTCTTGATTGATGAAGGACTTTTGTTGAAGTGGCTATGGAGGGATGTACTTTTGAAAGAGAAGTAGAAGTCACCTATATTACAGGCAATGTCAAATATATTTAATTTTTAGTACTTTTTATCAGAAGCTTGATTGCAATCATATTGCTACCACTAAGGATGGCATAGTTTTCATGATTTTCCATCATGAATATGACTGGGCCATCTGAATAATTTGGCTGCAAACTGAACATTTATTGGTTTTTTTTTTTGAATAGAGTGCCAAAATGCTTCCTTTTAACTCATATTCATTTTGTACAAATAGGCAAAATTTCAGCTATCAGAAAAAACTACCTCTTAGAAAAACTATTTGCTTTACCTCACTGAAATGACCAAATAGTAAGCAGTGACAACTTCAATACCATTTTCTTTTACTGTCTATATGAATTTAGGGACAAATTAATTAATATATTTTAATTTTGTTTAAAAACATCCATTCATAGGATGCTATCAATCTGCATATTTTCATATGATATTTGTAGATTGTAACCAAATATAATTTAATGCATACCCTTTAAAGTATTTTAGTTACAAATTTATGGTACATTAAATATATAATACAATATGGCTGGATTTTTGTTTTTGCTGTTCAGTCGATTGAAATATGACTACCGGCTTAAATTATTTACGTAGGTTTTGTTTAGTTGATAAGAAGCTAATTTCAGATAGACGCATTCAAAATCTCTAATAACTGGCATCTATGAAAAGTCAGTAACGTTGGTCTACCCCTAAATATGGTAGGCAGAATGGTCACCCGAAAAATATCCAACATAGTAGATATGTTAAATTGTATGGCAAAAGGGATTTAGAAATTAATATAATTTTAGGCATCTTGGATTATGTGGGTGGGTGCAACCTAATCTCTGCCTGAAGTCTTAGAGATTCAATGGAAGGAGAAGCAGGAGAGATGCAGCAGAAGAGGAATTCAAAATGATTCTAAGTGTGAGAAATTTCATCACACTATTGTTAGTTCTAAGATATAAGGGACCATGTGTATAGACTGGAGAGTGGCCTGTAGGAGCTAAGAGTTCATCCCAGGTCTCTGTTTGCTATCTGACCTCCAGATAACAAACTGAGAGCTCAGTTCTATAACACATTGTTTCTTGGCCTTTTGGCTAAAATCTCTAGGAACTGAATTCTGCCAATAATTTGAATAAGCTTGAAGTGGATTCTTCCCCAGAGCACAGATAAAGAAACTCAACCCTATCAACACCTTAATTTCAGTCTCATGAGAGCTGAGGCCACTCTGTGACCAGACTTCTGTCCCATAAAAACTGTGTCATAATAAAAAGGATTTTTTTTAACTACTAAATTTGTGGTAATTTGATATATTGAATTGTCACTTAACAGCCATCTTGTTTTACCCACTATGTAATCTGAGCAATACTTATAGAATATATCTTGTCAAATGCCAAACATTAAATATAAAGAAGTAGGTGAATGTGGTGAATCAAAATAACATCAAAATTTATGGAGAGTAAAATAAAAAAAAGATAAAAAGTGTTATTTTGGAAATAGAATCATTACTTCACAATGAAATAAGAGGCATTCCAGTAGATTCTAATCATGTGAGAGAAAACTCTGATATAATATAGATTTGTCAGAAAAGAATATTTAATTATCAGAGTTTAGTAAACATTTAAAGTACAAACTACCAAATGTAAAGGGGCTTCTAAATAAGTTGTGAATGTTGCATATTAATACTTAATTAAATGTGGTTTATAAACAGGAAGTGATTGACATTGTATAAAATATTCTAATTATATTATTATGTATATATGTAAACGTGTGTAAAATATTGCAATTAACCTTTTCTGAATTAACAGAGATCAAATATTTTAGAAGGGGAATTCAATTCAGAAGAACTATATACTGTCCATATGAAAGAAAATGTAAATAATTTACATTTTATAAATAACATAATTTCTAAAGGTTAAAAGTCTAAGCTTGGCCCCTAAAATTTAAATTAAAAACTACCATTAACATATTGACATTAAAATATATATAACTATATATTTCATGTCAGACAGTGTAATAGCACAATATCTTTTTTTGTATAATGGCTTCCTTTTCTCAAATCAAACATATTCCTATCAATAAATCATTTATTTGGTAACAATCAAACTTTAGTTGTCAAAATAAAATACTCTTTGTTCTGACAAACATTTTCCAACAAAAATGTCTATATGAGTCATTTTAATGAAGCAAACATCTGCTTTGGAACAATTAGAATGGCTGTGCATTTTTGGTCATGCTCCCCTTTCTGAGCTTTGACTAGAAATTATCTTGGGAGTATTGCCAGTTAACAAATCATGGTGATTCAGAAAGAGGTTGGTAGAATTTTAACTGGAAATTCAATATCCTTAGAAAACAAAAATAAAGATTTCTTAAAAATACTTAACTAAACAAATCCTTCACTAAAGAAGAAATGTGTTTGTCAAAAAGCATATAAAAATGTGCTTAACATCATTTAACATTAGGGAAATGCAAATTCAAATGACACTTATTAAAATGGCCAAAATTTAACATTGCCCTTGCTCATCATTGCTAGGAATATAAAATGCTACAGACACTTTATTAGACATGTTGGCAGTTTCATATAAAGATAAATATATACTTACCATGTGTTCTAGTTTGCTAGGTGCTGGAATGCAACATACCAGAAACGGAATGGCTTTTAAAAGGGAGAATTTAATGAGTTGCTAATTTACAGTTCTAAGGCTGAGAAAATGTCCACTTAAAACAAGTCTATAGAAATGTCCAATCAAAGGCATCCAGGAAAAGATACCTTGGTTCAAGAAGGCCGATGAAGTTCAGGGTTTCTCTCTCAAGTGAGAAGGCACATGGCAAATACAGCATCATCTGTTAGCTTTCTCTCCTGGCTTCCGGTTTCACGAAGCTCCCTGGGAGGCGTCTTCCTTCTTCATCTCCAAAGGTCTCTGACTGGTGGACTCTCTGCTTCATGGTGCTGCAGCATTCTCTGCTCTCTCTGAAACTCTCTCTCCAAAATGTTTCCTCTTTTATAGGACTTCAGAAACTAATCAAGACCCACTTAAATGGGTGGAGACATGTCATCTCCTAATCCAGTTTAACAACCATTCTTAACTAAATCACATCAACCAGGGAGATGATCTCATTACAGTTTCAAACATACAGTATTGGATAGAGATTATTCTACCTTTATGAAATGGGATTTATATTAAAACGTGACTTTTCTTAGGGGGCGTAATTCTTTTCAAACCAGCACACCATGGGACCCAGCAATCATACTCAGTGGATTTGAAAACTTAGGTCTACTCAAAATGCACGTTATAAAGAAACATTCATACAATGGAATACTATTCAGCAATAAAAAGCAATGAACTACAGATGAGTCTTAAAGACATTTTGCTAAGCAAATGGAGGCAGACCAAAAAGGTTATATAGTTTATAATTCCATTCATATAACATTCTGGAAAAGGTGAAATTATAGTAACAGAAGTTATTTCTGTTATCAATTGTTATCAAGAGTGTAAGGAGTGGAAGTGTTCTACTAATGGAATAACAAGGGATTTGTTTCTAAGGTGATGGAGCTGATATGTGTGGTTTTATAGTGGAAGATACATCACACTAAGCATGTATCATAAATAACAGAAACTTACAGAACAAAGTGTGAATGTTAATGTATAGAAATTAAAAATGAAATCAACCATGAGTTTGGGAAATTCCAGTACAGAATGCAGAATATGAGAAAAAAAATGTATTTTAATACAAATGTATGACCTAATTTACTTACATTTCTCATTTTAGAAACTCAGTAATCAAAAAGTGTTCATCTTTATATCAAGCATCCTACATCTGTTTGAATTACCAAAATAATTATACAAAAAGTTTTGCTCTCTTTTGGCCTACTTTACCTTGTTGATTGTTAACTTTAGGCAAAAATAATCATGACAAAAAGATATAGCTCTTACATAAAAATAATTTCCTAGGTCTTGAAGAAGGTGATAACTTCATGCATTAAAGGGTTGAGATGAAATTAGAATTTCTAAAGTTGCTAAAAACAGCAATGTTAATGTTGGTATCTCAACTGACTAACTTCACCTCAGCTTTAATGAGTCTACAAATGTAAACACTACATTTGAACTCTTTTTTATGCTTTATTCATATGTATATCTCCCTAAAGGGAAGAGAAAGTACTATTTTCTCCTGTGTATACAGAGAAAATAAATTAGAATTCTACAATGGATCTAGGTTTTAATTATATTTTATCAACATCTGGCCATTTTTCTCAGGAAAAAATACCTAATATATATTCTTTCATTTCAGGGTGTCTGTGCCGAAGTATGCAGAATAAAGCCACACCATCATTTGTTCCTTAAACTGTACAATGGCCCAACCTCAGTGATCAAGTTCAGATCTGGAACATAGGGCAATTTAAGCAATTAAAGCCATCCACTTTCAATTAGAAGTTTAAAAGTAGCATAGATTTATCTAGTTATTGTCTAAGCATTGTAGAGTTTAAAAGGTAAATTTATCAAAAAACCTTTTGAACTGGTATTATGATTTGCCATGCTAAAATTTCCATTGTGTTGCATTAGAAAGGATCAAAGTATGCAGTGACTTCTGTAATCTTCCTACATATTGGAATAGAAAAGAATTACTTGTGTAGCCTTCAGTTTGCTTGTTTTTTTTTCCCCAATAAAATGTGATTTGAGGACAGCACTTAGTGTTTTTCAGAAACACGTATTTAGATAATAAGGGAAACTACCTAGAACTTCCATCTTTTTAAGATCAGTTTTAGAACAACATAGTATTTTTAAGGTTTGTGTTTTTATAATAAATAGTACATAAATATTGAAATATTCACTATTAAATACAATTTATAAAGGCAGTATTTTACATATGGGATATATTTGAATATTTGTTGGTTATGTTTACAATATTTTTAGCAATATTAAAAGTAGTTACTACATTCTATAAGAAGTCAAGTAGCAGTAGAAGCAGCTACCAGGCTGGTTTGCCATACTTCCAGAAATTTAACTGGTAAGGGAACAGTGAGCTCAAATGGACGTAGGTTATGTCTTAGGATACAACAAGGTAAGCTTCATGCCTGCATTGGTTCCCTAAACTACCCAATCCTTACAGGCGTGATGCAGACCTGGGCTCAGGAGGATGCAGTTAATATAATCAACTGATGTGAGTTTTTTAGTATTAGGTTTCTCTTAAAACATAATGCCAAAAACAAAACAAAACAAAAAAAACAACCAGAAACATAATGTCAAATTTTAAAATTTAACGTTAGCAATCTGTAAAGGCAAATAAATATCAATGAAGTACATTGATATGTGAAATTCTTTATTTGCTTGATTAGCTTCATTTGGGGGCTAATGTGATTCATTTTGTCACACTCTGACATCATTTTTTTCTTGTTTTATAATAATATAGTTTCAAACTACAAATCCGTTATTGTTCTTAGCCATTCAATGTAATAATTTGCTTCAAAATGTTATTTGCAAAAACTGGATAGTCACATGCAAAATAATGAAGTTGACCTTTAAATTACAATATCTACAAAAATTAACTCAAAATCGATGAGGAATCTAGCTTTAAGATACAAAACTATAACACTCGTAGAAGAAAACATAGGGGAAAATCTTTACAACCTGCATTTGTCAATGATTTCTTAAATATGACACAAATAAAAATAAAGATAAATTGTATTCATCAATATTGAAGTCCTTGTTCATGTAAGGATACTACCAAGAGTTAAAACACAGACCACAAAATGGAGAAATTATTTGCCAATCATATATCTGATAGATTAATACTCAGAATATAAAGGAGTCCTAAAACGCAACAAGAAAAAAACAATCCATTTTTTTAAGGAGGCAAATGGGTTGAATAGACACTTCTCCCAGGATATATTATAAGTGGCAAATAAGTACATGAAATATTAGTCATTAGTAAAATGCAAATCAAACCACAATGAACTATTATTTCATATGCACTAGGATGGCTGTTACATAAAAGAAACACACACACACAGAAAATAAGTGTTGGCAAGGATACGAAGAAATCTGAAACATTATGTGCTGCTTTTGGGAATATAAATGATGCAGCTGCTATAGAAAAAATTTTGGTGGTTCCTCAAAAATTAAATGTAGAATTACCATATGGCAATTCCACTCCTAGGTTTATACCCCAAAACTCAAAAACAGGGACTGAAACAGATGCTTGTGCATCTATGTTCATAGCAGCATTATTCACAATAGCCACAAGGCACAATTAATGCAAGTGGCCATCAACAGATGGATAAACAAAATCTGGTACAGATGTACCATGGAAAAATGCTCAGCCAGAAAAAGGAATGAAGTTCTGATACATGCAGCAACATTGATGAAACCTGCAAACATTATGCTAAGTGAAATATGTCAGATACAAAAGACAATTACTGTATGGTTCCACTTACATGGGTTATCTAGAATATGCAAATCCATAGAGACAGAAAGTATCTCAGTTTTGACCCTCCTGATGCAGCAGCTCTAGCCTCATGTTAACACCTACTAGAACATAAAGAGGCAATTCCCCTTTTCTGGGTAGGTTTTCTTTCTTTCCCTTTTTTGTGTTTTTTTTGTTGTTGTTGGGCAGAACCCTGAGGTACCAGGTTGGATGTGGGCCTCAGTTTCAGTCTTGACAGCAGCAGCTTCCTGCTTCTCACTAGCATCTACTGGGAAACTAGACAGTCAATGCACCTTTTTCTTTTTTTAATTTTTCCCTTTTTCTGCGGGTGTTGTGTTTATTAATGTTTTGTCTTCCTTCCTTCCTTCCGTCTACCTTCCTTCCTTCCTTCCTCCTTCCTTCCTTCCTTCTTTCCTTTTTCTTTACCTGGAAGACTAAAGAGTGGGAAAACTATATTTGCAGAGTGACCACAATATAAATATGTCTACTGATACATACCATATATGTATATGTATATCCTGTTGATTCTTTTCTATTTTTTCTGGAAAATCCTAATACAAATAGTGTTTAAAATAAAATATCTAGAAATAAATTTAATTATGTGAAAGACTTGTACACTGAAAACTACAGAAACCCTGCTGAAATAAATTACAGAAAACCTAAAGAAAGGGCAAGACATCTCATGCCCATGGATTGGAAGATTTAACATCATTAGATTTCAATACTACACAAAGTCAATCTACAGATTCAATGTGACCACTATCAAAACTCCAGCAGCCTAATTTAAAGAATGGAAAAGGTGATCCTTGAATTCATATGGATCTGAAAGGGGCCCTGAGTAACCAAAGCAACTCTAAAAAAGAACAGAGTTGGAGGACTCAACTTCCTGATTTTAAAATTAGTACAAAGCTACAGTAATAAAATAGCATGGTACTGACATAAAGAATGGCATATAGACCAATGAAAATATTTGAAAACCCAGAAACAGACCCACAATAAGACCAACTGATTTTCAACAAGGGGGTCAAGTACATGCAATAGGGAAAAAAATAGTCTCTTCAACAAGTGGTGCTGGGAAAATTGGATATCTACATGTAAAAAATGAAGTTGGACTCTTTATGCTGGGGAATTCATGCATACATTCTGCCACCATTTACCAGCCTTCACCTATTCCCCTTTTTCTTTGAGAGCAGATTTTTCAACATTTTTCCATTTTATAGCCTAAGAGACACATTAGGTCTAATGAAATGGCCAGACCGTACCTTGAACCCCAAACTAGTAACAAGCAGCCCCATTTCTTATCAAAGTGGGAACTCTGTACAAAGTTTGCTTGATACATGCTTTTTGTTCAGTGGCTGAATCCCCTCCTCTTTGGCTATTTAAAGACTTTGCTCTCCCCAGTAAAGAAATCTCTCCTTTCTAAGGCAAAGTGGGGCATGTGGAGCTGCCATCCACCAACACTGACCCAAGCTGTTGGCCTCCCCAAGAGACTGGCTATGATGGGGTCTCTTGCCCTGCTCTTTTGGACCTTTTGTGCAGTGAAAATAATAAAGCAGTTGTTTACTAAAATTCCTTGTTGTGCTTGAGCCTGTGTCCCCATAACCTACAATACAGCAACTTGCTCCATACCTACCTCACATCATATACAAAAAGTTAACTCAGAATGGATGATGTACCTAAATATAAGAACCAAAATAATAAAAATCTTAGTCAATAACATAGGGGCAAATCTTCATAGCCTGGAATACTGCAATGTTTTCTTAGCCATAACACTACAAGCACAAGCAATGAAAGATACAATAGATAAATTTAACTGTATTAAAATAAAAAATAATTTGCATCAAAGGGCATTATCAAGAAAGTGAAAAGACAGCCAACAGAATGGAAGAAATTGACTAAATGCATCATATCCAGAATATATACATATATATATATATAAACTTTTGCAATATTGCAACAAAAAAGTAACCCAAATCAAAAATAGGAAAAGGACTTGAACAGACATTGACCCGGAGAGGATATACAATGGCCAATAAGCATATGAAATATGTTCAACATCTTTAGCCATTAAGGAAATACAAAACAAAATCACAGTGTGATACTACTTCAGAACGAGAAGGATGACTATTACATATATAAAAATAGAATATAACAAGTTTTGGAGGAGACACAGAGAATTAGAAATGCAACACCTAGTACATTGCTGGTGGAGATGTAAAATAGTGCAGCCACCATGAAAAACAACATGGAGGTTCCTCAAGAAGTTAAACATACTATTATCATATTACCCAACAATTCCATTCCTTGGTATACTTTCAAAGGTCAAAACAGGATCTCAAATTGATACTTGTGTACCAATGTTCATAGAAGTATTATTCACAATAGTCTAAATGTAGGAACAACTCAAATGTTCAACAGATTAATGGATAAATAAAGTGTGGTTCTATACATACAACAGTATATATTTTTGGTCATAAAAGGATTGAAGTTCTAAGACATGTTGAGACATCAATAAATCATGAAAATTGTAGTTCAGTGAAATAAGCAAGACATATATGGACAAATATTGTATGATATCAGTTATATGAGATATATAGAAATAGCAAATTATCAGAGAAAGAAAGTAGATTCAAGGTTACCAGAGATGATGGGAAAAGTGAAGAAGGGGTTTTGCTTGGTGGGTATAGACTATTTGTAAATGAAAATTAACTTAGTGTAATATAACCACCATGTCTAACTTCCAACTGGACATAAAAAGAGAGGAAGAATCAAAAAAGGTGTGATCTTTTTTTATTAATTTAGATCAAGAAAAAGTCATAAGACAAAACACTTCTACTTTTATCACATTGATCATATTTGAGTCACATAGATTCAAGAAAAATTTGCTAAAGAATTTAAAGATAGGGTCATTACTACCTCAGAAGAACAAAACATTGTTTCTTCTACTATGGAAAAAGTGGAAGAATGTATAAACAACCTTCAGATTCTGATTCAATTAATATACAAATATAATATATTCTGTGATATGTGTATATATATTTTAGAGTAATAGATATAGATTGGTATAGATAATATAAAACAAAAATAAATAAGCTTGTGTTCCAACATTTAACTTTTAGAAATCAAGTTAGTTGAGATTCTCTCCTTTACTATCTTCTAGATTCAAATATTCATGTCAAGTCTAGCTTAAAGTCAGTCTGTGTTTCCATCCTAGATTCTTTTTGCAACATCAATAATGTTAGAGTAGCAGCACTTCTATATTATCCATAAAATGTGCTGAGCCACAAATAATGGTTCAATTTTCTTAGCATTCACATCCCTAAATTTTGAACTTCTATATATAGGTTAATTACTTTATTAAAGAGAGCAAGGTTTCAGGTTATGGTTAACTTTGCTTTGTAAAATAAACAAAATAAGGATTCTCAGCACATTCTTCTTCTTTATTGAGGACATATCTCCCTGTCTTAGTCACACTCACCAATTCTATGATTTCTGGACAAAATCATCCCCCTTAGTTTACTCTTTTTGCTGAATGGAATATTACGGGCATGTTTTCACTTTATTATACAAGGAAATATTATACTATTTTAGAAGTGAAAATAGGAACGTATAATCACAACACAATTTTTGCACTTCTAAACTTTTTTTTTTCAAATACGACTAGCTTACAGAGAAGTACATATAAAGGATCACAAAGCATATCATCCACTCGGTCAAGAAATTGAAAACTGCCAGCAATCCAGAATGTAATTTCTCAATGGTTAACTCCTAATTTTACCCCAATAACAAATAATAACATCATTTTATTACTCTATTTTAGATTGACCTATTTTTGAATTTTATATAAACAAATTCAAGTATATTATTTTAGGATTTTTCTCAAAATATTTATGAATCTCATCCACATTTTGGTAGTAGAATATTTCATATATTTTTAAGTGCTGTATATATATATGTCTTTGTTTGAGTATTGTAAAATCCATCCATTCTACAGATAATGAATATATGGGACATTTTCAGGTTTTAGCTACTCTGAATAATGCTTTTATGAACATGTTTGTATACATCTTTTAATAAACATATACATGGATTTCTGTTGGGTACAAACACTGAAATTGCACTGCTGAATTATAAGCTATGTTTATCTACTCTTCAGGGGAAATGTGCTGTTTCCTAAAATGGTTTTTCCATATCAAAAAACAGTAGTACTATTGCTGCTTGTCCTTGTTCTTGTCAAAATTGGAACTGACAGCCTCTTTAATTTTAGAAAGTGTCAGGGGTACTTAATGTAACTGAATATTTACATATATATCTATGTCTTTGCTGTATGACTTTATTTATGGATGTCATATTAAATTTTTTACCCATTTTTTATGCGCCTCAGTTATTTCCTTATTGATCTAAATCTGTTCTACTATAATCTGGACAGAAGTTTGTTACCAGTTTATATGTCTTTCAATTACTTTCTCCATGCCTGTGGTTTCATTTTTATTCTCTTAATCATGTATTGATTAAAAATAAAAACACAATGTTAATTTGTGAAATCTTCTATACAAAGCAAGGAAGATTTTCATCCACATTATAAATGATTTAATCTAATATTATTTGCTTCTTCTTTATATAATTCCATTTTTAATTCTGACATAATATTATATTTAATATAGTGACTATATATGCTTGAACACCTGTTCAGTTTTGCAGTGTATATTATATATTTAAACAAAGTACAGTGTGTTTCTAGTTGTAAACTTGTGGGTTTTGAATTGTATCTTGCAGTCTTTTAAATTATAGAATTGAAAGTTATTTCTAATATTTATTAGCTTTTATGAACTTATTATTCATACACTTTTACAGAAATTTTTAAAATTGAGAAAATGAAGTGATATTTTCCATTATGTTTTCTGAGTGTCCTATTTTATTTTTCTAACCCTGGGTAAGTTATTTACATTAGTACTATGTATTTTGAGTACATTTAGTCTATTTTTAGTATATTATGATTTTTAAAATGGTTTACATGTTTGCATCATCTGGAATATGGATTATTGATCAGTGTGATTTAGGTGTTGTTTTTTGTGTAATGTTACTATTACTTTCAAACTATTTGTCCAGTTTTGGTTATTTTTTGCATTTTTATATAAGGAATGTCCATACATACAGATAATGATGTTTGAACACCAAACTTTGCTGCTTCTAATGCCATATTTTTAATTTACTTTTTATGGATACGTGGTAAAAACCATATTTTGGTGTGCAAATCTTTGACTTTTTACAAATTAACAGATTCATGTAAGCATGCCAATAATTATTACACAAAGTAGCTCCCTCACACAACATATTCCTGTGGAGCAAGCTGTTACATGATGCCTTACGGGAACACAGGCTCAGGCATATCAGTAACTTTCAGCAAATGACTGCTTTATTACTTATATAGCACAAAGGGTCCAAAAGAGCACAGAAAGATCTCCACTGGCCAGTCTCCTGGAAAGGCCAAATTGTTAAGGTCAGGGTCAGCCGATGGCAGCCCTGCTGACATCAGCTCTGCTGATCCCAATGGGGAGGGGGCCCTGACACTTGAAAGTTCCCACCTAATACACAGCTGGGGTTGCTTGTTTCCAGTTTCTGGGTTTAAGGTATGGTCAGGCCTATTCATTAGACCTAACATCTTTCCCAGGCTGCAGAATAGAAAACATATTGAAAATCTGCACACAATTGATAGCTAGATAAATTAAACACACACACACACACACACACAAATATAATCCTTTAGCTGGAAAATGCTTAATATAGTCTTTAGCTGCTAAAAAACTGTCTGGCATAATCACTTCACTAGAGCAGCCTTGAATTACTTTAAGCATGAAAACTCCTTGTTGAAATAGTTTGCTGTTGGTCTAATCTCAATAAAAAGAAAGCCCGGTTATTAGTTTAGCATAATAGTCTAAAGCTTTAGTTATTTGTCTGAGAAACCCTTCCTTGCTCTGCCTGCAGGAATGAAACATCATGTGACCTAATATCAGCATCATACGCCTCTTAAAGGACAAGATCAAAGGCCTGAATTGTCAATAAAGAAAGAAAGTCCCACCAGACAACAGGATATGCTGTCAGACAAAATGAAGCAAGAAACTATTACTCAATTTTAGTGAATCCTGTGACTTTTACTTCGTTTTTTACTTATTTTTTTCTGACTTATTCTGGACCTTTGCCATTTCTTTGTCTTTTTGGGGTTATAAAAGTCCAAACCCACCCATACCACTCTGAACTGTCTTAGAAAGCTTTTTGCTCCAGTTCCTTGATGATGCATCTTCAATAAATTCACCTTCTCACCAAAATAAAAAGAGACTTGTTTTTCTGTTTGATGTGGGATCAGGCATGCCTGACTATTTAGGACAATGTTTTCTGAGGGCAATGCAATGAAAAAGGAGGCATAGGTAGACCAGGGCTGGGAGATGGTAGTTATTCCCCACCAATTACCTTGTGCTGATCTTTGTAGTTAAATATTCAACTCCTTTCCGAATCCTTGTCAATCACTTTGTATTCTCCTTTTCAAAAGTTTAGCCTTTTCAATATTTAATATAAATGAAATCAAACTATATCTAACATTTAGAGTCTGGTTTTACATTCTTTGCATAATGCCTTTGAGAGACATCACATTGGTACATGTATAGATTTCCATTATAATCATGTATCATAGATTTCCACTATGGTCATATTAGATTTACATTATACTCATGTGCCATGATTTGTGTATCTCTTTACCTATTTACTTGTTGATGGGCATTTGGGTTGTTTTCGTTTGTTTGCTTCTATGGGGAAATTATGAATAACTCCACCAACTCTTTTGTACAAGTTTTCTTATGAAAATAAGTTATCATTTCACTTCAGTAAATACCCAGGAGTTGGATTTCTGGGTCATATCATAAGTTAAGTGAATTTTTAACTGTATAAGAAATAACTACATGGCTTTCAAAATCAGCTGTACCATTTTACATTGTTTCCAACCATGAATAAGTAATTCATCTACTCTATGGCTTCACCAGTTATTTTTATGTTCCCCGGCTAGTTAGCCCAACCCCCCGTTTTTTAGGCCATTTAAAAATGTGTAGAGCTATCTCTCTTATAGTTTTAATTTTAGAAGCTAATGATTTTGAAAATATTTTCATGTGCATATTTTACATCCAAACATATTATTTGGAGCAGTATCTTTTCAGATATTATATTCAGTTTTAATTCAGTTGTTTGTTTACTTACAATTGAATTTTGAAATTTCTTTATTTAATCTGGATACAAGTTCTTTTTCAAATATGGGTTTTAAAAATATCTTCCCCAAATATGTAGCTATTTTTTCATTCTCTTCAAAGTGTCTTTCAGAAACAGTTTTAATTCTTCAATTTTATGAAATCCAATGTATCAACTATTTCTTATATATTTTTTATATAGATAATGACTTTAGTGTCATATCTAAGTACTCTTTGTTTCAATGAAGTTCAGAAAGAATTTATTCTGTGTTTATTCTAAAATTTTAAAATATTGTGTATATATAGATCTGCCATCCATTCTGTTTTTGGCAAGCTAGCACAATCTTTATTAAGATGGTATAAAGTAAAGATAGAGATTTTCTTTTAGTATATTGATACTCAACTATTCCAACACTATCTGTTGAAAAGATTATCACTTCTCAAATGAATTACCTCAGCACCTTGCCAAGTAACAATTTACTACTTTTGTGCATGAGTATTTCTGGGCAATTTATTCTGTATCATTGATCTATTGGTCTATTATTTTGCAAACACCACACTCTATAACCTTTATAGAAGGTATTAATATCAGATAATGTGAGTCCTCCAACCTTCTTCTTTTTCATAATTTCATAAAATTTTCATATATTTTTTTAGTATCAGCTTGTATATATAAATATAGATATAGATGTGGATGTAGGTATGGATGTGAACGTGGATGGGAATAAAGTTTGTATATAGAAATAGATATAGATATGGAGATAAATACAGAGATTTACATATAGATAGCTATTGATGTAAATCTTGTGGCATTTTGATTGGGATTGTATAAATCTACAGATAAATTTGGGAAGATTGGTATATTAACAATATTGAGTCTTTCAATAATTAGCAGAATATATATGTATATGTACTTAGGTTCTCTTTGATTTCTTTCAACTGGAGTATTCTAAATTCATATCATATAAGATTTATATCTATTTCATTTTTAAATTATTTGAAATTGTGCTGTTTCTTTTTAAAAACTTTGTTTTTCAACTGTCATTGCAAATGTTTAGAAATATTAATAATTTGTCTTCATTGACTTTGTTAAACCTGCTTTTTTAATTGTAGGAGCAGATATTTTTATATTTCTTAAAATTTTCAAAATAGGTAATCATATCATTTTCAATGTAGTTTGATTTTTTCGTTTCCAATTTATATGACAATTATAACTTTTATTGCCTAATTGCACACTCTTGGACTACAGATAAAATTTACAACAATTGAGAGGGCATCATCAACTTGTGCACAATCAAGGGGGGAAGCTTTCAGTTTCTCATTATTAAATATGCTGTTAGCTATAGTAATTGTATATGCCTTTTCAGGTTAAAGAAGTTCCCTTACATTCTTAAATTGCAGAGAATTTTTAACATGAAAAGATCTCAAATTGTGTAAAATATCTTTTTCCATAACTATTGAGATTATCATGCATTTTTTTTATTTTGGCCTATTAATATGGTACATTAAATTGATTGATTTTCTAATGTTAAAACAGCCTTGCATTCCCAGCATGAAATTTACTTGGTCATGACTTATTATGCTTTTTAATGTGTTGTTCATTTTTATTTGCAAATATTTTGGGGGGATTTTGTGTCTAGGATCCTGGGTGCTATTGGTCTGTATCTTCATTTTTGTTTTTCTTTTATCTGGTTCTGCCATCAGGGATAATGTAGGCCATATAAAAGCAGTTTAGTAGTTCACATTTATGCTATTTCCTGTAGGAAGTGATATAGAATTATTATTTGTGGTAGGTCAGAATATGTACCCCAACGAACACATGCTCTGAAACTTAATCAGTGTCACTGTGGAGACTTTTGGGGATATTATTTTCATCTGTAATGGGACTCAATTCAGGTTAGTAGAATCTTTTAAAGAGAAAGTCACAAGAAGAAGTAAGAAGCCAGAGTTGGTGGAAACCAGAAGTGCTAGTGGAAAGGAGAGGATTCTGTCATGTGACAAGGGAAAAAAGAAAACAAGGAACTCAAGGATTTTGGTAAGCTAGCACAAGAATGCTACAGATTCCTGGGAGAAAGCAAGGTTTATTATATTGTGATTTGAAATTTTAGCCTGAAAACATGAGCCAATAAATTCCCATTTAAGGCAAGGCATATTGTGACATTCATGATAGCAGAACTGGAAAACTAAGACGTTTTTATTTAAATGCTTGGTGTAATTTGGCAATGAAACCATTTTGGCCTACAATTTTCTTTGTGGAAAGGCTTTAAGCTAAAAGTTTAATTGTAGATAAAGGACTAGTCAGTTATCAAGTCTTTCATGAGTGAGCTTTTGCAGTTTGTGTATTTAAAGAAATCGTTCCATTTCATCTGGATTGTCATATTTATGAGCATGGTATTATTATTATTTGTTGACTTCTTAATTATTTATTTTATTTTTAACTATATTTATTTAAATTGACTTTTTATAGTAACTGCTATAGGAATTACAAAATACATGTCTAACTATCCAATCATTTAAAAGTTAATATTTTGCAATTTCAAATGTAATATAGAATCCTTACAATAATAAAATCTCTTAACTACCCTCCCTTATTTTAAGGCAGTCATATATATATATCTTTACGCATTGAACACTATACAAATAATGTTATAATATTCACTTTTAGCAGTCATATATAAATAAATAAATTATCTTGCATATTAGATATTTACCATCATTATTTTCATTCCTGAAGTTCCAATTTTACTCAGGTATCATTTTCCTTTTGCCTGAAGAATTTCTTATAGCATTTTTACTTCCAAAATTATGCTGGTGACAAATTAACTTCATTCTTATTCTGTTTTTGCTTTTGGTTTCCTTTGTCTTGAGTTTCTTTTCAGTTTTGCAATGTCTTCACTAGCATCTTTCTCCCAAAATATCTTTGGTGGATATTGAATCTGGGGTGATAGTCACTTACAGCATTTAAAAACTATTGTTAGGCTACATCCTGTTCTCTCTTTTTGTCTGAAGCTACTTTAAATCTCTCTTTTTGAGACTCTGAAGCTACTTTAAATCAAAGTTTCTCTCTCTATTTTTTTTTTCTAGGTTTCCTTTCAAGTACTTTTGGTACTTGGTTTGTACCAAGTCTGAAAAAGTTCATGAGTGATGGATCTGGGTGTGTTATTATTTGAACTTATTGGGTCTGGAGTTCTATAATCTTGTTCAAGCTATAAATTTATCTTTCCTTAAATTTAGGAAGTTTTCAGTCATATTACTTAAAATACTTTTTTTTCTGCACCAATATTTCTCCTGTACTGCTGTTATGCTATCTATTACATAATATAAGATCCTCTGATATTATTACGTATGTGCTTGAGGATTCATTTATTTTTTATTTCTCTTGTTCAGATACATTAATTTCCATTGCTCTAACTTCAAATTTACTAATTCTTTCTGCTATTTTCATTCTGCTATTGAGACAATCCAGTGATTTTTAAAAAATTTTTCAGTTGTTATATTTTTCAATTCTATCTTTATGTTCATTTTAGGCTTATTTGCTTGTATTTTATAGAATATCATTAGTATAGCTGTTTTACAGTCTTTCCAAAGAGTTTCCAAAATCTGCTGATTATCTTTTCCTTTGAGGATTGTTAATTTATTCCTGGTTCCATGTTTTTCAAGGAATTTTGGATTGTATATTTTCTGTATTCTATTTGTGATATTGTGTTTTTAAAAAATCTCTGAAGACTGTTAGGTTTTGAAATTGCTGTTGCAGGAAAGCAGCCTGACTAGGTTCATAACACAGGTTATCTGTGGGCTGTGGTTCAAATGCCAGCTTGTTTTCAAAATCTTTGCAGTGTTATTTGGGTATCCACACATGTACTATAGAGGCCAGTATGGAACTTAAGCAGTGTTCTATAACATAGTGCAATTCTCAAAGCCATTGCTTTGCCAGTTTCTGACAGTTCCAAGCATGCACACTCAGAGTAGATCTCAACATTTCATACATATCACTTGGGGGTTTCTTTATCCAGCTATCCCCGCTCCATATTTTGCCTCACACACTCTAGTTTCCAAGGGTCCTTTATTTCTATAACTCTGGCTTGAAAAACTGAATATTAGCTTCCATTGAATTCCACTAAACAAAAAGAGTAATAAGCTTTTATGGACAGAAAATGGGAGCATACTGCAAAGAAATTTTCACTGGTTAATGCAGACTACATTTCCTAACAGGATTAGTGCAGTAGCTGCTCAGCAATGAGGAAGTCAGCTTGTATAAGAATAAGGAGATAGCAATAACTGATTGGCTGATTTAAATTTGGTATTCTGGATAAGCAGGTTATTTATGGGGAAGAGAAACTTACTTAGATTTTAGTTCTCATGACATGGGGCTTAGTTATAACACAGCCATATTCCACCTTTGGCACTGAATCAAAATTTAAGACATTAGTGTTACTTTTCATTCCCATATCCTCGCTCTAGATAGCTCTTTTAGGTGATTTAACTGTAGATGACAGATGTTGAGGGGTTGGTTGTTTTTGCTCTCTTCATGCTTCTATTGTTCTAAGCAGACAGACAACCATTTAGTGAAATGGCTAGGTGCAACCATAAAAACTTTTGAAAGGCTACAGCACACTAGGGAGACCATAATGACTATTCTGAGTAATAAAATGCCCAATGTTTGGATAACACTTTTGAGCCAAGGACTCCAGGATTTAAATTAACTGAAATTAAAGAGATTAAAAAACATCTTGATGAGGACTTACTTGTTTGAGCCATGCGGCTTGTTTTACTATTTCATGTAACTGCTTTTATTTATTTAAGTGCAACAGGTGGCACTGATGGCAGCATTAACTCCTCCTTACTCAACCAGCAAGTAATCAAGCATAATCCTATTATTTAAATAATGTCAGCTAAGGAATCTAAATGTTACTATTATGCAGCAATAACATTTGAAATGGAATTAGCAACGTTTTCTACAGTTATAAATAAAATTTTAAGCAAATTTTCATTGATGTTAATCCTAACTTAGGCAATAAGAGTCTAATGAAAGAGGCCCAGTAATCATCGGTGACATCCCCAGGAAATTTGCATTTGGTTTTGGAATAGAAATTAAGTGAGGTAGTCCAGTAGGAATATTTGGATTTGTTATAAATTTTGAAGGGAACTATCTAGAGATGCAATTCATACTGTCCGACATTTGCCAACTGTCAATACATTGAAATGCCCAGGCATGTGTGGGACAGTTTTAGACCATCCCACAAATGAAAATATAACCCAAAAGTGCTCATAGGGAGGGTTTGATTGTCTGTAAGGGGAATGCTTGGGTTCACTGTTTCTAATCAAATGTTGCTTTTTGGAATTTCCACAATACATCATGTCCAAAACAGGCCAAATGTAATTTTTAAATGGAACATTATACATTTCTTTGATCACCCATTTTTTGCTCAGAGATATCCTTTAAAATATTATTCTTAATTACAAAATAATATTTCATTAGATTTGGCTTCATTATTTACATAGGTAAAGCAAAAAGAGTAATTTATTATATAGACTCTTGTAAATTTGCTTTGCTGATGGTTTTTGTAAGGACCTTCCAATTGTACTTTTAAAAGCCTCTTGAGACTAGGAAGCAAAATTATGAATTCAACACCAGGTTTCAACTGCAGTTCAGAGAGTAACTTTCTCTACTGACTTGTAAGGCAGTGAACTGTAGAGTTAGGTACTAAATGAGATTTTCCAAGAGAATTTACAAACATTAGCTTCATAAAGTTAACCGTAGTTTTTTTTAAAAGTGTCTAGTCATCTCTGATTGAAGTGAGTATCATTTTAAAACATGGCATTCCAGTGAAAGTTTTAATTATATATAATCAGTATATCCATTTATACTGAATTCCACAAATGCTGTTTTGAATAAAAAGAAAAATAATTTCCAAGTTCAGATAGGATATTTTGTCCCAGACTTGCCAATCCACAGGTTGAAAGGAAAAGACAGGAGAGAATAGTTTGGAGTAGTGTGAACAAATGAAGATCTGTAAGGGTAAGTAAATGGGCAAATGCAAAACTAAGTAGTGTTGTATCCTTAATATACAACGCTATTCTTCAATTCCTATAGGAATCAGCATGCAATCAAGCAAGAAAAAGGCCTATTTCCTGATCATGGGCATGAAATATAAAGATGTAAAGTCTGGCAAAAACAACAAAAATAGGGAAACAGAGGGATATAGGAGCAGGCAACATGTATGCTATTGAAGCTAAGTTGGTTTCTTTTCAAATTACTGGATTATAGATATCGGTTGTATAATATAAATCATAACTATGAAAAAACATTTTAAAATGTGCAGAAATGAGTAAGGGATCAGTCAGACATCACAGAAGATAAAGAATGTAGAAAAGGAGTCTGTTATAAAAGAACAGAGAGATGAGAAAAAGATATTACATATAAAAATCAAAGGACAAAATGGCTGGCTGATGTAAGTACTCCCTTTACAGTAATAACACTGAATGTTAACGCATTAAACTACCCAATAGAAAGATACCAATTGGCAGAATGGATTAAAAACAAAACTAAACACACAATCCAACTATATGTTGTTTATAAGTGACTCACTTTAGTCCTAAAGACATAAATAGGTTGAAACTGAAAGGATGGAAAAAGATATTCCATGCAAATAATAATAAAAAAAGAGCTAGGGTAGCTAGACGGATGTTGGAAAAAGAGACAGTAATTCAAAAGCTGTTATAAGACACAAAGAAGGACACTGTATATTAATAAAAAGGGAAATCACCCAAGAAGGATTAACAATCTACGTATTTATGCACCTATCCAATGTGCACCAAAATACATGAGGCAAACATCACCAAAAATAAAGGGGGAAATAGATACCTCTCCAATAATAGCTGGTGGCTCCAATATACCACTTTCTTCAATAGATAGAACATCTAGAAAGAAGATCAAAAAGAAACAGAAATAGAAAAATATGATAAATTAACTAGACCTAAAGGACATAAACAGAGTACTGTATCCCCAAAACAGCAGGATATACATCTTCTCAATTGCACATGGATTATTCTTAATGATAGACCACATGATAGGTCACAAACCAGGTCAATAAATTTAGAAAGATTGAAATAATACAAAGCATCTTCTGTAACCATAATTGAATAAAACTGGAAATCAATTAAAGTGAGAAATGGGAAAATCTGCAAATGTATAGAAGTTAAATAATACTCTATTAAACAATCATTGGGTCAAGAAGAAATTGTAAGGGAAGTTAGTAAATATCTTGGCATGATTGAAAATGAGAACAGAACATACAACTATGAGTTGCAGTGGAGGCAGTGCTGAGAGAAAGAAACTTAAAGCCCTAAATGCTTATATCAAAAAATAAGAAAGCTAAAAACAAAGAACTAAATGTACTCATAGAGGAACCAGAAAAACAAAAGCAAAATAAGCTGAAAGCAAGAAAAAAGAAGAAATTACAAAATTAGAGCAGAAATAAATGAAATTAAGAATAAAAAATAGAGAACTTCAACAAAACCAAAACTTGGTTCTTTGAAAAGGTCAATAAAATTTACCAGACCTTAGCTAGACAGACAATGAAAATAGAGAAAATATGAAAATTAAATAAAATCAGAAATGAGGTGGGGGATATTACTACTGTCCACCCAGAAATATGATCATAAGAGGATAGTATAAATAATGTAGGCCAACAAATTAGACACCTCAGACGAAATAGACAAATTCCTAGAAACACACAAACAATCTATACAGACTCTAGGAGAAACAGAAGATTAGAGCAGACCACTTACAAATAAAATTTTTAAAAATGTGAATCAGTTATGAAAACCCTCCCAACAAAGCAAAGGCCAGAACCAGGTTCTACACAATAGAATTCTAACAATCTTTCCAAGGAGAATTAATACCAATCCTGCTCAAACTCTTCTAAAAAATTGAACAGCAAGGAACATTATCTAACACACTCTATGAAGCCAACATCACCCCAATATCAAGCCAGATAAAGATACTATAAGAATTTTAAATTACAGAGCAATTTCTTTTATGAATAAAGATGAAAAAATCCTCAACAAAATATGTGCAAATGAATTCAATAGGACATTAATAGAATTATGAGCTATGATCAATTGGGTTTTATCCCAATTATGCAACGGTGACTCAATGTAAGAAAATCAAGTAATGTAATAATTGAAGATTTAAAATCCAGCATATTTTCTGCATAAAAATGATTCAAAACAATAGTAATAGAAGGAAACTTCCTTAACATGAGCTTATACAAAAAGCCCATAGTTAAATCATACTCACTGGTGAAAGACTGAGAGCTTTCTCCCTAAGATCCTAGAACAAGACAAGCATGCCCACTGTCACCACTGTTATTCATCATTGGGGCAAAAGTCCTAGCCAGAGTAGAAAAGAAAAAGAAATAGATGGCATTCAAATTGGAAAGAAGAAATAAAACTTTCACTCTTTCTAGAAGACATTTTTCAATATGTAGAAAGTCCTGAAAAATCTACACCAAAGCTAGTATAGTAAATAAATATGTTCAGCAAAGTGGCAGCATACAAAATCTATATGCTTAAATCAATAGTGTTTCTGTACACTAGCAATGAGCAATCTGAGGAGAAAATAAAGAAAAAATTCCATTTACAACAGTAACTAAAAAATCGAATATCTAGGAATAAATGTAAGCAAGTACACAAACGACTTGTACTCAGAAAACTACATAGCACTGTTAAAATAAATCCAAGAATAGCTAAATAAGTAGAAGATATTCCATGTTCATGGATTGGAAGATTAAACATTGTTAAGATGTCAATTCTATCCAAAATGATTTAAGGATTCATTGTAATACCAATCAAAATTCCAAAAGCCTACTTTGCAGAAAAGGAAAAACCTATTATAAAATTTATTTGGAAGGGTAAGGGACCCCAAGTAACCAAAAACATTTTGAAGAAGTAAAACAAAGTTAGAGGATCCACACATCCTGACTTTAAAGTTATTACAATGCTACAAACAGTGTCACACTGGCACGAGGAAAGATATACCGACCAATGGAATCAAACTGAGAATTCAGAAATAGACCCTCAGATCTATAGCCAATTGACTTTTTTTTGCATGGGCAGGCACCAGGAATTGAACCTGGGTCTCTGGCATGGCAGGCAAGAATTCTGCCTGCTGAGCCACTGTGGCCTGCCCAATATAGCCAACTGATTTTTGACAAAGCTGCCAAGTCCACTCAACTGGGAAAGAAAAGCTCTTCAATAAATGATGCTGGGAGGAATGGTTATTCATATGTAAAAGAATGAAGAAGGATCCCTATCTCACACTATATTCAAAAATTAACTCAAAATGTGTCAAATACCTAAATAATAGAGCCAGGACTATAAAACTTCTGGAAGAAAAATGTAGAGAAACATATAGCACAAGAGAGTTGGTTTTTAGATTTATCAGCCAAAGCACAAGAAACAACAGGGAAAAAAAAAAGATGAATAGGACCTAATCAAAATTAAAAACTTTTGCTCATCAAAGGGCTCTGTCATAAAAGTGAAGGGACAACTTACTCAATGCAAAAAAATATTTGGAAAATATATCTAATAAGAGTTTAATATGCAAAGTTTGTAAATAAATCCTATAACTCAACATAAAAAGACAAACTAGCTAAGAAATGGCCAAAAGACTTGAATAGATATTTATCCAAAGATTATCAACAAATAGCTATGAATTATAGGAAAAGATACTCAATATTATCAGCTATTAGGGAAATGCAAGTCAAACTACGATGAGATACCATTTCACACACACTAGAATAGCTACTAAAAAAAGAAAAGAAAAGAAAAGAACCAGTGTTGGGGAGGATGTAGAGTATTAGGAGCACTCATTCAATTCTGGTAGGAACATAAAATTGTGCAGCCAGTGAGGAAGACAATTTGGTGGTTCTTCAGAAAGCTAAATTTGAGTTACAATATAACCTGGCAATTCCTCTAGTAGGTATATACCCAAAAGAATTGAAATCAGGGACTCAAGTATAAATTGTACACCAACGTTCATTATTGCATTATTCAGATTGCCAAGAGATGGAAGCAACCTAAGTGTTCATCATCAAAAGATTGGATTAACAAAACGTGTTATATGCATACAATGGAATATTATTTAGCCATCAAAAGAATGCAGTTTTGATACATGCAATGACTTGGATGAACCTTGAAGGCATTATGCTGAATGAAATAGCCAGGCAAAACAGGATAAATATTGTATGATTTCACTGACATGAATTAATTAGAATAGGCAAACTCATAGAGTAAGAAACTAGATTATAGATTATCAGGGGCTGGGCTGGAGGTAGAAAATGTGGAGGTAATGCTTTACTAGCACAGATCTTTTTGGTTGAGTATAAAGTTCTGAAAATGGATGTTGGTGATGGTGTTACAATATTATGAGTGTAATTAACAGCACCAAATTATATATGTGAATGTGGTTAAAAGGGGAAATTTTAAGTTATGTATATGTTACACGAATAAAAATTAAAAGATAAAACAGAGGAAATATGACAAAGTGAACCCTATTGTAAACAATGAAATATAGCTAATACAACAAATATGAAAATGTTATTTCATGAATTATAACAAATTCAAAAGACTAAAGCAAAGTGTTAATGATAGGGTGGTGTATTAGAGTTCTCCAGGGACACAGAACCAATAGGAGATACCTGTAAATATGAGATTTTACATAGATTTCTCACACAACTATGGGGATGCACAAGTCCAAATTCTGTAGGGCAGGCCACAAGCTGACATGCTCAATGGAGGTCTTAAGGAATCCCCCAGGAGAAGGGGGCTGGTTGAAACAGAGTGACTGTCTTCTGATCTCTCTTTTAGAGCCTTCAAATGATTAGATTAACCATCACTAATTGTGGAAAACCCTCTTCTTGGTTGACTGCAGATGTAATCATCCATGGATGCATTCAACATGCTGATAATATGATAAACCGGCCTTCTGGTTTATGAACCAGCCATGAAATGTTCTTGCAAATATGGTTAGACCAGTGCTTTTTGTTTTATCAGGCAACTAGGCACTTCACCTGGCCAACTTGACACATCACCCTAACCGTAACAGGTGGTATGGGGAAAAATACACCTAATATAAACTGTGTACAATAGTTAATAGTAAAATTTTAATACTCTTTCATCCATTATAGCAGAGAAATCACGATAATGCTAAGTCTCTATAATGGGAGTTACATAGGCATGCTGTACTTTTGCATGATATTTTTTGTAAATGTATAAATATTTAAAACAAATTAATAAAAACATTACTAATAATCTAAACAAAATTATAATCACTCCTATCAATTTGTTTAATCTTAGATGATTAATCTCATTTTGCTCAATTTTGCCTTATGGAATCTCATGATCCATCTACTTCTTTGCTGGAATTCTGGAATTTTGATTTTAGTCCAAGGAGCATGCCACAATTATTTAAGCAATATTGTTAGAAGCTTGTGTTCCAGATTACCTGGAAGAGTTTTTTTCTATGGGTCTTTGTGACAGTCTTTTTTGTTGAAGATGATGCACTCTGGTCTGCAGCTGATTGCAAGTGTTTTCCGTGAAGCACCAGAATAAAACTTGTCTGTAGATGATAAAATACTTAAAATGCCTCTGGTCGACTTATTACTCTTTCATAAAAGTGGAAGTTCTGCTGAAAGTTCATTGTAAAAGCAATGTACTTGAGAAGAAAATTTGATTGTTTCTGTAACATGTAACATTTTTAAAGAATAACTGAAATTATGGCCAATAACACTAAATTGCTGCCTAATATCAGGTAGCTCAGTATTAGCACATCTTATGGACAATGAGGATATTGACAAATTTTTATGGACTTTATACAGTCTCTGAAATGATTATATTAATAGCATTTTATCCATGTAAATGTAACAGAAAGATAGAAAATCCTATTTAACTTGACAATACTTTCCATGTAACTCATAATATATTAAATAGGCCTAATAATTTCTAGTTCCTCTCTTTTTATAGTGAAAGAACATTTTTTTTACTTTTCAGGTGCCTTCTGGAAAATCCCAATGACAGTTTGAAATCAATAAAATGTAATTTAAGCATTTGATTTTGGGAAGGCAAATATGTTAAAATTAGTTAGGTTTGCAGAGTTTGTTAGATAGGAAATGGGTCACTGTGAAATAATATTTGGCTCCATATTTAAACAAAGTGACTACTTAAGATTTAAAAGTAAGTAGGACTTGATGTGATCGCAAAAAAATAACTTAGTTCTTTTAAAACTGATAAGACTTATTTTATAAAACAATAAAGGATAAGGTGAATACAAATTTCAGTAAGGGTATTATTCTGATAAGATATGGAATCCTTGCCTTCTTAGCAGATTACTCAGGTGCTTAAGAAAAAAACCTTTTATAGCTTCTTTCTAATAGTAGATGAATAATCTAAGATCACATTGTTATTTTAACAGAAAGCAAATTAAATTCTAGTTTTGCAAGAGGTTACTGTCTGAAAAATACTATTGAAAATCTCATAAGCATACCTGATCTTAGTCAACTTCAACCTTGAGGAATAAAAATCCTTTTTCATGAATGTTTTATAAGTTTTTACATTCTTTCAGGTTATGTGCTATACATTCGTCCTTCTCATTCTACCACAATCAGTCATTTTACTTCAGGAAATAACCTCTTTTCTTTTTTTCTCAAGGAAGCACATTCTGCTTATCTGGCATATTTGCATGCCTCAAGTTATTAAAAAGATATTGAAACTGTCTTTATATAAACATTCCATAAAACAATTATTCTTAAAATAAAATTTTCCAGATTAATAACTCAGTTTGGTTAGATTTATATTTTGTTATAATTATAAAAATTTACTTGATACAATGCTAGCTCACTTTACCAAAGTTGTGTGAATGTAGGGAAGAGCATACTCATGGAGAATGAAACTGTGTTTATACTGCAGGCAACACTGATACTTTAGAAGGCATACCTGCTTTATATTTAACTAACAATATTAAGTTTATGAATACTTCTTTTAAATTGGTAATATTAGAAATTCATTTCTAGGACCATAGGAGTACTAATTTATATATAACTGCTTATTTATCTTTAAGCTAGCAAGCTCTTTTAAAGATTGATTTGGTAATATCATCTGGAGGTTGGAAGATATATATCAAATATATGGACAGACAGAAACAGAGCTATACCTTTACTTTAAAATTTTTGGCCATGAGTCAGACATAGAAACATAAAAAATATAGAAATATAAAACTCACTAGCTCATGTAAGCTATTTTAGGGTTTTGCAATTTTTTAGAAGGTTCTGAATAGCGATTAAGATAGGTATCCCATTTGGTTTAATTTGGGTGTCTGTTTTATCGGATGCACTCTGAAGATAAGTAATGTTAATCAGCTGAAAATTTCCCCAAAACAATCATTTTGATTCTAAGTTCTCAGTGATGTTCTGCCATTAGTTAAATAGGTGCAATTCTGTGCCCCATAATACTTAAACATAAAATATGCTGGGATGCAGGCCAGTAGAGTACTCTTTGAATTTGAGGATTCCATAATCAGTAGCAAAATACTGCATACCCCATAACAGAAATGCTTTGGACAAAACCAAAGGATGAGGTCTCATTTCCTTTATGAGGGACGTTCCTGCCAAGAATAATCGGTCTGTTAACGCATAAAAAGGAACTTAGTAAGGTCAGAGCACTCAATCACAAAGAGTGGAGTGGGAACCAGGAGGAATTCCCTGACACCTCTAATGATACAATGAGCAATGAGCACAATGGATTCTAGCAAGCGCCACAACTGCCATTCAGGTTATTTGCAGTCATCGTCAGTTTCCTTTGAGTCCCTTCATGTTCAAAATAAATGTTTGCGCAGTTTGAAACCATTATGTACCCCAGAAAAGCCATGGTCTTTTAATTTTAACCCAATTTTGTGGAGACAGACCCATTGTTTGGGTGGGATCTTTTGATCAGATTGTTTCCATGGAGATTGACTGCTCAATTGTGGGTGTGGTCCTTGACTAGATGGAGATGTGACCCTGCCCTTTCTTGATTAGTTTACCTGAACCCTTTAAAAAGGAAGATATTCTGGTTCCCAGCGAACATAGATGCAAACATAGAAATTCAGAGATACTTGGAGTGCTGACTAAGAAAGCATAAACACAGAAGTTTGGAAATTCAAAAGTCCCAGGAGACACTAGGAACTGACAGAGCCAACAGAAGCTAGGCAGGAACCAGAGCCCAGCAGATGTCTCTATGTGCCTTTCCATGAGATGATAAGCCAAGAGATGAAACCCAGAGTCTTACCCAAGAGCAACTGTCAGGATCCACTGATGCTTAGAGAGGAAGCCACTGGAATCAGAAGCTAAAGGCAATGGAACCAGGAACAAGGACCAGCAGACACCAGCATATGACTTCCCATGTAGCAGACATCAAGTCTTCTTCAGAATCAAGGGGTATCTCTCTCCGGATGCCTTAGTTTGGACATTTTCATGGCCTTGGAACTGTAAATTATAACTTAATAAATCTCCTTTATAAACGCCTTTCTATTTCTGGTATATTGCATTCTGGAAGCATTAGCAAGCTAAAGCAGTGTCAAAATAAAAAGTTGATTAAAATTTGGTTAGATTTCAGAAAGTTTTCTTGAATTAATTCACAAATTATGGAGAGTTCAAACATCATGAGGTAGAGAGAAATTCTGCTAAAAAAATAGATCAGCAGGCTTTATAGGCAGAAAAATAAAGTATATAGGGAGGAAATTTTTGTTAATTACTGCAAACTTTATTTCCTGATGTTGTTAAGCAATGAGGAGTAGACGGTGCAAGAATAGGGAGCAATAGCTGATCAGCTGATTTAAATTCTGTTTTCTGGGCAACTTGGTCATATATGGAGAACAGAAAATTACTTAGATTTAGGTTTTGCTGACATGGTAAGGTTTAGCTCAAGCACCTCCATGATGGGCCTACTAAATCTATTTATTATCTCCTACTGATTTTTCTATTGTAGAACCCTGACTGATCTTATACGACTAATCTTATACAATAGATCACGTTCCCCTTCAATCTATTTTTTTCCAGAATTATATTGCATATTGCTTGCATTTGTTTTTCAAATAACCAGTCATTACTATGTGAATTTACACATGCACAATAAAAATATTACATTTTAATGCTCATACATTGAATTTATATGCTATTTTGCAAATAATTGACAATTCTCCTCTACTGAAAATTCTCCCTTTTGACTCATACCATCTGCTTATTATAATTTTACTATTCCCCTGTGGTATTCCACTACCTTGCAACTTATTCCTTTTAATTTTTGAGGAAGCTAGCATAAGACTATCTCACTGTATCTTTTCTTATTCTATACTTCAGTGATGCATGATTGTAGCCAAACAGAACTCAGCCCACTCAGATCCATTCTACTTCCATAATTTCATTAATTTTTTTCTAACTTCATTAAAATCGTCCTAGTTACTATTACACATATTCTGCAATTTCTAGAAGACATAAAAACCTTGAATTCTTGACTTAATTTTTTTCCATATCAGCTGATATTATCTTTCTTACATATTTATTTAAACAAATATTGTCAATATCTTCAACTCTCTTTTGACAATATCTTTAGCTTTATTTCCCAATTTCCTTCCATTGCAAGTTTCTAACAAAGGCTAAACATGGATAATTTCAACTACCCTATTTCCTTTTACTGCCTCCAGATTGTTAAAATAACTAGTTGAAATCATGGTGATAAAAATAATCAACCATAAGATTTTGACCTTCGGCATTTACTTTATCTACAATGATTTCAGGCAATAGCTCTACATCTCCTCAATCATTTTCATTTAGTTTCCAGTAATAACTATATCAAAATATTCACTCTCTAAAGACACTCCTGAATATCTGGATCCCCCACCACCATTAGCTTGCATTCTTGGAAAATAAGTTCTTTCTTTTTTTTTCATGTACAGATTTGAAAACATAAGAGAAACCTCCAATTTCCTGCAATACTCTTTCCTAGTCCCTCCTATTATAATGAAACTAATGTGCCTCCTTTTAAGGTGAATTGCTGTTCTCCTCAGCTCTGGGACTTTGTATCACCATCTTCATTGTTGGCCAACTTACTGCTCAGCTGTCAGGCAGACACATCTTAAAATTGTCCTGCTTTTTGCAATTAAGTGAGAATTCAGCAATAATTTTGTCACAAGAAGAGAAGAACAGAAGAGATGTGCATCATTTCTTATGGGAAACAAGGGTTAATTGTTCCACCAGCCTTGGTAAGTTAGAGGTCGGTGATGGGTTGGCCACATTACAAATCCAAAGTGTCCCGGACGACAAATATCCCTTAATAGAAGACAGTAGAGATTTGCCTAGCATAAAAATGGAGGTTCTGGAACAATAAATAATTTTATATGTGTTTAGTCACTGAGATTTTGTGATTGCTAGTTACTATAGTGTAAGTTCACCTATTTTGATTAATATGCCTGCTTTCTCATGGTCTCAGTAGTGTGTATTTCCTCTTTTCTGGCTCATGTTTTTCATTTTTCTTCTCAGTACCAGTTTTTCCTTATGAATATTTTAACATGCTTGAGGGCCTTCCAACTTAAAGTAATAAGTAGACAAATACCAAAACTTGTGCCTTTCTTCGAGCAACTTCTCTACTCAGCATATTTGATTAGATTTGTGTAATTGCTGACTCTTCTTTCATGTTCAGCCCTCTTCACAGCCCTCTGTACACTGGAAACTTTCTCCCTATCACTACAATGAATGTTCTCTCAAGTAATCACTAATGCTTCCTTATTTCTAAATAATCTCTTTCTTGACTATTTGGCAGTATTTAGCACTGTTACCAACTCTACTTTCTTTAAACATCTTCAGTTGATTTGTATATTAACCCAGCTTTTTGTTTTTATTTCCATTTCTACCACAAAATTCTCTATCTCAGATTTTCTCAGTACTGTCATTATCCTCCGTCTTCTTAATCTTTACATTCCAACAAATTCAAGTAACTTTCATATTTTCCAAATTTATAACTCCAGCCCAAACATCTCTCAGATGCACTAAGCAATTGACTGCTGCACTTGTCTGCTTAAAAATTAATAAGCCTTCATAGCTCATTGTGCCCAGTTGGATTTCTCTTTTCTCAAATTTGTTTAGGAAATCCTGTGGGCTATAGTTTAGTAAGCTATACCAAAATTCATCCATCTTCCCATGCTGGAATCTGGGACATCATTTGAAATTTTTTTTATTGCCTGACCCTCCTACTTGTAATCACAAAATCCTGAAAAAAATATTGAATTAGCCCAATTCTCTCTACTCTACTGCTGCACCTTTGTTATAACTAAACTTTCATCTCTCTACTCAGTAATTTCGTAACAAGGTCATGTTTTCCAAGATTTTCCTAATTATTCTCCATTCCCCATGTAGTGCAATTTTTTCTAAGACCCATACTTTAAAATGACATTTACCTAAGTAGATACCTTGATAGTGGTCATCTCACTTCAGACAATGTAAAAAAAAATCTACATGTGCCTTCCTGGCTTGGTTTATGCTCTTCTCTCTATGCTAGTATCTGTTCCTTTCTTTTCCTCTCTATTGCCTAGCCATACCACAATCTTACATACTTATTAATATTCCATGTTCTCTCAGAACTCTTTGCCTTTGTATAATGTTCTTTGCAATGGCATATTCTTATCCACAACCCTGAAGAACCACTATGAGCTCAGGTTCCTCCTTTATATTTCAGGTTCAAATATGAAGAGATTTTTCTTTGCCTATTATACCTTGTATAACTAATGATTTGCATATTATCTGTGATATGCAATAACTATTTTGAAGACTTCAGTAAAAGAAGGAAGGGAGGATGGAGAGAGGTAAGTAGCAATAATCAACATGACATACATATATATGCTTATTTCATTTTAAATTGTAAGAATTTTTTGGATGTAAATTATTTAAAGTTTAAATTGAGTTCATTCTGGTCCCTGTTCACAAAGTCTAAGTGTGACTCAAGGACAAAACTATAAAACAAATGGCATTTAAATAAAAATTCATTTCATATGCTTTATAGTTTTCAAGCTAAAATCTACTTTTTTCCTCTTCAGAATGTAAGCCTGAGAAAGGCAAACCTATTGGTGATTAAAAAAAAAAAAAAACTCAATAAATTTTGCATTGATGCCATATACACAAGAAAAGGTAGCCATTTTTAGGTGGGGTCATTCATATTTTAAGTCCAATTAAATGGTTTTACACTTATGAATTTAGGGTTAAAATGGGTATTTATGGGGATTAATGTCAGTATGAGGCATATCTTGTTTTCTATAGAAAAGATTTTTCTTACTTACATTTTAGAAGCAACACATCTTTGTCTATTTTCCTTACTTCTATTAGATTAGCAAAAATATATAACCTATTATCTTTATATTTACTCCCAAAGCTCAACGTTTATATTTTTTTTCAAGAAGTTTGAACCCAAAACAGAGGTGTTCAATTTTTTTTCTTTATTCTTCAAACCTTTACTGATTGACTTTTGTATTTTTGGTTGTGGTAATTATTTTGGACTTATTGTCTCATTTTTACTATATTGGGCTTCAAATTATTACCATTCTAAATGATGGAACATATTTTTAAATATTGAACTATGAAATTTCAGCACCTGTAAATCCATTGTGCACATCTATTCAGCAATCCAAAGTGTAGAAGGTGCTGTCAAATCCCACTAGTATTCCCTACACATCCTCCCCCAAATCTAAGAATTGGATTTCAACATACTACATTTCCCATTCATTTAGAAATAACTATTGAATATATGTTTAATAATATAGTTAAAGTGGGGATACATAAATAAAAGTTGCAAATATCCTTTTAGGAGTTTGGTGGAAAAGTCCAGAATTGAAGTAGACATATCATTATAAGAGATAATATAATAGAAAGTTTGCTTTAGGTGATAAAGAGCCCCTAAGTGAACTGATTAGATTTGCATTACTATGGTAACAGTGTGACTTAAATATTAAACTACTTATGAATTCAAACCTATAGTGGACACTTGAGGAACCACATTTCTAAATCTGGAAAGCAACTGGAAGCATATGTATTGAATACAAAGACTAAGCAAGAAAATATTAAAAGCTAGTATTTATTGTTTTCCAGAAACTTTTACCTGCTCTAAATCTATTAATTTCTTTAAAATTATAATACATCAATGAAGTGCTACCATTAATATTCTATTTTGCAAATGAGGAAATTGTGGTCAATAAGTATTGAGTAGCTTATATAAAGTCCCATAGTTGACAATAAATGAATATAGGATGTAAATTCAGGCTCCAAGAGCCAGGACCTTCAGCACTGAAGTAAAATGTCACCAAGAACATCTAACAGAAAAGAAAACCAACATCATTTAAGGCAAATTAAAACAAAGGTACAACTCCAAACAAGGTTACAAACCAGCACATTTCTTAAATACTTATTTTCCTTTGAGTCAAATCTACCAAGAAACTGCATCTTTTTTAAAAACTGAAGATAACACAGAGCAAGCATCTGTAAATGATCTGCATCTAGGTATGACTATATTGCATGGTCTCTTGTATGTAAAGAGAGCATTCCACTGTTGGAAGATTTCTTGTGTAAATACAAAACAAAAACAGATGGCCGATATTTCCCTCTGTGATGGGACTCCTTACTGTTGTAAATGGAAGGAGATTTTTTTTTTTAGTTAATTGAAAACACAGCTTGATGTCCCATGCAGTTTAAATACAGAAATTCAATGCATAGAAAAATAATACACAAATTATGTTAGAGTGGTATTTGAATTTAGATAAATTAGAACAAAGAGAATTCTTGAATACAGTTGTTTTAACATCTTCAAATATCTCTAAACAAAATGAATATTATGAACAATAAATTTCCTATAGCATGAAGATATTTTCTTATTAAGTAAATGTTCATTACCATAAAGAAAACATGTAAATTAGCACTAAAGGAAAAATGACTGGAGATGATAAGAAGCCAGAGTCAATAAGTAAATTAGAAACATTTGTGTAACTGCTCTACTATATAGTATTTCACTTTATAAAAATAAACTAATTTTCTGAGAAGATATTTTTATTTTTCCTATTTTGCCACTGATAAAACTGAGAGTCAGTAGCTTATAAAGCGTGCAAAGGAGCTAATGACTAACTGGTGACAAAGCCAAGTGCCATACTCCTGACTATTCAACTTTTTAATGGTTTCTCTCTCCTCTAAATTCATTTAACCAATATTTTTTGATCCAGCCCTCCTTCAAGTGCTGGGAAAAGAATCACAAATTGGATACATCAAACTCATATTTAGTAGATGAATGTAGGTAAAAAACAAGTAAAGGAATACATATGTGAAGTGATGACATATAAATAAATTAATTTAGGATAAGGAAAAAGAGTATATTAGGTTGTATGTGATATTTGCCATTAAGTGGTAAAAGATAAAATGTCTTTATAAGGAAGAATGAAATTCAGGAGTGAACCACAAAGATATAGTCACAATGTTAAATCTTATGGATTTCTTTATATATATATATATATATATATATTTATATGCTACACACATACATATGAATATACATATATATAATTTTTATAATTTTAAATGTATTGCTTCTAAAAAAATTTAAATTCCTTCAGGAAACAAAACAAACTATGACTATTCCAACCTTCATTTTCTACGTAACAAAGTCAAGAGTAGGCACAGTGGAAATGTTTTTTATAGTGACTGAAGAACATAATTTAATACAAAGGACTATAAAGCACTAATATATATTAGGATATTATCTCTATATTTGTATATGCACACACATGTATAGTGCCCATGTGCATATGTATGCACATGAGATGTCCCAACTTATTCCTTTCTAATCCCTGACTATGCACCCCGAACAAACCTCCTGACTATAAGTAATAAGGGTATGACTTTGGTCACCTCTCTATCCAGTCAATGAAGACAAACAAATGTATTACTCACTTTGAAAGCATCTTTTAAGAATGCCCTAATTCTACTGCAATCAATTTTCAGTTGGAACCAAAATACTGTATAGAGCAGGACTTTAAAAAAATTCTGACAAATGTTCAAAGGGAACTTCCCAATAGATGATATATGTAAATTGAAGGTGAAAAGGCAAGGCACTCAGGAGTGGGTGCCATTGGATATGTGAAAAACATACTTATAAAACTAACTTGAATCTGAGGAATGGGTCTTGCTCAGTAAAGAATATTTATGCCATTTTCAATTAAAAGATGGCTTGCTAAGGTACTACAGATTTTAATTTCCCAGCTGCTAAAGCAAGCAGCATATGATGGATTGCCTTAACAACAGGAATTTTTATGCTCACAGTTTTACTTTCTCTCAGGATTGGTATCTGCCGCCTGGCCAGTATTCTCTGGGGTTCTGTGGCTTTTCTATTATACTGCAGTGCCTATAATGGCATCTTCAACTTTCTCATCTGTGTTCCACTGACTTCCAACTCTGGTTGTTTCCCATAGCTTCTCCCTCTATAAGGCTTCCAGTAACAAGATTAAGGCCATCTTGATTCAGTTGAGCCACAGATGACCTAAAGTGGCCTCATCAAAATGTATATTCATGATGGGTTCACACCTACAAAAGTGGAGTAAGATTAGGAACATATTTTTCTGGAGTGCATAACTCCAAGCCACCACACTGAAGTCTATAATGTGGTAGATTAGATATGATTTTAAGAGTACCTCAGGGTACATGGGTATCATACATCCCAAATAACTGTATTAAAATTCTCAGGTCTAAAAACAAGCTAAGAAGAGTATCTCATAGATCTAGAGAAGGATGCAAATCCTTATGGACCTTTTCTGTGAATCTTCTATTGGAGCTTTTCAGGGGTTTAATATGACATATCTTTTTGAAATAGACAAAGTACAATTAGATCTACAGGGTTATAAAGGCCAATAGAGGAGAAAAGTTTGCAATCCAAATGAGAATTGGAGCAGCATAGTCTTATATTATATTGTATTCAAGCCTGCAGCTTTATGAGTTACTTTGTAAATGGTTTAAAAGAACATACTTGAATGTAGTATCACTGCCTTAAAAATTTAAGAGGGCTAACAGAGCTTTGTATGTTCATTTTTAGAGACAGCTTGTGTCCCAATTTGGGATGGCAACTTGTGGAGGGGATATCATGAAAATCTGATAAACTATCAGATTCCTCAAAATTCCACTAAGTAGAGGGATTCTAAATTTCTCTCTGATTTATACACTACCCTTCTGTTGTGAATTTATAGGTTACTAAGAAATCTAAGTTATTTAATAGTGCCTCCTCCTCAGGTCTAATCAGGACGTTATCACTGCAATAGATAATCTATGTTATATTACTTATTCCTAATTGCTTGACCTAATATACATAGCAGGAATAGCATGAATATATTTTTAGAAGAATCAGCATAACCTTGCAAGAAACTTCCTGAAGACAGGTTATTACAATATCTTCAAACAAGGTAAGGTTAGTCTACTAAAAATGGAAAATGAGTTGTTTCCACTAACAATGAAGGCTGGGTAATCAGGATTTTCCATTTAATTTGAGTCAGTTCCAAGTCAAGAAGTGACTCTTTCCCAAAAAAGATTGTAGTTTTATATAACATACTTGATAAATCTTTGGATTCAGTTTATATTGTAAAACGGCAACACATTCAATTGTATTCTGGGTATGATTTTTATTCACATCTGCTAAAGAAGACTTGCCACAGCAGAACACTGATTCTCTTATTGCGACTTGAGCTGAGAACTTTATTTCCTTTGCTTTTCATTTTCATTCTGTAAACTCTCAAGCTCAGTCTTAAATAATCATCCCAACTGTGGTGGTTTGGAAATCTCTGTACCCAAAAAACATGTTTTTAATCTTATTCCATTTCTGTGGGTGTAACCTAATTTAAATAGGAACTTTTGATGAGAATACTTTAGTTAAGACATGGCCCAGGGTTTTAATCTTCTTACTCGAGTCCTTTATAAACAGAATGAATACAGAGAATGGGAGAGAAAGCCATGGAAGCAAGAAACTGAAAGCAACAAAACTCAGAAGAGAAAGGGTAGACAAACAGAAAATGCCATGTGCCTTGCCATGTGGCAGAGGAGTCAAGGATCACAAGCAGCCAGTCCTTCAGAAGAAAGCATCACCATTATGATGCACAGATGTGGACATTCTCACAGTCTCAAACTATGAGCTAATAAATTCCTACTGTTTAAAGTCAACCCATTTCACAGTATCTGCTTTAAACAGCCTCATAAACTAAAGCCCTAACTCAATAATTGTAGTCATTACTCTAATGATCATGGATGTACAGCAGCCATTTGTTTCTCTAAAGCCTTATCTTCATTAATCCAGATGACAAAGAATGCCAGATTCCCAATAGACCATTTTCCACTATAAAGAAACTCAATATGGGTCCAACTTTGAGAATCTACTTCCTGACATCTCATTGTATTCATTACTGTTTCATTCAAGGTTTAGTAAGAAAAAACAAAAACAAAAAAACAGAAAAGACATACCAGTGTTTTGCTAGAACAAGCTCTTAATGGAGCCAAGCTTGTACTTATCTTTTTTTCTCCACATTCATAGATGGTTTGAATTCAAGCAAATGCAACAAAATATCATTTCTCCCTTACTGCCATCTTTACTGTAGAACCAGTTTTTAAACATTTTAAACACTTTTAAATATTTACCAGCATTCCAGCATGTAATTCAAACACAGGTGACTTAATATAGGGAGTTAGTAAACATGTGTTGGGAAATTGGAGGAGCAAAAAGATGTCCTAGATGTTATCAAGAAGTAAATAACTACAGGAATCAATTCTAACTCCTGGAGGTAGGGAACCTAAGGAGAGAGATATTATAATAAGAACTTAGTAGCTCAATGGAATGGTGCAATGATGTAGATGCTTGGACATTGCAGAAGGGAGTCCTACATTTCTAGTGCTCAGACCTCTAAGGTGGTTATTGAGACCACAGAAAACGAGGCACAAAGAAGAAGGAGCTCACATACTGTGTGGGCAGCAATCTGGTATGGTTTCAGACAAGCCAGGGCTTGTTTCTCAGTAGATGTGGGAGAGTGATGTGGCTGGTGCTCTGTATGCTAGTAGAGGATGAACTTTTTTGCTTCTGGTACTTCCAAGTAAGGCAAACGATTCTGACACTAGGAATGCCACAAAACATGGAAGGCAACTGAGCACTACTGATGAAGGAATATTGATAGACAATAGAAAAGATAATAAAGTCTATTCTTTCTCCTCAACTTCCAATATTCTTCTTATGTCTCCTATTAGTAGAACCTAACAGACATCCAGAGAGTCCATGAAGCTGGAAAGTGTCATTTGCAGGGAACCACAAATCTGACTACAGGAATTAAGAAATAAAAGGTAAGTAACCAGCACTAGGAACTTGGATATTTTTAAAGGGATTGGGACTTTTTTTATTGAGGGCATTGAAGAACAATGAAATATTTGGTAATCAAGGAATTACCTAATCAGATAATACTTTAGAAATAGCAGTTGGCATCAGTGTGGAAGATGAATGGAAAATAGGTTGGAATTAGTGGGAAAGGAAGCATTTAAAAGACTACTGAGATAACTTAGGTGAGAACATTTGAGGTCTTTAATTACACTGGTGCCAGCAGGCTGAAGAGACACAGTAGCTTTAACAGATCTTCAGGACATGCGATTTCATTTGTCTTCATCCCATTTAGGTGACACTTCCAGGAAATGCTATGCCTAATTTTGAAGCTATTGTTTTTTTATATTTCATTTTTATACTGCATATTCTTTGAATATGCTTAATATGTTTAAAAATAAAGTTGAGTACAGAGTTAGTTCCATTACTTCTAATATTGTCTTGAAGTCATAGAAATGGTTTTCAATAGAAAATTTAGCTCAGGATTTAAAAAGATGTATTTTTTTTACCACTTGGATTTGGAGGGAAAAATATAGAACTCCAAATTTGGAATGCCACTATTTTATTACCACATAGTCACCAAATTAAATAAGAAATAGTTAAATATATCATATGGTAATAACATAAATAGCTAGGTTTAATGATTTCACAGTAATTTCTGTCCTAACCTATATATCCAAATCCAAACTGAAGTTTTTTTTTTCCATTTAATTTCCATTTTAAAGAAAACCATGTCAGGCAATTACACTGAAAATTAACTAAAGCCCTAATTATACAGAGATCAACATTCCTCATATATCTCAATAAATATCAGATATAGAATTAACTGTACAGGGGGGATGATGGTGGGAGTTGTAGGATTTAGTTCATCCTCTAGGGCAGTTAGTCAATAGCCAGGAATGGTCTGTAACAACAGTTTGGGAGATTTTTGTGACCAGACACACACTGTATATCAGTGTGGAATAGGTAGAAAGGATAAGATCACAGCAGAGAAGCGTAGGTAAATTCTCCCACACTGGAGGCTGGGGCCCTCTAAAACTGGCATGAAAGGCTAACTCAGAATTTCTTCCCAGTGGGAAACAGAAGTCCTTTCTATTAGAAGCAAGGAAAGTAGAGCTCAACCAAGCTCCAATTGCAGATATGTTTAACAAATTTGGACTGGTGAATACCAGCTCTGAGCACAGATACATCTATAACAAGAAATAGACCCCATATCAGCCATCCCCTCAGTAGTTAAGAGCCAGGGCTGATGGGGAAAAAAAAAGAGGTTTCTGGAGTTAGCTAAGCTCAGATAACTGGAAAAGGGCTGTGCCCTAAGAAAAGAGACACTTAGTGCCTGGTACCAACTCTGGCTTTCAATTGATTAACCCAGGGAGCTGGAGATCATCTCTGAGAAGGATTTTTTTTTCTTTTATTTTCTTATTTTTTTAGAAGCCCATCAAAGAAAGCAGTAGGCATTCTGTTTTCAGTCATGCTGAGGTAAGGGTGGAATTAAGGAATAACTGAGACACAAAGTAACTAATCTAGTGAAGTAGATAGTACCCTAAAGGGCTTACCTTTCTCAAGAAAAGTGGAGGCGGGGCACAACACAAGTGGCAGATTTCATTCAGAGAATTTAGACCCCAGGGCCTAAGCTATGGTCACAAACACGCAACAATTTCAACCTACAAAAAAAGCACCATTCTGCCTCAAACACATACCTGATTGAGGAAGAGGGGAGATGTTTGAGAGTCCTGTAGCATTTTCAGCCTGCAGGGAACAGGATGCTGAAAAGCAGCTCCTTCCACCAGATACAGAGGGGGTGAAGGCCCAGCACAGGCAGTGAATTTAGAGGATTCAGATCCCAAGAGCTAAAAAACAGGAACAGTTTAAACTCACCTTCAGTCTCAGCCTCTGCTCTACTGACAGGGACAGAGTCTGCTAGAAATAAAGGCACATTACCACTTTACAACTGTGGGGAGCAGCAGGCAGACAAGTACCATCTGGTAGGTAGCATAGGAAAAGCACAAAATTGAGAGGCCTCATGGGAAAGACTGACACCTTTCTCATTCTCATCCCCAGGAAACACTGATACTGATTAAACCCACTTCATGACTCCTGGGCCTGTATTGTCTGGGAAAATCTGACTGAGATAGATCCTATCTGGAGTGCCTTCTCCAATAGCCAGACCTCCAGGTAAAAGTTGATAGAGGTAACAAAAGAAGTGCTAAAAACATATAAAGAAAATAAGTTTACAGGAGATCAACATTCTCTGAGGAGGAAGAGGAATGAGAGAACTTTGATCTAGGGGTAAAACAACTGCACACACAAATAAAGGTCAGTATCAAAAAATCTTCTGTGTATACATAGGGCAAGACCCAGAAAAGCAAGAGCTGAAAAATTCTGATTAGTTAAACATTAAACATAAGCTATTCTAGATGTCTAGCATATTTCAACTTATTCAACTTATTCTAGATGTCAGAATCAAGAGGTGAATCAACTAATTAAAGATGGTCAAAAAATCTTCTAAATTAATTCATCAAGGAAAACATGGGAAAAAAAGATGAAGTGTATAAAGAAGACACTGGGTGAACAAAAAGAAGAACTTGAAAGCTTGCACAAACAAATAGCAGAACTTATGGGAATGAAAGGCACAGTAAAAGAGATGAAAAACACAATGGAGAGTGTACATCATCTACATGGGGAAACAACATCATCAACACAGGGATTTAAACAGCTACAGAAAATATCTCCCTGGAGATTCAATTTAAAAGACAGACAATTCTGAATTTCTCAGGACGTTGAAGGAAGATACAGACTGGAGAAGGATGCTAAAAATGCCTAATTGAAAAGAGAATAATATTAGATAGGAGAACTCCATACTGCTGTGGCTGGTCTACTTCCCTTCCCCTCACTTGGTCTCATACACAGCACTGAAAAGGATCAGAACAGCAGCCAGGATACCTTCTGTCAGAGACACGGAATATAAATTCTCTCACAGTAGTGAGACATCTACCAATGGGAGACACGAGTGATAGGGGAAAACATTTCAAGGCCCAGGTCAATGAGAGAAAAGAGTGTTTTTCAATATTTTCAATGTCTCCTGCCACTGCCTTCTGGCCTCCATGGTGTCTGCTGAGTAATCCTCACTTAGTCTTATCGAGCTGCTCTTGCATGCGATGGATCACTTTTCTGTGGCTGTTTTCAGAATTCTCTTTTGGTCTTTCACATTTGACAATCTGATTAGTAAGTATCTTAGAGTAGGTAAACATAGATCTATTCTGTTTGGGGTATACTGCACTTCTTGGACCTATAATTTCATGTCTCTCACAAGAATGGGGAAATTTTCAATGATTATTTACCCCATTACTCTCTTAGCCCTCTTTCCCTTCTCTTCTCCTTCTAGGATGTCTATAACATATATATTCATGCACTTCCTGTTGTCATTCAATTCATGAGAACCTGATCATTTTTCTCCTTATTCTGAAGTAGAAATTTCAATAATAATATGTAGAAACCTCTATAATAATAATTGGAGAATTCAATACAACACTCTCATTAATGGATAGAAAGTCTAGATTGAAGATCCAAGAGAAAACAGAGATCTTGAATAATATGATAAAAAAAAACTTGACCTAACAGACATTTGCAGAAGATTTTGCACCCCACAACAGCAGGATATACATTTTTCTTCAGTGTTCATAGATAGTTCTCCAGGATAGAACATGTGTTAGGTCACAAGGGGATCTCAATAAATTAAAAAATATCAATACAATAATATATACAAATTATTTTCTCTTCATAAGGGAATCAGGTTGGAAATCAATAACAGGATGTAAGATAAAAAAATTCACAAATATATTGAGAACCTACTCTTAAACAACCAGTGGGTCAAGGAATAAATTGCAAATGATGTCAGTAAATATCTTGAGGTAAAAGGCAATGAGAACATATATATCAAAACTTACGGGTACAGCTAAGGCAGTGTTGAGGGAAATATATTGCCCAAAGCACTTACGTTAAAAAAGAAGAAAGACCAAAAAAAAGGACTTACTTATTCACCTGAGGAAGTAGAGAAATAACAGCAAACTAATACTAAAGCAAACAGAAGGAAATAAATAATAAAAATTAGAGCACAAATGAAAGCATTTGTTCTTGTTTCATTAAGAATATGAAATAATAGAGTATAAATAAAACTAGAAGTTTTTTTTGAGAAAATCAATAAAATTGATGGACAAAGAATAGAAGAGAGAGGATGAAAATAAATAAAATCAGAAATGAAACAGAGGCCATAACTACTGACCCTGCAGAAATAAAGGAGATAATAAGAGGATACTATGAGTAATTATTTGCTAATGAACAAGACAACTTAGATGAAATTGACAACCTCCTAGAAAAGCATGAATAACTAATAGTGACTTGAGACAAAATTGGTCTCAACAAACCAATCACAAATAAAGAGATTGAATCAATCATAAAACAACTCCCCAAAAAGAAATGTCCAGAACCAGATGGCTTCACATGTGAATTCTACCAAGGATTCAAGAAAGAATTTGTACAAATCCTGCTCAAATTCTTCACAAAAAACTGAATATGGGGGAAAGCTAACTCATTCTATGAAGCAAATACCACCTAATACCGAAGCCAGACAAAGATACTACAAGAAAATGAAATTGAGGCTCAATCTCTGTGTTGAATATGGATGCAAAAATCCTCAGCAAAATACTTGCAAAATGAATCCAGCAGCACACTGAAAGAATTATACAACATGACAAAGTAGAATTTATTCCATGTATGCAAAGCTGGCTCAAGACATAAAAGTTAAGTAAGGTAATATAACACATCAACAAATAAAAGCAGAAAACCACATCATCTTGATTGATGCAGAAAAGGCATTTGACACAATTCAACATCCATTTTTGATGAAAGTACTTTACAAGATAGAAATATAAGGAACTTCTCAAGATGTTAAAGGGAATATATGAAAAACCCACAGCTAACACCATATGCAATGGAAAAAGACTGAGAGATTTACCACTAAGATCAGGAACAAGACAACTATGCTCATTGTCACCACTGATATTCAACACTGTGCTGGAAGTTCTGGCTAGAGTAATTAGACAAGAAAAAGAAATAAAATGCTTACAAATTTGAAAGGAATAAAGAAAACTTTCACTGTCTGCAGATAGCATGATTCTATACATAGGAAATACAAAACAAAACAAAACAAAACTACAGCAAAGCTCTTAGAGCTAATAAACAAGTAAAGTGGCAGGACACAAGATCAACACACAAAATCAGTAGCAGTTCTATTTACTAGTAATGAGCAATCTGACAAGGAAATCAAGAAAAAATCCATTTAAAGTAGCAACCAAAAGAATCAAATGTATAGGAATAAATTTAACCAAGGATATGTAAAATACCTATCACAGAATACTACAAAATATTGCTAAGAGAAATCAAGGAAGACCTAAATAAATGGAAATACGTACTGTGTTCATTGAATAGGGGATTAAATATAATTAAGATGTCTATACTAATCAAATTGATTTATAGATTCAGTGCAATATCAATTAAAATCCCAATAACGAACTTTGCATAAATAGAAAAACCAATATTCAAATTTATTTGGAAGGACAGTGTGCCACAAATAGTTAAAAATACCTTGTGAAAGAAAAATGAAGTGGGATGTCTCATACTACCTGGCTTTAAAACATAGTACAAAGGTACAGTGGTCAAAAAGTACAGTACTGGCATAAAGATAGATATATTGATCACTTGTATCAAATTGAGAGCTCAAAATAAGACCTTCCCATCTACAGACAATTGATTTGTATAGGGTGGTCAAGTAGAATCAACTGGGACAGAATAGCCTCATCACAATTAGTGCTTTGAGAACTGGATATCTATATCCAAAAGAATGAAACTTAACTCCTATCTCACAACTTATACAAAATTAACTCAAAATGGATTAAAGACTTAAACATTGCATTTAAGTCCATAAAACCTTTAGTAAAAATGTAGGGGAAAATATTAAAGGTCTTCTGGTAGTAAGTGGTTTCTTAGACCTTGCACCAAAATGCAAACAATGAAAGGAGAAATACATAAATGGGATCTCCTCAAAGTAGAATACTGTTGTGCCTCAAAGGACTTTGTCAGGAGAGTAAAAATTCATTTCCAATTGAAAAATGGGATAAAATATATGGAAACCAATAACAAATAAGGGTTTAATATCCATAATATATAAAGGGATGCTACAACTCAGCAACTAAAAGACAAACAACTTAATTTAAAAATGAGCAAAAGGCATAGACACTTTTCCAAAGAGGAAATATAAATATCTCAAAAGCATATGAAAAGATTTCTAACTTCCCTTGCTATTAGGGAAATGTAAATCAAAGTCTCAATAAGATATCTTCTCATGCTAACTAAAATGGCCATTAAAAAAAAAAAAACAGAAAACAAGTGCTGGAGAGGAAGTGGAGAAGTAGGCAAACTTGTTCACTTCTGCTAGGAATGTAGAATGGTGCAGCAACTCTGGAAGGCAGTTTTGTGGTTCCTTAGGAAGTTAGGCATAGAACTGCCATATGATCCAGCAATCCATGTTCATTCTTGAAAGAACTGATAGCAGGGACATGAATGGACATTTGCACACCTATCCTTATAGTGGCATTATTCACAATTGTCAAGAGATGGAAATAGCCCAAATTTCCAATAAAGGATGAGTCAATAAGCAAACTGTGGTATATACATATGATGGAATATTACACAGCTATAAGATGGAATAAAGCCTGAAACACGCAACAGTGTGGATTAACCTTGAAGACATTATGGTGAGTGAAATAAGCCAGAATAAAAAGGACAAATACTTTATGGTCTCACTAATATGATCTAAGTATGATGAGTGAACTCTGAGAGTTAAAATTGAGAGTACAGGTTATTAGGAGACTGAAAGAGAGTATAGCTTGGGCACTTGATCCTGAAAGAGTACAGAATGTTTAATAAGATTGATTGTAAAGATTCATAATTGGATAGTAACAAAGATTGTGATGGTAGCACAGAACTGTAAGGAAAATGAATAAAGCTGAGTATGAGAATGTTTGAAAGTGGAAGACTAGGGGATGTATGACACCAGAAGAAAGCTAGAGGATAACAACTAGGACTCTCTAACTTTGCAAAATCTGAATGGACAATGATGGTGATTAAATATGCAAATATAAGAAAGTTTTTATGTAATGGGATACAAATGAATATCAACAGTGCGATGTGTTAAAAAGTGGATCATATATAGAAAATACAATTAATTAGGGTCTATAGTTAACAGTAACATTGTAATATTATTTCATTAATTGCAAGAAAAGCAATATAAGAAAGCTAAATGTCAAGTAGAAGGGACATAAGGAAGGGATATGGAAGTTTGGTTGTTTCTCCTTTTTTCTTTTTTTGAGGAAAAAATAGAAATGTTCTCATATTGATTATGGTGGTGAATGCATAGTTATGTGATTATATCAGAAACTATTGATTGTACACTTAGGATGGAGTGGATGGTGTGTGAATAAAACTGTTTATAAAATAAACAGAAGGTTACAAGTGCTGGAGAAGATGTGGCTATATATATAACATATATATGTGTTATTCTCTGTTGAATAGGGAAGTAGGATGGTGCAATCCCTCTGAAGGGTGGTGAGGTGGTTTCACAAGATGTTAAGTATAGGGTTGGCATATGATCCTGAAACCTCCTTATTAGATATGTACTTGGAAAAACTGAAAGCAGGTGTTCTAGTTTGCTAGCTGCTAGAATGTAATATTACAGAAATGGAATGACTTTTAAAAAGGGGGAATTTAATAAGTTGCAAGTTACAGTTTTTAGGCCATGGAAATGTCCCAATTAAAGCAAGTCTATAGAAATGTTCAACCTAAGGTATCCAGGGAAAGATACTTTGATTCAAGAAGACCGATGAAGTTCAGGGTTTCTCTTTGAAGTGGAAAGGCACTTGGCAAACATGGTCAGGGTTTTTCTTTCAGCTGGAAGGGCACATGGTGACATGGCATCATCTGCTACCTTCCTCTCCAGCTCCCTGGGAGGCATCTTCCTTCTTCATCTCCAAAACTCGCTGGCTGGTGGACTCTATGCTTCATGGTTCTGCAGTATTCTCTGTCGTGGCTTTCTCATGGCTCTGTCATTCTTCTCTGCTCTCTCAGAATCTCCTCTTTTCTCCAAAATGTTTCCTCTTTTATAGGAGTCCAGTAAAGTAATCAAGACCCATCTGGAATGGGTGGAGATACATCTCGACCCAATCCAGTTTAACAACCACTCTCGATTGAGTCATATCTCCAGGGAGATAATCTACTTAAAGTTTCAAACATACAGGATTGAATAGGGATTAGAAGAAATGGCTACCTTTATAAAATGGGATTAGGCTTAAAACTCGGCTTTTCCAGGGTACATACATCCTTTCAAACCGGCACAGCAGGTAAACAACCAGACATTTTTGCACTGGTGTTTATGGTAGCATTATTCATGACTGTCAATGGATGGAGGTAGTCTCAGAGTACATTGACTGATGAGTGGAAGGCTGAATTGTGGTGTATTCATATGACAGAATATTGAGTGTCTGAAGAAAGGAATGAAGTTGTGAGACACTCAACTCATTGAATGAACCAAGGGATTATGTTGAGTGAAATAAGCCAGAAATGAAAGGACAAATATTGTATGGTCTGACTACTATAAACTAACTATAGTGGGCAAACTCAGATAAGTGAATTCAAGAGCTTAGATTATCAGCAGATGGAAAATGGGCAGAGATTAGCAATGAGTGATTAAGAAGTACAGAATGCTCAATAATTCTCATTGTAAAGGGTCCTAGGCTGTAAGTCCCAATAGTAGTCACATTTTTTTACTGAGTTTGTTATTTCTAAAATCTGAGATGTTGTGCTTTTTGTGTATAAACTGGAAGTTCCCTGCCCTGGATATTGGTGTTAGTTTGACATGTAAGGCTCAGAGTTAGAGTTCAGCATCTCTGAAAGTCAGCATTAATCCATATAGCAATTGTTAAAAATTGGAAAAGAGCTCCGACTTCAACTAGAGATATGATTAAAGGAGAATTGGTTAGGATTAAGGTAAATCAGAATACAGGGTAAAAAATGATTTTGTCTGTATTTTAAAACTTCAAGTTCTGTGGGAGAAAAAAGAAAAAGATATTTACTTTGTCCAAAATTATATTTTCTAATTTAACCTGTCTAGCCAGTTTATTTAAACAATCTAATTAAATGGAACCTAGAAAAGGGAATAAGATCTTGTTCTTCTGTACAGGTTAATGTAATACCCTGGTACATTCCAGAGTATTGGGGGCAGAAAATGAGAAAGTATTTGCAAAGTCCCCTTGAAAGACTGGGGGAAAGTGTGGAAATATTAAACTTCCCCAGCTAGGGAAGTATAGAAGTTCTATAACTATTATATCTAGCTGGGGAAGTTTAATGTTTCCGCACTTTCTAGGTGGAGGTGTAAATGAGAAATGAGGATTTAACAAATGATTGTGACCACTGACTCATTGTACACTTCCTTTTTGTCTCTAGTGTATTAGAATAGCCAGAAGGAAATATCTGAAGTTGTTGAATTATAATCCAATAGCTCTGATATTAGATAATAATTGTATTATTATATAGTTTTTATCATGTGACCATGTGATTGTAAAACCTTGTGATTGACACTCCTGTTATCCAGTGTATGGGTAGATGAGTAATAAAATAAAGACATGAATAAAAACATAATAATAATAATAGGTCAGGAATATGGGGGAAATACTCCTACATAAACTATGGACTGTAGTTATAGTACTATTTGAATAATCTTTCATCAATTGAAAAAATATAACCAATGTTAAAAATGGTGGAATTAGGGTACATGGGTGATTCAGTAGTAGAATGCTTGCCTTCCTTGAGGGAGACCTGGATTCGATTCCCAGACCATGCACCCCCCTCCCAAAAAAAGTGGTGGAATTATAAAAGAAAGTTACCATCAATTAAAAAAAAAAATTTCACACCAGTGCAAGTGTTGTTAGTGTGGTGGTATATGGGAATTCTGTATCCTACGAATGATTGTTCTGTAAATCCACAATTTCTCTATAAAATTTTTAAAAAGAAACAAAGAATAACAATTAAAAGATTTCTTAAAATAGAGTGCAAGTATCACCTCAGAGATTAAATGCACACTCTTTGGGAAAATGTGTACTACTGAGTTTAGGTATAAGCCATTCTTGAGCTTATGTACCACTAGGCCCTTGGAGACCCAGAGAAAGGCTGCAATCTACATTGATATGGGAATTACCACATTTGTAAAGTTGGTCCCAGTAGAGATGGCCAAATAGCCAAATTTATAGTCTTAAAAAATGGTAAGCTTGGAAACCATTCAGGTAATTGTTGGCCTCTAGAGTTCCAAACTAATAAGCACAAGACAAATACAAAGAATCCTGGGCACAAGTTCAATTATGAAAAGTAAGAGCACATGCCAAGGTATAAGTCCAATGCAATAAATTGATTCAGCTTTGGGACAGGCAGATTATGAAGTTCTAAAACTGATCACGGTATTAGTTTGTTTTTCTCACGCATTTGACTTATCAAATCATGGCTATCATGGTTCTTTGTAAAAAAACATTCAGAAAACTGGCTTCTGCATCATCTTAGCCCTACTGTCCTTCTTGATATCCAGCTGAGAGAGAAACTAGTCTGTAGATATTTGTATGGTACCTGGTAGGACTGCCTTGAGAAACAAGAAGAGAATTGGATGCATAGATGGTATTCAGCAATACTCTTATATATTGAACATCTTTAATTTTGAAAACATGAAAAAATGTTTATATATATGTATATGGTTTAGAAAAGAGGATTTTTAATTTAAATACAAGGATGAGGCCTCAATCAAAGTGGGAGAGGATTGGGGAATGAGAAGCCCTTCAACAGAAACCAGAGGTCCTTTGGTGGTCATATACTTATTTGGAAGGCATAACTTTGAAAGACTTAAGCGCTAAACGTACTTATTAATTTAGCTGAATAAAAATGTGTTTCTTTTTTTTTTTTTAATTTGCATATGGGCAGGAGGCACCAGGGATCGAACTCCAGACCTCCAGCACGGCAGGTTGGAGCTCTGCCTGCTGAGCCACGGCAACCACCTGAAAGTGTGTTTCTTTATGATTGTTTCAACATGTTATTAAATTCAGATGAACAACCAAAATCTATGGCAAAATAATTTATTTTTGTACAACAATCTCTTGAAAAATGCCAAAGGTGGGGTAACTCATGACACTTGGGGGAATTTTCTTTAAGTGCTTGTTTCCCTATTATCTTTCCAAAGCCTCAAGCATATCCCCAAATCTCTTTAGTTCAAATCTTCCCGAAATATTTTATCAAATTCAGCCCAATTTTTTGCTCTTTGAGATGTACCTCCCTACTATTTTTGTAAACATAGTCTTTCCTCTATGCAAGAAATACTCTGCATTTTCAATGTAAAAGAGACAAACAACTTTGATTTTCTTTCAGTTCTTCCCCTCAATCCTTGCCCTGTCATGTACAAAAAGGCATAGTGACCAGACAGATTCATTTATTTTCTTTCTGCCTTTACAACTGGAGTAGATGAATATGTCTCAACAACAAAATACTGTGAATTTATTTCGTATCTCATAATTTATCCAGTCTTTGACGCTGACATCCACTCCCTGCCCCTCCCCCACACACATTAAGTTGGAAGTAGAAACTACATTTTCAAATAATTTATCTATATGATTGTTTTATAATGGTAGTCTTAGCTTACTCATAGTTAAAATGTACTACATTTGAAAACAATTCTGTATCTATCTGATCTTTGTAACCTCTCTTCTTTTTTGAAAATGATCCAGCTTTCCTTTTTGACCTACATACTATCAAGTCTATTTGCAAAGCATTTGAACATATGCGTGTATGTTTGTGCGCATAAGTATGCATGCAATATTCAACCAAGTTTTAAAAAAACTCAAAAACAAATGAAAGCTGTAAGAAAAATTCAATAGATGCTCACTTCCTGAAGTTTTAAAATATTTTGATACTGATTTCATACCCATTCCAAGAGATAATATTCTGATACTTGCCAGCTGTGAGGATTGTATTTCAGAGAAACAACATTGGTACCATCTTAGTATATCATCATATTACAGCTGCTGAATAAAGAATAAATTTAGATTTTTAAAATAAGTTTCTTTTTCAAGGGAGAAGGTCATAAACGCTGAATGAATTAGTAATGCTGGTATTAATTTTTTTTGTATTTAATCCTTATTTCAAATATAGAAGCAAATTAAAGTTCCAAATTTTACTCTCTGAACACTCAAAGATCATACTGAGTTGTACCATAAAAATTCAGAGTATATGCAAATGTATAATCTGGACTTTAAGTCAGTGTTTTTCAACCAGTTAGTGGTGACCTTCAGGTTATGAAATAAATGAAGAGGTTTGTAACCAGCTATATTAAATGTAAAATAGTACATTAGAAAATGAAAAATATAGTGTACAGATTATTAGGATGCATCTCAAGTGGTAAATCTAGTTCTTGAAACTATTGCTTTGCATATGTTCAAATGTACTTTGCATATGTTCATATGTCATAAAAATGCATTTTTCTTTGTATTGAGATTCTTTTTTACATTTACATACAGAAAATATATAGATCTTTAGTGTGCAGTTCATTGAGTCTTACCATTCCATATTCCATGCAATCAATACCTCAATCAAAATATAGAGTATTGCCCTTACACAAGACTCTTCCATGCCTCTCAATTCTATTTCTCTCTCCTTTCCATAGAGGTAGCAACTACTCTAATTTGTCTTACTATAAATTGGTTTTGCCCTCTCTAGAATTTCATAAAAATAGAATGATAGAATATATTTTTTTCTTTTATTCCATTCTTCACTTGCTCTTGTATTGGTAGACATCCATCCCCCAAACCCACCTGTGCCAGTTTGAAGCTGCTATGTATCTAAGAAAAGTCATATCCTTTTTCTGACTCAATTTTGTGGGGGCAACCATGTTTCTTTAAATCCTGATTCAATATCATGAGTGGAAACTTTGATTGGATTGTTTCCATGGAAATGTGAAACACCGACTTGTAAGTGGGAACCTTTCATCAGATGGAGATGTGACTCTGCCCATTTAAGGTGGGTCTTGATTAGTTTATTGACATCCTTTTGAAGAAGAATGATTTTGGAGGAAACTCAGAGCTGATAGAGATGCAGGTATTTGAGATGATTGGAGGGCTCACTGAGAGAGCATGCACCTAAACACAGACATTTGGAGATGCAGAGCCCAGCAGATATCACCATGTGCCTTCCCATGAGGTGCAAAGCAAGCCAGAACACAGAGGAGTTATGTGAAGGCCAATGATGCTTAGAGAGGAAGCTACTGATATCAGAAGCTGGAAGCAACAGAACCAGAAACAAGGGCCAGCAGACACTAGCCATGTGCTTTCTCATGTAACAGACATTGGCCTTTCATGAGTCAAGGTATCTTTTGCTGGATGCCTTAGGTTGGACATTTTCATGGACTTATAAATGTAAAGTTGTAACTTAATACATGTCCTTTTTTAAAAGCTGTTTCATTTATGATATGTTGCATCCCAGGAATATTCAGCTAAAACACTATGGTTCAAATTACAATTACCATGGTATATTAACTGTGAGTAATTGTCATAAAATATAAACTTCACTGCTAACTCTTCAGCCCACAAATCACTACATTAATAACAGATGCTTATCACAATCAGTGACTAATCATTTCCCTTCTTTCAAAGTCTGTTTATGATCAATCATTGCACCTACTATTCACTTCATGTACAGACAGGAAAGCATGCATTTTAGTGTCTACTTATCTCCTAGTGAAAAACCCAAGTGATATTTTACAAAAAAAGAGACAATTTAAAGAGAAAATTTGCCCTTTTAAAGAGGGAAATGAAAAGTGATAATACTGGAAGTGGAATTTAAATTGAACATAAATGAAGATATAGAAGTTATAGTGGTGATGGGAATGTTGACACTGTTACATTTGAGAGAATCTACATATACAACCACAGAATTTTAGTGAGTGAATGTGCCAATATAAATAAGGGAAGTGGCTGTGATGAAAAGGATGGAGATGCCTCAGAGGAAGTGACACTGCAAAATATTGGAGACATTTAATGTTATAGAAAGCACAAAGGATAAACTATTGGTCTTTCAAATGGTATAATATTTATTGCATTGTGTTTCTCCTGGTGTTCAAATAATGCTAAATGCAATAAGTCATGCTAATGCACAAAATAAGTCTATAATTATAACCCAGAACAGATATACAAATAAAATTAATGAACTGCCCAATTGTGGAGGTAGTTTTGTATGTGAATGTAAGGTCTGGCTGCTGAAAATTGAACTATCCACACTCAAACTCTTTACCTTTATCTTATCTGGAAGCATAAAAAAATGAATTATAGATTTTAGGATGATAAAGTAGGCAAATAATGCATTCCACATTATCACAGACTTGTTAAGAATAAAAGAAGTCAAAAATATAAGTTAAATGTAATAAAATAAAAATATTAATATAATTTAAAGCCAAATTCTGTATTCTGGTATTCCTATTTTTCAGGTCATTTCAAGTAGATGTATCTATCCATTCAAAAGCATATGTAAGAAAGTATTATGATTGATTTACTCTTCACTTCCTGTCATAAAAAACAAAAAGGCTGTATATATAATACCACAAAAAGGTTAAGTTAACATACACATATAAGACCATCTCAAATTTTTTATAGCATTGTTTCTTTTCCTAGGCCATTATACTTGTTTAAATTAGTGAGTGATTTTTCATAGAGGATTTAATAGAAAGAATCCCACAATTGAAATTTACAGAATTCTAAACTCAAACAGATTTAAACATAATTGGGAAATTAACACTTGCTCAAGGGACAGCATGAAAGAATATGCAAATAATAGGTGTAGGATCCATATATTAGCTCTGTGCCCAGGTGGAGGTTTATCCTAGAGGCATAGATATTGATCTGATACCTTCATATTCAAATCACTACAGTCCCTCTCACTGACTGTAAAATGAGAAAATCTGTCCTATCTACCCCACAGACCAAACAAGAGCCTAAAATGGCAGTTTAGGCCAAATCTGTTTCTTGTGCTTTTCTATATAGGCAGCACCATGGAATGTATTGATTGGTTCAGTTTGGTTCAGTTTTCAACATATGGTCCTGAAATCTTAAGTATATGATTGATTGTGGGATAAGTATAGGGTGATAAACAACATACTTACGTGAAATTCTTCAACCAAACCTGTCATTTCAATTATATTGTATCTTCAAATTTATATTGGAATAAATCATCCAGTAACAACGTGAAGGTAGAGAAATTAAAAGATGTTTTAAAAGATGATAAAAACATAGGAAATGAGAATAAGATGGGGGAAAATGAGTCAAAAAAAGAAAGATGAGACTTTTGCCAAAAGAAGACACTGAGAGAAATTTAAAATAACAAAAATCATTGAAAACAGTTAAATAAAAGACTAAACAAATGGTACTTGGAAGAAATACTAGAATGGATAGAATTAATTATGCTTAAATAGGAAAATAAAATTGCAGGGCATTTTTTTACAATATGTGTAATAATTATACAACAAATAATATTTGAAAAGGATAAGTAGCTAAAATGTTTCTGCTGTTGGTATCGCCTGGATCTGCTGTTTTCATGCAGTACATAGGCAATTTCACAGAACACTAACATCAGATGAAGTCACTCTGTCTGTGAGAGAATGAGACAAAAATACAACATTCTACAATCACATCTTAGAATATACAAAACCAAGTAATCATTGCAACTGTGCTGGTTTGGAGCTGTTATGCCCCCCAGAAAAAGCCATGTTCTTTTAATGTGTCCTTGTACCCACTGAATTATTGTGGGTGGGACACTTGATTACATTGTTTCAACTGAGATTTAACCACCCAGTTCAAGGTGGGTCTTAATCCTTTACTGCAGTCCTTTATTAGAGGATAAAAGACAGAAAAACTGAGAGATCTTGGAGAGAGAGTAATACCCCAGAGATGACAGGAAAGGATCCACAGACACTCAGAGAGAAAGTCAGTGGAATAAAAAATTGAAAGCACTGGAATCAAAAAGCAAAGCATGCAGATGCTGGTCATGTGCCTTTTCATGTGTTTTTGTTTGCCAAATTCTGCTATACCAGAAATGCATTGGCTTTTACAATAGGGATTTATTTGTTTATAAATTTAAAATTATAAGACTATGGAAATCTCCCAATTAAGGCATCAGCAAGACGATACCTTCTCTGAAGAAAGGCCACTGGTATCTGATATTTCTCTGTCAGATAGCCAGGCACATGGCCAGTGTCTGCTGGCCCTTCTTTTCTGGGTTTTGTTGCTTTCAGCTACTAATTCAGTGGTTCTCTCAGCCACTCTGGTAGCTTTCCTCTGAGCTTCTCTGAGTGTTTCTCTCTCTAAGATCTCTGGATTGTTTTTTATATCCTCTATCCTCTCATAAAGGACTCCAGCAAAGAATAAAGACCCACCTTGAGTTGGGTGGGTCACATCTCAGTGCAAAAAACCTAACCAAAGGTCCCACCCACAATAGGTCTATACCGATAGGGATGGCTTAAAAAAGCATGGCCTTTTCTGGATACATATCAGCTTCAAAACAGCACACCTTGTTTTATAGTGGCAGAGAATTTGGCAAAATTGGGTCTGGGTGTTGGATGGAAGATAGAATTTGAAAATGACTGCTGGATTATTTAGTCAAAGAGATTCCCAAATTAAATATGGAAAACGTAGCCTGGCCTCTCCTTCTAGTTTATATTAAAATGTGAGAAGAAAGGGAGATGCTGAGAACTGAACTCTTGGGTACAAAAAAATCAGAAATTGAATAGTTTGGAATATGCTGAGCTTTCAGGAAATGAGTCCCCAGAGAATAGTGCTCCATGTGAAGATTTAACCAAACATGGAACCAGTCAGCCATTTCAGGTTGAGAGGATTGGAAATGGAGTTATCCAGAAAGAATTTGTGGAAAGTCCTATTGTCTGACAGTTGGGACCCCTGTGTGCTGCAGGCAAAGCCAACAAGATTGTTGCACAATCTGTATAAATGGAACCACTGCCAGTCTGGAATAAAAGGGACAGAAATTGGACAGATTGAAGGACAAGTGGCTTCAAAGGAGAACCATGAGAACACCCCAGTGTTTGAAGAGAACAGAGCCACTGTGTAAGCACTTGGAGAGGGTAGAAATGTCACTCTCTCAAGCCCTGTGGATAAAATATTTTTCTGTAAATCACTCTCAGACTTTGAAATCTAATGAACTATCCTCTGCAGTTTTTCAGAATTGTTGGGGTCTAGTGACCCCTGTTTTACTTCCAGTTTTTCCTTACGGAAAAGGAAATTTTTATCATAAGATTGTCCCTCCTTTTCATACTGGAAACAAACAGTTTGTTCTAAGTTTTACAGGTTCACAGCCAAAGGATTGTTTTGTCTTCAGATAGACCATGACTGTAAATGATTTTTATAAGACTTTGTGTTTAATATTGTTACTGAAATGATTTAGGCTTTTGTGATATTGTGGTGGAATAAATGTATTTTGGTATGAAAATAATGTCTTTTGGGGGCCCAGGGGGTGGAGTATGCTGGTTGCTAGCAATTAATTATCCCAGGAAAAGCCATGTTCTTTTAATTCATTCTTGTTGGTGTAGATCTGCTATGTATGGGACCTTTGGATAGGCTCTTTCAATTGAGATATGACCTATCCAGTTCAAAGTGGCTCCTAGTCCTTACTGGAGCCCTTTATGGGAAGATAAATTACAGAAAAGCTGAAAGAGCTTTGAGACAGAGAAACATCCCAGACATGCTAAGAGAGGACCCACAGATACTTAGAGAGAAAGCCACTGGAATCAGAAGCTGAAAGCAATAGAACCCTGAAGTGATGACCAATAGATGCCTGTCATGGGCCTTCCCATGTGACAGAGGAAACCTGGATACCAACAGCCTTTCCTCAGAGAAGATATCTTCCTCTTGGTGTTTTATCTGGACATTGTCATGGCCTTAGAACTGTAAATTTGTAAACTAATATATCCCCATTGCAAAAGCCAACCTATTTCTGTTATATCAATTTCTGGCAGATCTAGCAAACTGAAACAGCAGCCATAAAAATGACCAAACATTCCACTCACTAGTAGTGGTTCAAATTCTATAATCAAATTAATAAATATCTGTATTTGATATATAATTTATATTATATAAACCATTGTCATATGCATATGAAATAAGAATGTATAAAATACATATCTACCACTTATGAAATATGTGTAATGTAAATGGTGATAGAAATTCTATGTTAGAAAAATAGTCATTTTTTCAACCCCATTTTACAAATGATGATGCTGTGGCATATATAGAATTAGAAATTCAGAAGTTTAACCATAGGTATCTGAATGCACTAAGACCAAAATGTAAATTAGGATTACAATTCCAACTCTCCTAGTTAAAAAAAAGTGTTATCTTTAGACATTTACTAAATTTTGTCTATTTTCTCATCTGTAAAATATTTATGAAGTATTAAGTGAAATAAATCAAGTCGATCATTTCAGATAATTCCTAATATCCTAATAAAATATTAGTGCTTAATAATGAAGCCGAGCTTATCATGATTATTGTTAATACTAGTTATACTATCATTATATTAGATACTATTTTATAAACTAAATATTTTACAGTGGTGAAAGGTAGGATGCTATTTCTATTTGACTAGAAATCATGTATTATTTTGATCATTTTGTCAATGCAACTGAAGTGTTGCATTATTTGATAAATACTTGCTTTGTTATTTTTGAGAATATATGGGAAAATCTTCTGGCAGATCTTAAAAACTTTCAGTAATTCTCATGAATTACAGTTCCCAATAATCTTCAGTGCACTGATTTAAGTAAAAGTATTTTTTAAGACATAGAAAATAATACATGGCTATCTTGGTCTTTTTCCTACATTTTTACATTTGATCTTAAAATAATAACCTATTTCAATAATATGAGTTGATAAATTTTACTTTAATAAAGAATCACTATCATTTTGAGCACCAGAAAATGTGAAGCTTTTTGTGTGTGCCTCAATATCATTGTTTTGATATACATTAATTGGGTTTTGAAGTCAATATTCTGTGCACTGATAAATTACTAGAGATGAAACATTTTTTGGTGGTTTATAGATGTCTAGATAACATGTTTATTTACCAAGTTTATTGTTTTTCAAGTGATTTTTAAAAATATGTTTTCCTTCCCATTCCTTTTGTATAAATAGGTGTGGTAAATTAATATAATTTCATGCTGTAAGGATTATGGGCACAAAGAGTCTACAAGGAAAATTTTGAGTTTTCTCCTTTTATATTTTAGATTGCTAACATGTAAATATTAATAGAAAATATATAAGTATATATAATAGGAAATTTTCTGTAACATATTATATATGTTGCCATCAGATCCTCATTTGCTATGAAGAAGGCAATTTAGAGTAAACATAGAGTACTACTGGAAGTGTTATTGTCTTCAGTGGTTAAATGGCATTTCAATTCCTTCAATCACAATTTCTTCCTAGCCTCTTGCTTTCACACTTTATCTGCTCCTTTCATTTCTTGGAATTAATAAGATATAATGAAAAGTCATACGGCATCTGAGAACCTTGGTTTTCCCTTTGATTCCAAATGATTAGTTGCAATGATTTGAGAATCATTATGATATACTGTGAGCTTTCCCATTTGTAAAATGGGAGTAACAAATCTTCACTGATCTTTTTGGAAGATCAAGTGAGACAACCATCAAGAAGACACTTTGAATTAGTAACTTTTAATATATCTCCTTGTACATTTTTTGCCAGATATTAAATTAAGGTGTTTCATTCTATAATCATCAGCAATATTCCTTCATTAATATAAAGAAAAATCTATAGTATCTCAAATAGACAAACATGTTATGAAGAAAACAAAAACTGGCATGGGATGAGAATGTGTCATGATAAGTGAATAATGTTTTTTAATGAAGATCTCAACAATAGGGAGATATTTGAACAATGATCTAAGAAAGACTATGAAACAAACTTTTATTTTTCAATTGAAAGTCACTTTAGGCCAAAGAAACAAAGTTTTTAAAGACCTTGATGAAGGAATAAAGCTGTTTTGTTCTAGGAGGTCACCTAGGGTGGGGGAGTAGGAGAGAAAAGAAAGCTATTGGCATATCACATCAAGTTTTGTAGTCCATTTAAGGACTTTGTGTTTCTCCCTGAGAAAAGACAGACATGTGCTGGAAGTTTTGAACAAAGCAGTAATAAATGTTGGCTGCCTTCAAAATAGTTAGCAGGGAAATCAGGATAGAAACAACCAGTTAAAGGGTATTGTAGTCATGAGGATGATAATGGTTACACTAGGCTGACAATGGTGGATACAATAAGAAATGGTGGGATTTTGCATATATTATGGAATTAGAATTGCTGTTTGATGACAGGCTAGATATGAGCTGCGGGGGGTGGAGGAGTAAAAATTGATGTCAGTGTTTTAGTTCTGACTGTGAAGATTAGAAGTTCAGTGCTGGTCATGTTAATTCTGAGACTTCTATCAAACACTCCAATAGAAATGGTAAATAGCAAATTGGATTTCTTAATCTGGAATTCAATGAAGAGGTCTATTCTGGAGACCAATCTGGGTACGAGAAGTGGTATTTAAACCATAAAATACATCACAGAGGTAGTAGGTGCAGATAGAAAAGATGATCAAAAGTGAATCTGGGACTATTTTAAAGCATAGAGATCAAAGAGAGATAAACAAAGCAAGGCGAAAAGAAAGGACAGGCCAACACAGGTTAGTGTCTGGAAAATTAAGTACTCAGAAATATCCATTGTTGTAAGCAATATGAATATCAGTTTTAACCTGAAAAATAATAGAATGAGTACTGTCTGGGATGTAAAGCTTTGTTTGGAGTGGGTTCAAGAGAGAATGGATGGAAAATAGAAACAGATATAGCTAATCACCTAAGAAGCTTATGTAGATTTTGGTTTTGTTTGCTTTTTATATGTACAGAGGACAGATGTTGTGCTCACTGATGGGAGGGTTGTGGGGTTTAGCGAATTGACCTTTTATCTCTACACAGGAGGTAGTCCATGGGCTTTTATCAAGTTGGCAAGGAAAAAAACTAATGATGCCTGAGAAAGAGGAATATGAGAAAAACTACTCAATTTTAGTAGCAATAGGGAACAGTAACTAGTGTAAAAGCACTAAGTTTGCTCTTCATAGGAGGATGAAAGTTTCCTCCATCATAGCAGGAAGCAGCGAGGTTGGTTCAGGTACTACTGGCAGGTTGTGGATTATTTTTCTGATTTCTTCACTTGTCTCAGCATACAAAAACTCATCTGCTAAAATGAAGATAATTGAGAAGCTCCTGGTGGTTTTAGGAAAAGTAAAGTTTATAAGTTAGTTCTAGAGTATTGGGGGACTTAATGATTAAGGAAATGTGTTCTGATTGCTTGTAGATCTAAGGATCTACATAAAGTTAATACTCATGATTTTGAAGCGAGAGCAGTCAGCAAAATTGATTATTTTCTCTAACCAAATTAAGCTAAATGGGTACAGGTGTGAAAAGGAAGCATGCTGTATTTGATCAAGCTCATGATACATCAGTTAAGTACTATAGAGTGTCTATAATAGTCATGAGGTGAGGTTGTGCATATGGACTTTAAAAAACAATGTACAACCAAATATAACCTGGAAAAAAATAAGAGTCATGTTGTGAGTTGAGTAAAGCACAATTAAACTATGCTTATTGTTGGAATAATGGAAAAACAACACATTAAAAGTAGAATGATTGTTGCAGTTGTGGATTATGGACAGGTCTAGGTTTGTGTCCACAAATACAGCGGCTTAGGAAGCAGTGCAGTAGAAGGTTATTAGAAGAGTGGAACTTAGAAATGTGGGGCTGGATTATAGAAGGGTTCATCGGTGTGAGTGTTGAAATAATTCAGAATTATCATGAATAGTATTGAAGAGAATAACAATAAGCTAAGAGTTAAAATTGTTGTAGAGTGATTGGCGTGATTTAGGTTTTATATGACTGTTAAAAGGGGACAATAGAAGTGTAATGTGATTTAATAAAATGAACATGAGTCATGGAATTTTAGGAAAAAGGGAGAGCAAAGGTGCAAATGGACTACATCCCCAGAATCATTTGAATGAGGAGTTACTAACAACTATTCTAATTTTGTGGTTCACCCTATTTTATTTAAATGTTTGCCTTTCTGCTGTATTTAAAGTTACATTAAAAAAGGAAATAGGAAAATAGATATTTATGGAGGGAGAGTGATGGGATGATTATCACTGCAGAATACTTACACTTCTATTAATCCATTTTAGTTATTACATAGTAATTTTAATTCAAGTTTTTACTCTGTACTGCATTATCATCATATAGTGTAGTGACGCCAGAAGAATAAAAATGTTGTTCCTGAAATTGAGATGCTTATACCCTAGTAAAAGAATCAGACAAATAAAGTCATAATTACAATTCAATATTTGACACAATATTAGAAGTTTAAGGTCAAAATGCCAAGCAAAGAAAGAAAGTTGCATTAAACAAATGATAACTGAACTCTGGGCTATGTGTGAGTGGAAATTTTCCGGTCAAAGGTGAGGTAAATAATTTTTAAAAGATTACTATAAATCTGCCCTGAATGCATAAACTAATAAGGAAAATAGCATGTATAATGTAACAAGTGTATGGAGGAATTTGCAGATTTGTTAGTTAATGGACTGATGTAGCAAAAGTGCTCATGAAGAAGAAACCCATGTAATGGAAATATCAGATAGAATTTAGCTTGAGTTCAGGTGTAAGGAAACTTTTTTATAAGTTATTTCTGCATGTTACCTTTCTACTGAAAGAGTTTTTTTTTGCAGAATAATAGTCTTAGATAATATTTTATGATCAAATACACTCATGAAACACTCTATATCCTACTCATCCTGGGTGTAATTGATGATTATATGGGCCTTGAACTGTCCTTTTGCCAATTCAGAATTATCCACACACATTTGATTACACTGTTGGATACCTTTTTTTTTTTCTTTCATTTGTTGTCATAAGAAAAAAAATGCAGAAAATGGTCTAAACAAAAAGTGAACATTTTGGCTCACATATGTGGAAAGACACAAAGAGTATTATCGAACTGAAGAACAAATTTTAGGTATCAGGATTTGTCCCTAGAAGAGGGACAACTTCTATGAATCTCTCTCTCTCTCTCTCTCTCTCTCTCTCTCTGCTGAACTCTTTTTCTCTCTTTCTCCCATGTCATCAATGAATGTCCTTCATTCTGTCCTGGACTGAGAGCCAGAAAATGCTTATTAAATTTCAATCCCATAACAAAATAGCTGTACCATTTTGTCATGCTAAGTTCTAAATTCCTGACTCTAATTAACATATTTATATTAACTTAAACACCACAAAAATCCTATAAAGTAGATATTATTATTATCTCCATTTTATATACAAGGAAGTTGAAGCACTCAAAAGGTCTTCTCTTTATATTAAATTCAGGTTCTCCCAATATAACTTTCTTCAAACAGGTACAAATCAATAAATATCACAAAAAATTTAAATGATTAATCTGGATTACATGCCAACCAACATGTATGTATGTGTGTGTGTGTGTGTGTGTGTGTGTCAATGGTGAAGGTGTTGAGGGAGGTACATTAAGGCAAAATGGAAGAGAAGAACAAAGGTGGTTGCTACCACACATGCTGTCCCAGCAGTACATATTTAAGAAAGTGATGCATACATACATGTGGTAAATGCCAACCTTTCCAAGATAGCCAGTTACTATGTTACATCATCCTGGCTGTGATTTGGAAGATGGAAATAATACAGGAAATTAATAAGTTGATTAGACAAGTTATTAATTAATTTCAAATGCCTAAATGGGGAATATTAAGGAAAACAGAATTAAATTAAATTTAAAATCCATGTTATTTGGATGGATTTCTTCTGACTGTCACTTACTATGTAAAGAATTAACATTTGATACGTACTGAAAGCATTTATTGTAATAGCTGTGCCTACAAGGACATACACACAAAACTGCAAGGTAAAACAAAATAATTAAGTGATGTACATTAACTGTTGAAAACTATTAGACATAAGGGTTAGGTTTGCATTATAATAACATTATTGGATTAAAAAATCTGTTCAAAGGAAAGGTAGTGCCTTGTTAATCTAACTAAGAAAGTTGTTATATTGCAGTTATATTTTCAGATATTCTGAAATTATCTTAGTCATTTTTCATTAGATACTGTAGTTCCTAAACTTTATTTCTGTGCTAAGAGCCACTTCAAAAACAGTAACAATGATAATGGCAAGTCCAATGCCCTAGTGGACAATTAAAATGAGAAGGCTCATCAACTCACTTAAGAGAAAAATGATAATTTTAAATAATAAAGTTGAATTGCTTTAATTTGTAGTTAAGATAAACTAGTCACAGATATTTTCCTTTCTCATTTTTAAAAATAAAAATATTTTGATTACAACCTGTAATGTGTATAACACCATTGTAAGGCACTGCTGCCCAAAACAAAATTTTCCTTGTCTAAAATTATCTAACTAATCAATTTGATAGATCCCTTACTAAGAGTAAAAGTCATTTATATGTAGCCCCTATATCATAAACAATAATGTTTAGTGTGGCATGACTTATAATAATTAAAAAATGGAAGCAAACTAAATTTCTAGTCATAGATGTTTGGAAAAATGAATTACAGTTATTAATCAAAGGGATATTATCCATGTAAAAATAATGTTTCAAGTAAAATGCACTGACATGAGAAAATGTTTAAAACATTCTGTTAAGTAAAGCCAACAGAATACAAATAATACAACAATTATGGTACATATTAACTCTCTAAGAGAGAGAAAGCTTGAAAGAGAGAATGCAAGGAAGATTAACACAAAGTACCAAATATTCAGTGCCATATATGTTGAATTTTACCTTCTATTATAGAATTATTTTCTATAATTTCTATTTTTTGCCTCAATTATAGCTTGGTTGTAAAAATCAAACATTCATTAGTTTGTGCAAAAATATTCAAATAATATTAATAACTTTACAAAAGTTTTGGTGAATCTTCTCCTAGTTCATGAGTCTATAATATTTCCATTTTCTTTTTCTTTCATCTCAGAGGGAAACCAGAACCTGCTTTCCCTTTTTTTGTGCAGAACAATTATTTCCACAATCGGGCCTGAGGAAGTTTCACCTAATAACTCAAGAAGGCATGAGAGTTTTACACACACACACACACACACACACACACACACACACAATCACTATCCAAAACAACACAACAAAAAGAATGAAACTCCTTTTCTAAAATTGAAATTAAACATTTTTTTGAAAAATCTAAATTTTACTAAACTGATGTTAGAAATTTTGTGCCAAACACTATGTCACTTATACTCAGGAAATGCCAAATACTTGTAGCTTCATTTTGAAACTAACAATTTGCATGGTGTGTGTGATCCATCTTGACCAGTATGTTTTTACCTTAGGACAATATGGGTGATGCTGGGCTTGTTCTTACAGTACAGCTGAAATGCACATCTAAACTTCTTAGCCTCGTGCAGCTTTTCCAGATTTTATCTAAATAGAGTGTGTTTTGAACAAAATAGGGAAGGGGTCGAGTTGACTTGGAACTGAATGTGTTGCATTTATAATACAGTGAAGACTAAACTGAAATACATTAGATTACGTGAGATGAACAGGGTAAGATATAAAAAGCAAAGGAACAAGCTCATGGTTGCAGCCCTTGGGAGATATTCTCTAAGCACAGCCATGTACTCTGAAGTCAGGAAGAGTTCAGAATGAATAAGAGCTTTCCAGTCCTAGTCTAAATTCTAAAAGAATACTGAAAATATAGAAAAATTGAAATTGGTTTGGAGCTTGCCATGTTAGTGAGAAATATCAATTTTTGCAATTTCGGGGTAAGTTGGAGAGCATATGTGTTAGGGGTGAGGAAGATCTGAAATGTGATGTTGCTATTGATTTTGGTGGGATAAACATTGCACTATTTTACCTAAAACAAGTGGAAACTGCTTATGTTATCCATGGTTACTGTAATAACAGAGATGAAGTAAAGTGGTAAAATATTTCCTGGGCTGAGAGTCAGAAAATTTTTATTATATTTAAATTCCATAACAAAATAGCTTTACCATTTTGACAGCTATTGACCTTATGCTCCTTATTTGTAAAAAGGAAAAAAAAAAGAGATAAAATGCATTCCATTGAATAATGGCATTATATTTTAAAATCAAATTTCTTAAATATGTGAGAGTATTTGAAAATACTGGTCTTGTTAAAGAAAATATTTGTCTTCTTTTTATAATGTGTGATTGTCATTTTTTCCATTCTATTATCTTTTTTCTTTGTGATTTCATATGTATTCATCTGCATTTAGTAAATCTTTGATAAGTGCTTCATGGACTTTAGTTCAAGACTCTTGTCTTATCTGAAAAACATTTCTTGGTTGGTAGAAACAAATCCTCATATAGATATTCAGGACATGTCAAGTATAATGGCGTAAAGTAGGTTGAAAATGACAGGACCTGGCTTGTCATTGGAAATGGTTCCAAAAGAGTGAAGTTAATAATATATACAGCAGATATTCCATCAGGCAGCTGTCTCAGATCAGCTAGGAAATGGTCTTGACAGACAAATCTGTAAAGTAGTTGCCAGATGTTTAATGTCTAAATATTAGAGTATCACCAATGACTTTCTTGACTCCCAATGGTTCCATGAAGGAATATATCACAGACTTAGTATTTGAATCACGGAAGTTTAAACTTGGAGCAACTTGAGAGCTGAAAGTGATTTGCATTACCCCATACATCAACTCATTTCATAATATACATGTCTGATCACTTGATTCTGATATGACACATATAATCCTGTGGAGCTCACTACCTGGCCAGGCATATCTTCTGTTTGTGAATAGTTTCAAATATTATGAATTATAATTATGAGAAATTTCTAAGCTATTGTGGCAAAGTGAAACTAGAACTGAGCATGAAGAGTACTGACCAGGCTTTCTGAAAATGCTCCAACATAGGTATTGGGGTGGCCACACTCTTCCTGAAAAATGGTGCAAAAGGCCCACCCCACCCCCAAGCACAAGGTTGGACACACCCTTTTCACACACATGGGTGAGCCCCCTCTCTTAACCCAAGGAGGCCTCTTTAGTCCAGACCTTAGCGTCCATAGTTCTAATTGGAAGTCAATCTTTCCTCAATTCATCCCTTCTCTGTCTTTTTCAGGTTGGCAGTGGTTCTACTATAGAAATCTCACACAAAAAAATTTGTTGGCATTGTCTGTAGTTCACAGGGGTCAAAACCATCAGATAATAGAACATTCCACTGATCTTTCCTGCATAATTCCATTTACAATCCTGACTTCAATTGAAATGGCTTCCTGGTTCCAAATTCAGTTAAACATTCACATGGAGACCTATTCTCTGGGAGCCTGCTTTCTGGAAGCTCAGGGAGCTCTCTTGTAGAGCCACTTCTGGCCCTACTCTCAGAGCATACTATCCACGTTGGCTCAGAATTCTCTGAACCATCAACTTCTCTTTCCTCTGTGCTTAAGAGTTAAATTTCAGTCTTCCATCCAACAGCAGAACACATTTTTTCCAAGTTCTCTGTCACTTTAAAACAAGGATTACTTCCCCTCCAGTTTCCAATAGCACATTTCTCATTTCTTTCCTAAGACATTACTAGAACTAACTTTAACATCCATATTTCTATCAGCATTCTGCTAATAATGAATGATGTATTCTCTAAGATGAAACACATTTTCTCTACAGCTCTCACTCATTTTGAGCCCTCACAATTCTTCCTGCTTCTATCTGTTACAAAGCTGTTTCCACAGTTCTCATATTTACAATAGCAGTACCCAACTCTCCTGGTACCAAAATCTGTTTTAGTTTCCTTGGCTGCTCAACAAATACAATACAAATGGCTTGGATTAAACACTGGTAATTTATGTGCTCACAGTTGTGAGTCCAAGAGAAAGCTCAAACCAAGGCATCATGAAGGTAAGGCTTTGTTCCTTAAGACTAGTATTCTGGGGCTGGCTGCTGGCCAATCTTGGTCACATGGCCTTTACAGGCCTCTTTCTTCTCTTCCGGGTTCCAATGATTTTAGCTTTTGGCTGCTTCCTCTGTGATTTTCTTCCTCTGTGTCTGATTTTCATTCATTTTATAATGAACTCTAGTAATAGGTTTAAGACCCATCCATTTTGGAGGTGGGCTACATTTAACTGAATAACCTCATCAAAAGTTCCTACTTACAATGGGTTCACACCCACAGGAATGGATTATGTTTAAGAACATGTTTTCCTGGAGTACATACAGCTCCAAATCACCATATATATAAATAAACATAAGTAAAAGATATAATGTAAAAAAAAAGAAAACACATTTACAAAAGTAGCAAACAACATTTAATATTTAGGAGTAACTTACCAAGAAATGCACAAATTCTTTATGAGAAAAGTTTTTTAAAACTTCTGAATGACCAAAAGGTAGACTTGGCAAAATGGAAAAATACCTTTTGGTCTCAAATATGATGACTCAGCCTCCTAAAGATATGATTTTTCCCAGAAGTTAACTGACAAATTTAACATATTCATGTGAAAAATGTCAATGATCTTTTTTATACTTTAAGGTAAGTTGATGCTAAAGTTCATATGTTAGAGCATACATGCAAATATAGCCACTGAGAAAGAAAAACATTGAGGGGAGCAGACCCCACTGGATATTAAACATGCTATAAAATAAATAAATATAATATTGCCCTGTTAGGAGAATAGATAAACAAAATACAAAGGAAAACCAAAAATAGATTTAGGTACATATGGAAATTTAGAATGTGTTAAAGATGGCATCTAAAATCACTGGAGCAAATATGAACTTGTAAGTAAATGCTACTGATACAACTAGGTAGCCATTTTAAAAAGAGATAACATTTACATTCATACTCACATGAAATACAAAAATCAACTTCAAATAGATGAGGGGCATAAACATAAAAAAGTAAAGTCATGAAAATATTTCTTTAACTTCAAGGTAAGCAGGGAATGGCTTTTAAGCTAGGACTCAAAATCACAAAGCAAAAGAAAGAAAATAAATTTGACTCTGTACAAATATTTCCTTCCTTCCATCCTTCTTTCCTTCCTTCTTTCCTTCCTTCCTTCCAAACACCATAATAATATCAAAAGACAATTGGTAAAATGGCAGATATGTCCACAATTGGCGACCATAAGGGTTATACTAAACTTTAAACACACTCTCTATTTCATAGGGTATTGCCAGATAAAATACAGGAGAGCTAACTAAATTTGACTACAAGATATAGAAAAAATATTTGTTTTCAGTATACATGTGATGGCTTTATAGGCACCAGAAATTTGCTCAACTATGTGCAGTCCAATCTATAAGTGTGAGAGGACAAACCCCACCTTCCTGTCATTCAGTTAGACAATTATAAGGCTTATTTTATATAACTCCAAAGATCTCCAGTAAGTCTGGGCCTATTTGTCCTCCAAAATAACTCATTAATTAATGCATTCAGTATTAGGTGATATCTACATTCTGTTTCCCTTTCTTCATTTCCTTACATATGCTGCCTGTAACTACCTCCGAAAGGAACTGCCTGCATCAAAGTTCTTCTTTTAAAGGAAAAACATCTGAGATACATTTTGTCATTGATTTGAAGAAACTGTGCTTCTTCCATTGGTTAACCTTTGCACCTTTTTAAAAAATCAATTAATATATACCTAAGAGTCACCCCCAGAGAACCTCTTCTGTTGTTCAGATGTGGCCCCCTCTTTCTAAGCCAGCTCTGTAAATAAACTAACTATACCCCCACCCCTCAACATGTGGGACCTGACTCCTAGGGTTGAGCCTTGCCCTGGAATCATGGAATTGAAAATGCCTTCTTGACTAAAATGGGGAAAAGAATGAAACAAAATAAAGTTTCAATGGCTAAGAGATTTCAGATAGGGTCATGAGGTCATTTTGAAGGTTAATCTTGTGCATTGCATAGATATTCCTTTTTATTTTCTAGCACATTATTCCCCATAGTTAGAAAGATATACCTGAAACTGTCGAAATTGTAATCCATTAGTTTTGATTCTTGATGATGATTATGCTAACTCTACAGCTCTTATGGTGTGACTGTGTGATTGTGAAAACCTTGTGACTGGCACTTTCTTTATCCAGTGTGTGGGCAAATGAGTAAGAAAGACAAATAAATAAATAGTTGGGGTGAATAAGAGGTATGGGCTATTTTGAGAGTTTTAATTAATTTATTTATTTAGTAATAAGAATTTTCTAGAATTGATTGTGGTGATGAATGCACAGCTATATGATTATACTGCAAGCTATTGATTGTATACTTTGATTATATGGGATGTGAATATATTTAACTAAAATTGCATTAAAGATTTGATAGACATAAAATCAATTAACAGTGGTTTTGTGGTTCTATTTATGCACTTTTCATTGGGTTCCATTGATCTACATGTATTTTCTTTTACTAATACAAAATTAACTTGATTAATGTAGCTCTATAGTAAGTCTTAACATCTGAATGGATAAGTCCTCCAAATGTGTTCTCCTTTTTAGAATTATTTTGCCTATTCTTACTTTTTTACCTTTCCATATTTAGAGGCAGGTTGTCTATATCTTCAAACTTCCCACTGGAGCATTGATTGGAATTGAATTAATTTTGGGAGATAGTTGGCATCTTAACTATATTGAGTTTTCAATTCCATGAGCACAGTATGCCTCTTGATTTATTTAATTATTCTTGAATTCTTTTATCACTTTTTGGCAGTGTTCTGCATATAGATTCTACATATTTTTGTTAGACTTATAATAAATTATTTCTTTTTAGGGTAGAAGGCTATAGAAAATGAGGCTGATTGATTAGCTGTTGTTGCTGTTAATTTTAGATTTGAATTATTCGTTGCTAGTATAAAGAAATAAATTGATTTTCATATAATGACTTTGAATCCTACAAGCTTGTTAAACTCATTTATCACTTCCAGCACATTTTGTATTGATATTTGGGATTTTTACATAGATAATTATGTGATCACTGCATAGGACTGTTTTAGATTCCTCCTTTATAAACTGTATAATCATGTGTTCACTTCATAGGAACAGTTTTGTTTCCTCCTATACAAAATATATGTCATTTTTTCTCACCTTATAGCACTTTCTAGGATTTCCAGGATGATATTGAATAGGAGAGGTGAGAGTAGACATCCTTGTATATTCTTGATTTTAGGGATAAATTTTCCAGTCTTTCATCATTAAATATGATGTTATCTGTGGGTTTTCCATAGCTGCCTTTTATTGGGTGTCATGGTTAGGTTCATGTGTCAACTTGACCAAGTGGTGGTACCTGTTTGTCTGGTTGGGCAAGTGCTGGCCTGTCTGTTGCGATGAGGACATTTCATAGAATTAAATCATGATCACATCAGCTGCATCCACAGCTGATTCCATTTGTTATCAGCCAAAGGGAAGTGTTTTCTGCAATGAGTAATGCTTAATCTGATCACTGGAAGCCTTTTAAGGAGGATTCAGAAGAGACAGGCTCTATTCCTACTTCAGCTGGCGAGCCTCTCCTGTGGAGTTCATCCAGACCCTCCATTGGAATCGTCGGCTTCACAGCCTGCCCTGCGGATTTTGGACTCTGCGTTCCCACGGTCACATGATTCACTTTTATAAATTTTATATTTGCAAGTGTTCCCCATTGATTCTGTTTCTCTAGAGAACCCTAACTAATACATTGGGTTAAGGAAACTCACTCAATTTTTAGTCATAATTGGATGATTTCCTTAAATTGCTTTACAGCATCAATTGAAATAATCATATGTTTTACACTTTAATCTATTAATATGGTGATTATATTGATTGATTTTACAATATTAAACCAGATTTTCATTCCTGGTATAACTGTCTCTTCATTATATATATATTTATTTTTCTACATTGCCGATTTAAAATTGGTAATGCTATGATGAGGATTTCTGTGCTATATTGATGAAAGATACTGATCTATAGTTTTTTTTTTTTTCTTGTGATATCCTTCAGTGGTTTTAGTTTCAGAGTAATGTTGGTCTCATAAAACAGGAGTTGGGAGCTGTTTCTTCCCATTCTCTTTCCTAGAATATATCATAGAGAATTGGTCATATTTTTTTTTCCTAAACTGATTACTAGAATTTACTAGGGAAATAATCAGGGTCTATAGTTTCTTATTTTGAAAGATGTGATAACTCTATTCATTTTTTTCATATTAATATAGGGTAAATTAGGTTATCTATTTCTTCTTGGATGAGTTTGGTAGTTTAGACCACAGGAGAGTAAATATGAATCCAGGAGTTTACATAAAAGCTGCTATTCAGCTCTGTTTCTCCTCTCCTGAAGAGGAAAAGAAGCTTTCTCTATAGTAAACAAATCAGTTGGAAAGTAAATGAGGGCCCCAGTTTAACCCCTATTTGAACACATGACTATGGAAATCTGTTACTATCTATTCAGCCACACTTTTTTCTATTTTTAATTTTTTTAAAGAACCAATAAACACCAAACAAACACAAACATTCTTAACTTTTGATCATTCCATTCTACATATATAATCAGTAATTTACAATATCATCACATAGTTGCATATTCATCATCATAATCATTTCTTGGAACATTTGCATCTATTCAGAAAAATAAATAAAAAGAAAACAATAAAATTCATACATACCATACCCCTTACCCCTCCTCTTCATTGATCACTAGCATTTCAATCTAAATTTATTTTAACATTAGTTTCCCCTATTATTCATTTTTATTCCATATGTTTTATTCATTTGTTGATAAGGTAGATAAAAGGAGCATCAGACACAAGGTTTTCACAATCACACAGCCACATTGTGAAAGCTATATCATTATACAATCATCTCCAAGAAACATGGCTACTGGAACACAGCTCTACATTTTCAGGCAGTTCCCTCCAGCCTCTCCATTACATCTTGACTAACAAGGTGATATCTATTTAATGCATAAGAATAACCTCCAGGATAACCTCTGGAATCTGTTTGGAATCTCTCAGCCATTGACACTTTATTTTGTCTCATTTCACTCTTCTCCCTTTTGGTCGAGAAGTTTTTCTCAATCCCTTGATGCTGAGTCTTAGCTCATTTTAGAGGTTTTCTCAATCCCTTGATGTATTCAGCCACATTTTAACTTCAAAATCTTCTCTTTTAGCCTAGCCTCCAGTTTTCTTTTGCTCAGAATCCCTAACCAAGCAGAAGTATGAAATTATTTTCTCCACATTTCCAGTTTTCAGGCATTAATTTTTCAATAGTTTTTTCTGCACTATTCCAATTTTCTAAAGCTGTTGGAGTGCAATATGCCATAAATGGATTGGCTTTTACAAAGGGGATTTATTAAGTTACAAGTTAGAATCCTAAAACTATGGAAATGTCCTAATTTAGGCATCAATAAGAGGATATTTAGAACAGATTTTCAGCATGAAAGGAAAATGATAGAAATATAAATGTAATCTTAAATTTAATTGGCAATATAAAGACTACTTTCTGGCTCTAACCTTTATAATTTGAAACGATAACCAGTCCAGTAGACCTGAACACTCCTAATGTCCAGATTTTGGTCTCTAATTCTCATTTTCTCTTGAGATATGTTGAATTCCACTTCTCAGATAGTAAATGTGCAAGATGGATCTGGCAGATCTTTTAAAAATAGAAACAAAGAAACCTATTATTACTACCAGAGTTTTGTCAAGAGGTCTCAGCAGCAACTTAACATGATTACTACTAACTAGTGATGGGACAATTTGAGTATCAGTATGAATAACTATTGCAAGAATTGAAGCCAATCAAATATATCAAAATTAGTTCAAAATGGCATTACAAAAAAAAATAACATATTCCTCTATTTTGGAGTATCACTTCATTCTGTACACTAACAAATATAGAAAATATTGTGTATTTAATTTATCTTTCTTCTCAAGGTAATCATATTATGCATGAGGGAAAATTTCTTTTCAGTTAGGGACTTAACTATTAAATCAAGAAGGCATAATAGAATTAGAATATCACCAATTTGCACACTGCTAATAAATTAACCAATCATGCAATAATAATTATGGACCATTAAAATCAGGGAAAACACAATAATCCCCATGAAATATCCTTACAAATATATTTAAAGCTAAATCAGATCAAGCATCTTAGTATTACTAGCAATTTACATGAAATAAAATATGGAATAATATGTTTAGGAAGCAAGAGTGCAATCAAAAAAAAATCTAGCCGGTATGATACTCACCCAGGCTAAGGACTCATTTTCCACAACAAATAATTTGCAAGAGTAAGGAAGAGAGCTGAAGAGTGAATCAACAGATTAAAACAAATAACTTAAAGACATATTAACAGATTGCAATACTAGGACCTGAATTTAAATTGTAACTAAGCTATAAAAATATATTGTGAAACATTTAAAAATTAAATATTTTTATATCTGGGTTTAGTTTTAATTTATCAGTATGGCAGTGGTGGAAGTTAAGGTTGAGGGTATAGATTAAATAAAATTAGACATGTATTGAAAGTTCTCAAAACTCGGTGATAGGTACATGAGCCTTGATTACATTGTATTCAGTGTTTATAATGTTTATATGTTTCATGTAACTCTTAAAAACATATATAAAATGTGAGGTTATTTCCTAGTACAATTCATCAGAACTAAATCCAAATGCAAATGTGATCTCAGATGTGTCTGTGGCTGAACATACAGCCTCTGCTAGATTTATTAATTGTGCTAACTCTTCTAACTCACCCTATATTTAAAAGAACATAATCTAGTTTAAGATTTGTGATTTCACTCAATTTCTGATGTTTGGACCTTTGGACAGGGATACAGGATTTTCTTGAAAATAAAGAGAAATGAGAGTGACTTCATAGTATGCTAAAAGCCTCGTATAGAAAATGAGGGAAAGCTAATAAATCTCTACCTATTCGATAGGTTTTTTTTACATTGATTATCTGTGAATTAAACTTTTTTTATTTCTAAATGGAGCATCACTAGATAATAACATCTATTATAGGTTCATTGCTCCATTTTAATTTAATTTATTTAAATTTTGTGTTTGTAATCACAGAATCATGAGTAAATGTAATTATAATTGAATAAAAATAAATATAACCCATCTATCTCCCAAAGGACTGTTTTAATTTATTGCTGCTTTTTCTTTTCTTTTTTTTTTTCATTTTAAAAAGTTGTGGCCCGAAAAACATCCAGACCTAAACTTTCACACTGTTGACCACAGACACACTATTTTGATTTCTCACTTTCTCCACAGTTTTCATAGCTTTGTTGGTAAACAGTGAGATATTTTCAGTGTGGGCAAAATTCAATCACATTTTATATAAAGTGACAGCTCACAAATTTTCTATTAGAGTACATTTATATGGAAAACATCATATTTATTTTATTAGGATCTTTAAATAAAATATTTTATTTTAGTGATCAATGTGTCTAATGCTAAAGCTAGCATTGGAAAAATTTAATTCTTTTCCTGACTACCTAAAACACAGTTCTCCTGAGGTCATTTGTTGAATGCCCCCAGTGCCCAACATCATTTGCTTCCTTGTATGCATCCATTTAAATAGATTTTGCATTGCATCTGTGTTTTAAAAAAAAAAAATTAAATGTCTCACTCATTTCAGTATAAAGCCACTCGATTTTTCTGTGTTTGAGGACCTGATATACTATTATTTTGCAGCCCATTCAACAATTTTAAACTCCTGAAAATCTTGCTTTTTCACTATATTGTGATCCACTGCATTTAGATGTGACAACCAATAATCCTATTTTCCCTTATTCTGTTTTGCTTATTGTTATATAATTAAATATATATTTTTAATATTTTTTTTATAAATTAAAAACTCAGTTATCAAATAGTTGTCTAAATGAAACCAAATTGATTTGAATTGTTCATTACCGCTTAATTTATTTGTTTATGTTATCTCTGACTCCATTACTTTTATTAAACATATTGATATTTACATAACATTATTTCTTTTGTTCTTTCATTCTTAGTTTTAAGGGTTACCCCTATTTTCATTCTGTGATTCTCTGTTAGCCATTCCAAATATGTTTGAGGTGCCTTTAGATATTCAAATAATGATTTTCTTAAAGACAGTTGATTATAAAACACCAGCACTTAGAGGATGGCTATAGACTAGAGGCATCATTTCAAAGTATATGCATAGGGTTTGATATCATATTCCTAAGAAGAATACTTGGAGGCTAAAAGTAGACATTCATTAAAAGAAACATGGGGAATATTATACTGAAGGAAAAGAGAAGAGGAAAGATCACTCAAAGAAATGTGAAAAGAAATATTTAGAAATGCTGGTAGATAAAATAAGGACAGACTATATAAAAGATTGTCAGAATCTAAAAGAAGCACAAGTTTCTAATTAAAAAGTTGCCTTTATCATTATAATGATGAATTCAGCAAGGTATTTATTTATTGATGGTAAAATGACCAATCAAATATTATAAAAATTTTAAGATCTGCACCACGGCTAGAAGCTCAATGAATTGCACTGTAGAAAGGATCAGCCTTAGAGGAAAAAATCATGCATCTACTTATAAATCTTCTCCCTATTAGTGCAGCATCTCATCAAAAGGAACACTGATATGACCCCAAATATGCATCCTGATTTGATGCCAATAGTGACTCAAAGCACAAACTAGGAAATGTCTCAGTGGCATCCCTTTCATGGCTGTAATTCAATTACTTTCATGGCAGTTAAGTTATTATGCATGCTCCCTCAAACGAAAACCCTACTATTGGACAATTACTTCTTGAGAAGGCATGTACAGAGGTGGATGAGAATAATTGGGATGGTAACTGGACCAAACAGAAATTGGTTCATGGAAAACATAGGGATGTACAGAGGTGGATGAGAATAATTGGGATGGTAACTGGACCAAACGGAAATTGGTTCATGGAAAACATGGCCTCTGGTACAGCATCTTAACCAAACTGAAAGAATAAATTATATGAATATAAAATTTATCTAAAATACTTCCTAGGACTTTGGCTGCCTACCAAGTTGTTCTGTTTGATAATTGAATTGGCTTTCAAAATTTGCATTAACCAAACTTCCTCAGGGCTTTAGAGGATGATGCTAGTGTAAAACAATTGGACACTTAAAGTGTTTTAGAAAAATCTACTCTTTTTCTAGAAAAAGTTCAGGCTTGAATTGTTCTTTCTTCGTTCAACAGTAATCAAAGGGGAGGAAATCATCCCCCCTATAAAATATATAAAATATGTATAAAAGAATATAAAATGTTTCCAAAAATAGAAAATATAATATCTAAATTTATTTTAGAGTGTGTCTGTCATGAAATCTCTATCATATTTAAATTGCATGGAATCTGGGGAAAAACAATAAGGAATTTGTTATGAGCTCAAGATAACATTCACGTTTATCAAGAGAGTAAAATCAGTTGTTCACCCAGTAAAATCAGTTGTTCTCACATGAGAAGTAAAACAATAAGAATAAAATCGACATTTTAAAAAGTAAAAACAGAATCAGCATTAAAGAAAATGTAATCAGGAATGTGGATGAGCACTTAGTTCCTCCAATATATAGATGCAAAAAGAGAGATCATAAAAATAGAACAAAATATGGATTTCAAATAGGGATAATAAATATTCAGTAAAAAGACTCCAAGACAAATCCACAAACACTTTATTACAAAAATTTTAAACGTAAAGATTTACTGAAGGTAAAGACAATATATATCAATGGTAGATAGAAAAGCAATTGTATCAGGTAAAATTAAGGGAAAGAAACTAAACTTGAAGGGTAAACTGGAGATATTTTTAATGTCATGTCTAAAGGAAGCAGTCTGTATTACTCAGGCAAAACTTAGTTTAGCCATATAGAAAGAAAAAGTAAAATGGTTTTAGAATCAT
>PVIY010000455.1:0-171019 GCA_004026745.1 Myrmecophaga tridactyla
TTTTAGTAGTCAGAATTTGTTTATTAATGCCATAATTGGTGTTTGGTTGGACTCAGTCCCTGCTACTGTTAGAGTCTCTTTCCTTTCCCTCCGGGAAGCCGCCTGTGGGGGAGGGGTGCCGGGCGCCGCGGCTTGGGGAACTCACGGTTCTGGAGACTCGCAGTCGGTCCAGCTGGTCCAGACTGGGGTACGCTGTGTGTCCGGTCACTATCATGGCTCCGGGAGCTGTTCTGTACTGTTTCTGGTTATTTAGTAGTTGTTCTGGAGGACGAACTAAAACGCGCACATTGCTAAGCCGCCATCTTGGCCCCAACCTTCTTCTTTTTTAAAAAAAATAATAAATTGTTGAACTTCTTTGGGATTAAAATCTAGAGTCAGGAATTTGTTTCTAGAAAGGTCTTTAAAAGGTTTATAAATTTGGGGGATTTAAAAAATTTTCATCCAATTTTGAGAGGCTGTGCTATATTATGAATAACCTGATATTTCCTTGGGACTTTGGGTACCTGTGTGACCCCTAAGACTCAGATTAGTAGTTCTGCGGAGCTGAAAGTCAGAGTCAGCAGTGCCACATTCAACAACTGCTAAAGAACTAAAGGGGAGAAGGGTCTTCAATTATAGATAAGAATGAAGTAGATTGGGTCAGCACTAAGGTAAATCAGAATACAGAGGTAAGGAGGACATTATCTGAATTTTAGAACTTCACGTACTCTATGAGAGCAAAGGAAAAGAAGTTTATTTTGTCAAAAACCTAGATTTACTGTGCACATAATATAACTCAACCTGTCTAGATATATCATTTATACAACCCAAACACATGGAAACCAGAATGGGAATGAGGGCTTGTAATTCTGTATAGCTTATGTAAGCCCAGATGCACCCCAGAGTATAGTGAGCAGATAATTTAAAAGTATTGGCCAAGTCCGTTGACAGACTGGAGAAAAAATATGAAACTATTAAACTTTACCACCAGGGAAACCCCTGATACTGTCTCACCATTTGGGACTCTCAAGTGAAAGACCAAGCCCTTGATCTTTTGTTTTTTAAATGTTTTTATTGACAAATCTTAACAAACATATAGTCCACACATGGTGTACAATCAATGGCTCACAATAACATCACATAGTTGGGCATTCATCCCCATTAAAACACCCATACATCCCATACTCCTTACCCCTTCTCTCATTGACTACTAGTATTTCAATCTACTCAATTTATTTTACCCATTATCCCCCCTACTATTTATTTTTTAATCTATTTTTTTCACTCATTTTTCCATACCCTGGATAAAAGAAGCATCAGACACAAGGTTTTCACAATCACACAGTCATACTGTAAAAGTTATATCTTTATTCAATCATCTTCAAGAAACAAGACTACTGGAACACAGTTCAACAGTTTCAGGTACTTCTCTCCAGCCACTTCAATACTCCATAAACTATAAAGGAATATCGATATAATGCATAAGAATAACCTCCAGGATAAACTCTCAACTATGTTTGAAACCTCTCAGCCACTGAAACTTTATTTTGTCTCATTTCTCTCTTCACCCTTTTGGTCAAGAAAGCTTTCTCAATCCCATGATGCTGGGTTCTGGCTCATCCCTGGAGTTCTGTCCCACGATGCCAGGGAGATTTATCCCCTTGGGAGCCATGCCCTACGTAATGGGGACAAGCCCTTGATCTTGAGGCTTGCTCTTGTGAAACTAATTTATGTAGCAGAAAAGCAAAGCCTACCTATACTTATGCCAAAGAGTTACTTCCAGAGGACCTCTTTTGTTGCTCAGATGTGGCCTCTTTTTCTCTTAAGCCCCACTCTACAGGGAAAATCATTGCCCACTCTACATGGGAAATGATATCCAGGGGTGAAAGTCTCCCTGGCAATGCGGGAAATGAATCCCAGAGATGAGCCAGGCCCTGGCACCCTGGCATTGACAAATAAGATGAAAGAGTTGTAACAAATAAGGTGTCAGTGGCTGAGAGAATTCAAATAGTGTCAAGAGGCTACTCTGGAAGCCACTCTTATGCAACCATCGGCTAGATTTTGCTATTTACCATAGTTTGTCAAATCTGAACCAAAACCATTCCTGCCAACCCTTAAGATCACCCTAGGCTTTCTCTGAGATCCAATAAAAGTTTCATGCATTATGATTACTTTCCAGAAACTTACAACCTCCAGATGGGTTCCTAGGCCAGATAAGTCCTGAAATCCAGAGCATCAACTCTCCAGAACATCAAGTTAGTTCCATCCCCATATCCGATATTATTGACAGCCCTTTCCACCATGAAAAAGTTAGAATGAACATAGTCCAAATATACTTAAAAATTGGGAGAAAGATCAAAGGAAAAGGAGGAGAAGATAGGATTTAACAAAGGACTATGATCACTGAATCATATTGATATTCTCTTCAGTCTCCAGTGTCTTGGAGCAGCTAGAAGGAAAAACCTAAAAATTGTGGAACTGTAATCCATACCAAACTCTGAAACCTGTTCTACAACTGTTATGATGTACTTTGAAATGTATTGCTTTTTTGTATATATGTTATATTTCACAATAAAATTTTTTTCATCCAAATATGAAAAGACCCCCTACTAGAGCCTTAAAATTCATTTAACCACTTCCATTTTCTGATTTATCTTTAATAGGTAGTAATACCTAGCACTTAGCTTTTTCTTTTCTGCTAAAGAACCCTTTTCTTATAGTTTCTGAATTCATCCTTCCTTTCACTCTTTCAGAGTTGCTTTTGAGATATATTTAAAGATTACCAACGTTCTTCAAAATTTGAGTAATTGGGGATAAAGTAAATGTTTAATATTTCTTTCCCAGAAGATGTGCTGCTGAGCTATGGTGAGGCTATAGTATCACAGACTACTAAAATGCAAAAATGAAAAGTGAATTCTGAACGCAGGTAAATGTATCATCAAGGTAAGAGATACTGGGTCCAAGTTCCATATTTGGTTTAAATCTTTCAAGAATGTAATGTGCCCTAGATATTTGAGATCACATTACATGATGTGACTAATGTTGTGGCAGAAGGTAGAAAAATGGGCTATCTGTTAACATTTAAAATATTTGTGTCCAAAGGTGGGATTAGTTGCCAGGTAACATCACTATCTCCAAAAAGAATAGGAGAAAGCATGTGAGGAAGGATAGGGAGAGAGAAGGCTAGAGAAGTATAACATAGGATTGTCTTTAATCGAATAGTGATTTTCTACGACTTTAACTTCATTGACGCACTCACAAATACATTACTTACACAATTCTGGCCTTTTTACCTCATTGATTACTGAATTTTCAGATCACATGTGTGCTGATTTGAACAGAAGTATGCCCCCTAAGAAAAGCCATGTTTTGATATAAAACCCATTCCTTAAAGGTAGAATAATCTGTATTCAATACTGTATGTTTGAAACTGTAATGAGATCATCTCGCTGAATGATGTGATTTAGTTAAGAATGGTTGTTAAACTGGATTAGGGGATGACATGTCTTCACCCATTTGAGTGGGTCTTGATTAGTTTCTGAAGTCCTATAAAAGAGGAAACATTTTGGAGAAAGAGATTCAGAGAGAGCAGAATGATGTAGCCATGAGATGCAGAGAGTCCACGAGTCAGCAACCTTTGGAGATGAAGAAGGAAAATGCCTCCCGGGGAGCTTCATGAAACCAGAAGCCAGGAGAGAAAACTAGCAGATGATAATGCTTTGTTCGCCGTGTGCCCTTCCAGCTGAGAGAGAAGCGCTGACTGTGTTCGCCACATGCCTTCTCACTTGAGAGAGAAACCCTGAACTTCATCGGCCTTCTTAACCAAGGTATCTTTCCTTGAATGCCTTTGATTGGACATTTCTATAGACTTGTTGTAGTTGGGACATTTTCTCAGCCTTAGAACTATAAACTAGCAACTCATTAAATTCCCCTTGTTAAAAGCCATTCCATTTCTGGTATATTGCAGTCCAGCAGCTAGCAAACTAGAACAAAATGTTTCTCACTTTTAGGTGTCCCTGTCCTATCAGTTGGGATCTTGACCTCTCTACTCAGAGATCTGCTTATCAGTGGGTGAAAGAATTTTCTTCTTCTCCACCCACTTCCTATTAGACAGGCTTTTTGTGCTACAGCCCGAGCAGGTGGCACTTAGGGGCAAACAGAAGTCTAATTAGGCCTAGGCAGACAGAGTTGGGCCAGTGCCTCTGGAAAGGTTGGTGCAAACTGACAGAAGTCCGTTTACCAATGTAGGTGACTTCCCTGAGACAGCAGCTGGGACAGGTTCTGAGGTTCTGAGGCAGGGAAGGTTAGAAATAGCACAGGCAAGTCATCTAGTCCAGCAACTCAGCACCTGGTTTATAATCAATCAATGGAGTATTGGTGCTGATAAGGATTCCAGCCAAAAGGATTCCTAAGAAGAGACCCTCTGTCCCTGTCTTAGTATCCAAGCTGCTATGACAAATAGCACACAATAGGTTGATTGAAACAAAAGGAATTTATTGTCTCATGGCTTTGAGGCTAGAAGTCCCAAATGAAGATATTAGCAAGGCTTGCTTTCTTCTGGAGTCTGCAGCATTCTGCTGCTGGTTGCTGGTAACCCTTGGCGTTCCCTGGCTTTATCGCTGCCTCCCCTCACAACATGATGCAACCAGAAAATTAACAAATGTGTTTTAGCTCACTGAATTATATTTTAGGCATTTTCTAACCCTCTGGTACACTGCAATATAGTCTTGATGCGTGTTAAACTTCTGAAGTAGCCAGAAGTCAGTATCCGTAACTGACTGAACTATAGCACAGTTGCCTTGTTTCTTTGATGCTGACACTATGTTTTGTAACTGCAAAATCCTTACCTTAATCAGATAATAACGAGATAATGTGTGACTGACCCCATTTGTGACCCCTTATCTTATTTTGCAACCTCGAAGTTCCAATTCCCAAGCTATCTTGCTAGAACAAGTCAGTTCTAACCAGAGTTAGCCTGCCTGACATGAGCAATATCTAAACCTTAAACTTTGAGTGAGCTAAATACGTGTATACTCAGAGATTAGACCATTTCTAATCGTGTCATTTCAAATGACCCAGTCTCATTATCCTAAGCCTGCCTGCCTTTCTTTAAATGCTATAAGACACTAAAAGTCTCCTCAGCTTGGGAGACAGATTTAAGGCCCCTATAGGCCTCCTGATCTCCTTGCTTCACACTTGGGGATAAACTGTTTCTCTCTCAAAACCCCAGTGTCAATTGACTGCGGTGTGCATCAGGCAAGGATTCACATTTTGAGCCACAATAGTGATGTCCTCTCCTTTTGGGGGGCCTTTGCGACTTCTGGGCTCTCTTTGTAAGGCCTCCAGTCATAAGAATTAAGCTCCATCCTCATCCAGTTTGGCCACCCTTTAACAAAAAATAACTTCCTCAAGAGGGCTTATTTACAACGGGATGGGTTCACATCCACAGAAATGCAGACTAAGATTTAAAAGTCTGTCTAAATTAAGGTACATAAATCAGTCTACCACTCCCCTATTCCTGATGGAAATGCAAAAAGCAAGTATCCTGCAAGGCCAGAGGGGCTGACCCAAGGTTCCAAGTTATGGTCGACCTCCTTTCTGGGTAGCAGAAAATGTTAGGCTGTGGCACTTCCAAGAGCCACCATGTAACTGGCCATGGGAACTGCTCATTCACCTTCACCATTCGCTACTGATGAGCTATTTAATCCTTCTGGGGAAAATGTCAACGACTTTTCACATAGATTTGCCATAGTCAGAGATAAACCGCATTTTGAGTAACACAAAGATTATCAAAGAGTTTTCTTTTTTTTTTTTTGTATGCTGTTTGGCGGGGTCACATTTCATTATTTTTCCATGTGAGTATCCATTTGTTGAATTTTTGTTTGTTTTGTTTGTTTTTTGAGAAAGTGCATGGACCAGGAATCAAACCCAAGCCTCAGAATCAAACCCGAGCCTCCCACATGGCAGGCGAGAATTCTACCACTGAACTACTCTTGCACCCCCTACCAAAGGGCTTTCTAAAACTAGTTTTCACAAACCAAATTTTATTTTTCCCTTATATTTTCACTTCTAAGATGAATTTACATTAATTTTTAATGAACCATTCACAGTGGCTTCTGACACACAATTTAACTCTACTTACTCTCTATGGTCCTTGGCTAGTAGTTATTGTTCTATTAACATTGAACAGCAGCAGGGAGCTATTCTGAACTCTGCAGAATCCTCCTTTTAATGTGAATAACATCCTCTAAATTATCTTTCACAAGATTTGGATTTTACATGTTAGGTTTTCTTAAAGGAGGTACACCTTTCAGTTAACAGACTCATATTAAACAATTATTGGCTTCTCTACCAATTAAAGACATAAATATTCAGCAATTTTCATAGTTTAAAAGTTAACTGTGGCTGTGATATACCAATTATTTTAGAATGTAATTGCTGATATCAGATCAATAGGGGCAAAAGGGGGAAGAGTGAAATGAGACAAAGTCTCAATGGCTGAGAGATTCCAGAGTCAAGAGGTTATCCTGGAGGTTATTCTTACGCATTCAGCAGATATCACCTTGTTATTCAAGATGTAACGGAGAGGCTGGAGGGAACTGCCTGAAAATGTAGAGCTGTGTTCCAGTAGCCATGTTTCTTGAAGATGATTGTATAATGATATAGCTTTCGCAATGTGACTGTGTGATTGTGAAAACCTTGTGTCTGATGCTCCTTTTATCTACCTTGTCAACAGATGAGTAGCACATATGGCATAAAAGTAAATAATAGGGGGAACAAATGCTAAAATAAATTTAGTTTGAAATGCTAGTGATCAATGAAAGGGAGGGGTAAAGGGTATGGTATGTATGAATTTTTTTTTTTCTGTTTTCGTTTTATTTCTTTTTCTGAATAGATGCAAATGTTCCAAGAAATGATCATGATGATGATGGATATGCAACTATGTGATGGTATTGTGAATTACTGATTATATATGTAGCACGGAATGATCAAAAGAGGAATGTTTGCATTTGTTATGTGTTTTTTTGGTATTTTAAAAAATAAAATTAAAAAAAATAAAAAAAAAAAAAGATCAATAGGGGAGATTTTTCCACCCTCCAGAATGAGAAGCAATCATTACTGGTCAGCGCGTAGGCTCTAGAGCCACAAACCCTGAGTGCGAAATCTGGCTCTGCCCTCTCGGCTGTGTGGGAAAGAAGATTTCTAGCCTGTCAAACATACCGATAATGATGGTATTTATAGGATAGCTGTGAGGATTAAATGAGTTATTACATGGAAGGAGTTTAGAAAGTGCCTGGCTCGTTGTAGGCATGTAATAAATGTGAAACATTATCTGCACGAAAACTTTTCTAAACCGACCATATTATCCTTCGGAATATTCAACATGATTAACATGTCAGGATAATGGTTTTAATAAATTGTCATTGGCCTCCAGCACCTTTTCCTCTGAAATAATAAGCAAGCACGCAGAGTAGGAAGGTCTAGGACTGAGGCAAACCAAAAAGGTTCCACCGAGCCGGTGCTAGCCTGCCTAGCATAACAGTTCTCAGTCAGTCATCCATGCAATCAGAATTGCCCGGAGGGCTTGTTGACCTATAGATTGCTGGGACCCATTGGATTCAGTAGAGAGTTTGCATTCTTTTTATGTTTACCATTAATCTAATGCCATGGCTTACAATCTTAGATGCATTTTAGAGTCGCTTGGAAATATTAAAAAATAAATCCATACCTAAGACCCAACAGACCAATTAAATCAGTTTCTGGAGCAGATGCCCAAGTGTGGTTATAGTTTAAAAAGTTCCCTAAACTATTCTAATGTCAATCAGCATTGAGACCCACTAGCCTAGAGAATCAACCATTTAAACAGTTCCCTCAACCCTGCCTGGTCTCTCAATCACTTCCCAGGACGTCCTGGACAAGGAATGACGTGGGCCAAATCTCTGAAGGATTGTTCGAGAATATCCACAGCTCCTTAAATCCAATTCAAACTGAAGCTGTACCCACTAAGATTCCACATCCTATTATCTTAGAGAAAAGCAATTTTTAAAAATTGAATCCACACTGTAAGGACTGCAACTATAAAAAAATGTTTCATTTAACAAATACTTATTCGGCCCCTACTAGGAGTGGCAGGTGAAGATGGAAAAAAAAAAAGCTTCTTTTTCTCAAATCCAACTCACTCCAGTGGGGATGAATCTCATTCAACCATCTTTGCTGGTTTGAACACACTTGATTATGAACAGCCTGTCATTTTGATGGAAACACTCAAAATTGATTTTAATGAGGTTGAAACCTTTCTAAGAGAGAAATGGAGTGTATCAGTTAGGGATTACTTGATCTAAGAAACACAACCTCAGCCCAGCTAAATTAAATGACAAGGGTTTGGTTTGAAGCAGTCATAGCTGTAACCTAGAAATCAGGATTTAGGGGATGATGTTGATTAGTGAATCATTCTTGCTTTCTGGTATGTTGGAGCAGACAAAGGGAAATTCCTGAAATATCTAAATTGTAATCCAGCGATCTTGATCTCTGATAATGATTGTATAGCCTTTATCTTCTGTCCCTGTGATTGTAAAAACCTGTGACTAACCTACATTTATACCTAGTCGTTCAATCTTTCAACTTTAGAGTCTTGTAATCATTAAAGATAGCCCCTAATTGTTTATTGATGAAGGGTCTTGGGTCAGCCCAGAACTAACACACTCCAAGTCCAAACTTATCTTGATAAATGAGTCTGGAGCTAACCAAAGTGGACCTGCCTGATGTGCAGTAGCTTAGACTTTAACCTACAAGTCACCTATACCTCATTCCACTATTTTCTTATATATATTCTGTGACAAAGCCTGTAATCAATCTGTGCATGCTCAGTAAAGATATCCCCTCTAATTACATCATCTGGGTCCTCTCTGCTTTTTATCCTAAACGCTGCCCATCTTTTTCTCTAATAAAACTATCTGAATTACTGTAGTTTGGGGAGACGGATTTAGGGTTGCTAGGCCATCTGCTCTCGTACTACGTGCCTAGTAATAAACTCTTTGAAACCCCAGTGTCTCGGCTATTGGTCATTAGAGTGCTTGGGCAAAAGAATTTATGGCTTTGTCCGGTAACAATTTGGCAAACCAGATGGAAAAATGCCCAAGGCTCTGGAGCCCCTGCAGAGGAGGTAGGCCAGGTGACTGAGCCTTTGGTGGCTGCTGAATTGAATGGAGTCTAGAGGCTCAGCAGCTGGGGCTTCTCTGCTCTGCCGGCACTCCAGAGACTTTGGGCACCTTAAAAAGCTTCAAAGAAAGAAGCCGTTTCCAGTTCCAAGTCTGGACATCTGACCGGGTGAGTGGGTCAACAGGGTAACAGTGGATTGGGGAGTTAATACGAGGGTTCGAGTCCCCTAGACTTAGGCCAGGGTCACACTTCCAGAAAGATCCCCTTACTCTGACCTCCACACCTTTCTGCTCTCTAGGTACCTCGCTGTAAGCGGTTTGAAATCCTGACCTAAACTTGTCTGTTGAGTACATTCCTAGAAAGTGAGTAACCCAACAATTAATTGGTATTTAATGCAATTAAGTTGGCCTGTTTAAGTGCTAGCAGTGTATTATCTAGGTATAGTAAAAGTTTTTTTGCTTAATTGTTCATTGTTGTGTTAAGCATTTAATAGCTGTTTAATTGTTAGTTGATTGTTCAGTCCACTTATTAATTGGTGTGTTACTTGCATATTATAAGTGTTAACTGTTTAAATTTGTTGATTGGTATGTTCCCACATTTGTAATGGCCAAATGTTCCTAATTGGTTACTGATTATGGAAATTATTTTCAAAGGGAACCTTTGGGCTATATGAGAATTGAAAAGCTTTTAGTTATGAGCCTATATAAAAAAAGGCTTATTTCTGTAATACAGTCTGGACTCAAAATGATTTAAAATGAAAATACTACCATATAGTTAAATTAAAGATATTACAGCTAAAATTGTTCTGCAAAAAGGTACAAATGGGATGAGACACTATATTCAATCTTTTATTTGCCCCTTTCAAGAGTATTTTAGGGGTGCACAGGTGGTTCAGTGGTAGAATGCTCTTCTTTCAGGCGGGAGACCTGGGTTAGATTTCCAGACCATGCACCAAAAAAAAAGAAAAGAGTACTTCAGTGTTTCTGTTTCTTATGTAACTTTGTATTTGTGTCTGTCTGCCTGTTCAATATATGTTCTCATACCTCCAGATGATAATAATGAAGTAACAAAAGTTCTCTAAAAAACTCTATTGGAATTGCTTAAGAAATAAATAGTTTTATATAAATTTATATAAATTGGTACTTTTGAAGTAAAAAAGTAAAAAAAAAAAAAAAAAAAAAGAAGGAGAAAAAACTCTTTGAATGGCGAGATTCAAAACCTTAGTTTTGTAATTACTATAAACTCACCCAGACATTAGAAAGAAACCACCCCTGAATTTCCCTAAGGTAGCAGAAAATTGCCAAAGGGCTGCCTCTGGAAAAAGCAAAGATCTTTTCCAATTGTCTTGGTCATAGCTTTTAGTAAAATAAATCTAATAATTAGAAATAGTTAAAGAAGGGCTTAGGAACTCTATAAAATTCCACGATCCTCGCCTAAAACTTTCGAATCCAAGCTCAACAAGCCTGGTTTCTTTCTGTCCAACCTATCCCTGCCCAGGGCCTAACCACCTACAGCAGTTAGGAGGGGAGGGCGAGGGGGAGGTATGGTTTAGAATTCTTTTTTTTTTACTTGGCCTGGAGATTACAAATGGTAAGCGTAAAAAATGCTACAGAATAGGCTATGTTTGTTAATAGTATTTTTTTCCAACAAAACCTTTGCAATGTAAACTGTAGTAATCAGATCATTATTAAAATATAAATAGCCTTGGGATAGGAGTAACAGAATAAAACCTAATTACCAAATTTCAATAAGTTAAATGAACTCTTTGAGAGAGATGAAAAAGTTTTCCTGGATCTAGGCTTGGGACAAACTAAACAATTGCAGTATATTTTCCAGAACTTCACAGTCAATGTACTTCTAAATTGTTTGTAATTTTAAGATACTATGAAAACAAAGAGTATTTTTTCACCCTCAAACAAAAGGAATTTTATGATAAATTTTGAATTGAACACATGCAATTTTATTCTGCTTGGGTATGTTCTCCCTAAAGTTATACAAGCTTACCGATAAAATAAGCTAGTATTATAAATACATTCTCAAAATTCCTTATAAAATAGCCTAAATAGAGAGGTTAAGTTATGTGAACTAAGCAATGTATCTGGCAATGATGACAGTTATATAAGGTACAATAAAATTAAAAGTATGCTAATGCTTCAAACATATTCTATTTAAGAAATCAGTTAAGTTTAGTAAGAAATATAATGAGTTTTTTAATAACCGTGGTTACCTGGATTTCAAAGAATCTGGCTTTTGGTTACTTGGCCAGTTGTTACCTCAGTATCTGGAAGAATTTGAATTTATAGTGGCTTTGTTAATGTCAATCAGTAGATTTTTGTTGGTAAACGCTGTCATGGATAGAGGAGACATAATTCTTAGCTTCAAAACATTTATGTTCTAGTTAGAGTTTACATGTACTAGGGCATACTATCAAACAGTAGTAATAAAGGGATGAAAGTACTAGAAGAATTTAAAAAGCAGGTAAAGAATGACCTAAGAAGACCTCATAGAAGAGATGACACTTGTAAGACCTTTAAATAAGAAAGTAACACAAATAAATAGAGCACTGAACTCATTTTTTGTTTTAGAAGCCATAACTTAATTTTGGGAACTAACATATTCCTGGTATTATTTAGCATTTGGGAATAATGTTGAGAAAAATTTGAGTTTTTTCTGGATATAAATCCCTTAAATATTGAAAAGCTGATTCTATTTTAAACTTCAGGTTTTCTGACCTTTGAAGGTAGTACCAGATTGAATTGAGAGAGTTTAAACATATTGTAAAGTAATCATTATGTTGTGAGTATACAGTATATAGATACATGGCTGCATTCTAAACCCAAGCATAAATTTCTCCCTTTTTCCACTATTTTGTAGATTTCTCTTTTCTCCCCTTCATGAATACTGTTATTGGAAGGAAATATGTATGTTCAAAAAGCTTTGTGAATTTATCATCAAATTTATTTCTGATTATGTGCTATAAGCCCTGAATAAACATAGAAAGTTGTACAAGAAAAAAAAAAAAGGGAGTTCATAAAAGTGAATTCTGGGTGGGCCATGGTGGCTCAGTGGCAGAGTTCTCGCCTGCCGTGCCGGAGACCCAGGTTTGATTCCTGGTGCCTGCCCCTGCCAAAAAAAAAAAAGTGAACTCTGTTTGCCAGTCAGTGCTGACCAAAATTTTATGTCTGTTTATCATATATATTTAAAAAAAAGAGCTTTTGTGTCAAACTGGGTATTTAGACAAAACTAAAGTTCAGTTTCTCCCTGTTAAGGTAACATGCATTGTTAGTCTGGACTTATTGTAAAGTTTTTTTTAAAAAAAGTTTTTCTTAAGCAACTGAGTATTCTGTCTGGAAAACAAAGATTTTGCATCAGAATAATAGCCTTGTTAATATTTATGTTGGCCTTATTATCCTTAAGACATGTCTCACTCTAAAGGGAAAAACTGTTACAAATAATTTGTTCTTTCACCTTGTATAAGTAAAATGCCAAAACAGTTTAATACATTGCATAGGAGGTGTTTGGGAAGCATTACAGAGGCTAAATCTAAATTTCAATTTTCTATCCTGTTGCTAGTTAAATTTGCATGGGTAAAATAATATTTCATACATTTACAGATTGTACAAAATTCCTAAAAACTTGACAGTGTTTTCACTGTCCATGTTATATCCTGATACTAATCTGTACGCTGTTAAACAATGGAATGGTGCTGCTAGTCATAGTTTCAGTTATTCTTTAAAAAGCTACAGATCATAGAAACAGCCAAATGTATTTGACAGTTGCACAATTTTGCTCTACTACTTCCCTAAAAGTGTACGTGGTCAGCTATAGGTCAGAGTTCCATCTATAATAAGGAAAGACTATAAAAGAAAGGCAAGACAAATGCATAAGTTATATTTTATTTTATAATTAACATAATTCAGATAAATGTGTAAAAATGAAACAGAATAAAATCTGTGCTATGGTTTGTTGATATAAAACAACTGTCTAATATTTTTATTTCTGAAAGTAGCTTCATTTGAAAATGCTTCTATAAATTGGAGCTTAGGGTGTAAGCTTCAATTGTTATCTTTAAATCCTGAAATGCTTTGCTCTTTGTATAACCTAGTAGTTTGCTGGAACTTTAAGTATCTGTGTGACACCTGAGACTCAGATTTAGTTCTACAGCTCTGAAAGTTAGCAGTAGTCTATACAGGAAATGTTTTTAAAAAAAAACTGAAAAAGATCAAACTCTGATTAAAAATGTGATGAAACTGATCTGGTTTAAACTAAGGTAAATCAAAATACAAGGTAAAAAATAATGTTCATATTTTTAAACTTTAACTTTTGTATGAGACCAAAAAGTTTATTTTGTCCAAACTTTATATTTTCTGTAACACACTATCTAATTTATTGTCTAGTCAGTTTATTTAACAATCTAATTCAGCTTTATTTGACATAGAACCTAAAATATGCAATAAAATCTTAGTATTCTATACAAGTTAATGTTATACTGTGATGCATTTCGAAGTATTTTAGGCAGAAAATGAAAAAGTATTTGCAAAATCCCTGAGGGACTGGGAAAAATAGAACTAATAAACTCTACCATGTGAATTCTTGGCATTTTCTTAAGCAAGAGGGGCTCCCAATTTAATAAGCCAAAGTCTCAATCTTGAGCCTTGCCCTTATGAAACTTATAGGGGCAAGTTGCAAAACTGGACCTACTTATAATTAATGCCTAAGAGTCATCTCCAGAGAACCTCTGCTGTTACCCAAATGTGGTCTCTCTCTAAGCCGAACATCACCCCCTACGTGAGACATAATTTCCAAGGGCATAAGCCTGGCCCTGGCATCGTGAAACATAATTGGCCCTGGCTTTGCAGGACAACTGGCCCTGGCATTATGAGACATAAGTCCCAAGGATGAGCCTCGCTGTGGCATCATGGATTAGTTAACCAAAAGAGGGAAAAGAAACAGAGTTTCAATGTCTAAGAGATTTCAAATCAAGTGGAGAGGGCATTCTGGAGGTTACACTTATGCAAGTTTCAGCCAGATGTCGCAAGCTGCCACAATATGGCAAACCCCAACCAATAGTATTCCTGGAAACCCCAAAAGATATCCTGGAGCTTATGTATGTAGCAGAGAAGCTTAACCTACCTATAGGTATGCCTAAGAGTTACTTCTGGAGGACCTTGTTTGTTGCTCAGATGTGGCCTCTCTCTACGCCCAACTCTGCAAGTGAAACCATTGCCTTCCCCTCTACATGGGACATGACATCCAGGGGTTAAAGTCTACCTGGCAGTGTGGGAGAGGACTCCCAGAGATGAGCCAGGCCCTGGCATCGTGGGATCAACAACACCATCCTAACCAAAAGGGAGAAAGCAGGAGCTTAGACTTTAACCTACAAGTCACCTGTACGTCACTATAATGCTTAAAATCACACCCATGAGTGGGCCACGGTGGCTCAGCAGGCAAGAATGCTTGCCTGCCATGCCAGAGGACCCGGGTTCGATTCCCAGTGCCTGCCTATGTAAAAAAAAAAAAATCACACCCATCATCGTATTAAGGCCACCGTTTTCTTACCTACGTGCTGTGACTAAGCATGTCATCAATCTGCATGATCAACAATTAGATCACCTCTAATTACATCATCTGGTGCCACTGTACTCATTATCCTAAACCCTGCCCATCTTTTCTCTAATAAAACCATCCAAATTACTGAAGTTCAGGGATTCATAGGGCTGCTAGGTCATGTGCTTTCCTACTACGGGCCCGATGATAAACTCCTTCTCTTTGATACCCCGGTGTCTCAGGAACTGGTTATTGAGTGCATTAAGACAACAATCCGTGGCCCTTGTCCAGTAACAGTCATAGCTATCTCACAGATCCCAAAGGCAGGGAACAGCTGGCCATACCAGGGGCTGGAACTGGGTCTGGAAAGCTGCAAAATCTTTCTGTCTGTCTCTGGGGCTGCATAATTTCCAGTATGAGTCTTCTTCACCTCTATCTGAAGACCAGCTCTTCTGCTACTTAACCACATGGAAGTAAATCTGGTCTCAGCCCGGAGTTAGTGGCCACAGTCTCTGTGTCCCTTCAAATTCCCTAGAGAAGTTGGTTGGCTTTGTTTACCTATTGTGCCATCTCTGGCCAGGGCCCATGTCTGGTCCAGTGTGCTGTGAGAATTTCAAGGGGTATGGAACTCTCCTTGAAGGAAGTGGTTAAGGGAAAGGAACATGGCTGGGGTTGCTACCCCTCCTTGATGGGTATATAGTACTTTCTTGACATTTACAATACAAAGTACACTGTGTAAAGACAAGAAAAATGCAAAGTTAAAATGGAGGTGGCGGCCTATAATATAGGAACACATGGCATTGGTGATATTTCTATAATGCAGCAAGAACAATGATCAAATAGGATAGGAATAGGTTTCTTTATACTTGTTAAGGTTAATCAGTTAGAACAAACTCATTAAACGGAATTTGTTCTGCTCTGTCCAAACCTTGTTTTTCTTTCTTTTTTTTTTCCAAAGCTTTTTAAAAATTTTATGTTTAAAATCAATTTTAGGATTTGCTTTTTTTTCTTTTGGTGCATGGTCCGGGAATTGAACCAGATCTGCGTGGAAGGTGGGCATTCTAACCACTCAACTATGTGTGCACCCAGGATTTGCTTTCTAAATTAACTTTTTGCATTGTAAGCATTTGCATGGCTTGAATTCACAACTAAATGAGTATCCTCTACTCATAGGAGTCTCACTTCCACTGTATGACCTCTACTCCACTGCCACCCACCTCTTCTAAACCACCATTTTTATTGGTTTATGGTTTGTCCTGCCTGTTGATTTTTTGCAAAGAGGAGCAAATGCATGCATATCAATATGTAACTGGTACACTGCTGGCAATAGTGCCAGCTGAGCCCTGTTCCAGGTTCAATGGTCTCCTAGCTTAAAGAATTTAGAGATGAAAGGACCAGTAGGAGTAAGCAGTAAAATTTATTAGTAAAATTTATGAGAGGACAAGTAGGAATAAGCAGTAAAGTTTATCAAAGAGAGAGAGAGAGAGAATGCACGTTAAAGGGATAACGTGGATGTGTTCAAGGGAGAAACACCGAGTGGAGTGGGTTAGCTTGTTTTATAGGAAGGTTTTACTGGTGGCAGGTTTCTATAGTAGCCTTTGAACACTAGGAGCTTACCTGGTTTGTGTTAACTAGGTGCTTACAGGGTTAGCATTGTTTCAGGAAGAGATAACTATTGACGTTTGTGGCCACCCTCACCACATTCAAATTTTGTCTTTGGACAAATGTTTAACAATTTGTTTGACCCCAGGCTTGTTATTAACTAAGAGTCCATCTTGGATTTTACAAGCTTTTATGGTTTTGATGGTTTAGGGAGGTTTCAGGGCTTTAGGGGAAATTTTTGTCCCATGAAGTTTGCAGCTGAGTTTGTAGCCTCGCATTAATCCTTTTGAAGCTAGATAAGAAGTTAGGGACTTGGAGTTGTCCGTTAACACGTTAAGAGCTGTATAGGAAACTAGGGTTCTGCAGTTGTCTTATTTTATGCTGCTTTACTTCTATTTCCCCTTTCACTTGCACCAGCAACATTTTATACAAAGTATCTAAACCTGCTTCCCCCACAGGAAAACCTGAAAACCACTAAGAGGACATATTGTCATTGACTTATACAGCTTCAGAATGCTGGGGGTGGGGGTGGGAGTGGGGACAGTTCCCTCTGGGTAGACATTTCTAATCTTTTGTTACTCGAAATAACTCCGTGAATAATCTTGTACATTTGCTGTTTCATATCAATAGAGATGTGTCTTTAGGGTAGATGCCTAAAAGAGGATTTCTAGGGCAGTCAATGCTTTCTTAATTTTATTGGCTATTACTAATTTTCCCTCCACAGGGGTTGTGACCTTTTGCATCCTACCAGCAACGTATGAAAAAGTGCCTGGTTGTCTACAGCCCCACCAACAGTGTCTTGTGAAACTCTGGGATTTTTGCTAGTCAAATAGCTCAGAATTAGTACCTCTCTCTAACCTTAAAATGCATTTCTCCTATTGTGAATGGAGTCAATCATTTTTTCATACAGGGCCATTTACCCTTTTTTATATTTTTTATTTTGAGATAATCATATTCACATGAAACTGTAAAAACATAATAAATAGTGAGATCCCATGTACCCTTTACTGTTTCCCTCGGGGATAATGACTTGCAAACCAAAATTTACGTAGCCTAGATAAAGAACAATTCCTTACCTTTCTTTATATGTGAGCTTTTTTATGGGAGCCAGACAAGATGGAATGAAAACATTCCATACTATTTCTCCTGCTAATCACAACAAAAATCGCTGGACAAGGCGGCCCACGGTGGCTCAGCAGGCAGAGTTCTCGCCTGCCACGCCAGAGACCCGGGTTCGATTCCTGGTGCCTGCCCAGGCCAAAAAAAAAAAAAAAAACCGCTGGACAAAATGCCTAAGTCACCTACAAATAGACTCTGAAATGTGGAATAAAGGGTGACCGACTAGGAGCCTGAGGAACAACTCAGCTTTGGGTTCTGTGAAGATTTTTGTTTTTTAAGCCGGCTTTCTGTAGCTAAAGGAGCATGAATCCGGCAGCCCAGCAGGAGAGAAACCTTACAAACCACCCAGGCTGACCTAAGTTTTCAGAAGATAGCTGTGCCAAAAGCCCTGTCCCTCCCCTCGCCCCACAGGCAGGACTGTAACTGTGAAGTTAGGAACAAATGACTATGATTACTAAATCAGTACATAGATATTTCCTTTTACTTTCTAAGTGTATTAGAATAGACAGAGGGAAATACCTGAAATCTCTGAACTGAAATCCAGCTGCCTTGATCTCTGATGATTGTGTAGTTTTCTCTTGTGCCCTGTGATTGCAGAAACCTTGTGGCTAACCTTCATTTGTACCCAGTTATCCAGCTTTGCAACTTTAGAGTCTTATAATCACTAAAGACAGCTCTCATGTTTATTAATGAAGGGTCTTGGGTCAATCCAGAACTAACCCATCCCAAGTCCAAACTTACCTTGATAACCAACACTGGATCTAGCCAAGGTGGGCCCACCTGACGTGCAGTAGCTTAGACTTTAACCTGCAAGTCACATATACCTCGGCCTGCCTGTGACTTACCTGTGACTAAACATGTAATCAATCTATGCATGCTCAATTAGACCACCTCTAATTACATCATATGGGGCCACTGTGCTCATAATCCTAAATCCTGCCCATTTTTTTCTTTAATAAAAGTATCAGAATTACTGCAGTTTGGGGAGACAGATTTTAGGCCATCTGCTCTCCTACTATGCACCTAGTAATAGACGCTTATACCCCAGTGTCTCGGGAATTGGTTATTGAATGCATCGGGCAAAAGAATCCATGGCCTTTCTCCGGTAATAGTAGGTAAATTTCCTCTCTTTGATAAATCAAACGAGTGTTTTCAGCAACTATCCTCAAACTCTTTAAATACAATAGTGTCTTATGGCAAATATTTACTTTGGGTGAAGTGCTGCTTTCACTTCTCATGTTTTTAAAAACAGTTTTTAAAATTTTATAAAAGATTATCTTGGCAGTGGAGTTTTATTTTTTCATCTATACACCAATCTATATTAATTTTTAAAACTCAGTAAATATTTTTAAATTTTAAAAAGGATGAATAAAAAAGATGAGCCTGGCTCCCTATTCAAATATATCTGTAGGTGAGTCAACACACATTTTGATCATTAGTAATCATAATGAAGGCACTAATCTTTTTAAACACAATCCAGTGAGTAGATATCTACATAAGAATTCTGAGCTGGAGATATGGACTTGGGGGTGTCCTACATCTACTTTGTGGTTCATATAGTTAAGGAATTGGAAGTACAAGAGATCAACTGCTGTATGCGGCTATTAAATAAAAATTCAAGTTTAATAAAATCTAAAATTCTGCTCCTGGGTCTCACTAGCAGTATGTCAAGTGCCAATAGCCTCATGTGGCTAGTGACTACCATATTGGATGGCAGAGGCATTGAACATGTCTCTCACTGTAGAACATTCTAATAGAGAGTACTAGAATGTGGTCCTAGAATGTGGTCCTAGAAAGTGAGCACTGATGAGAAGAGAGGAGTAGAGTGGAAGGCAGAGGAAGAGGAGCCTCCCAAGGAAACCAAGAAGAGGCTAGGTTACAAAGTAAAAGATACAGGGACAGTGTTATGGAAGCAAAGACAAAAAAAAAAAAGTGTTGAGGGGCACGTTGGACATTTAGCTCCTTCAGTTGTTACACAGAGAGAAGCTACTAGTCACTGAATGCCTACCATGAGCTAGGTGTTATAAAAGATGCTTTTTATGCTGTCTGCCTAAGATTGTAACTGAGAAATCAGGATTTAAGGGGTGACTTTTATTACTGACTATTATATATTCTTTTTTGCTTTCTGGCATGTTGGAGTAGACAAAGGAAATTCTTGAAATCTCCGAATTGTAATCCAGCTGAACTGATTTCTGATAATGGTTGTATAGCCCTTATCTTCTGTCCCTGAGATTGTGAAAACTTTGTCACTAACCTTCATTTTGTACCCAGTTTTCCAGCTTTTCAACTTTAAAGTCTTGTAATGTTTATTAATGAAGGGTCTTGGGTCAGCCCAGAATGAACCCACCCCAAATCCAAAGTTATCTTGATAACCAAGAGTGGAGCTAATAAAAATCGGCCCACCTGACAGGCACAGTCGCTTAGACTTTAACCTACGAATCACCTATACCTCATTCCACCATTTTCTTAAACACATTCTGTGACTAAGCATATAATCAATCTGCGCATGCTCAATAATTAGACCACCTCTAATTATATCATCTGGGGCCACCATGCTCATTAGACTAAATGTTACCCATCTTTTCTCTAATAAAACTATGAGAATTACTGCAGTTTGGGTAGACAGATTTTGGGCCACTAGGCCATCTGCTCTCCTACTATGTGCCTAGTAATAAACTTGGTCCAGGAATTGGTTATTGAGCGTGTGGGGGCAGGGGAAGCCATGGCCTTTGTCTGGTAACAAAATCACACAACCCTCTAGAAATGGAGACTGATTCCTATTTGCTGCATTTCTTCTTATTACTATTACTGCCGAAGTTGAATTGTGTACGTTAGCTAGTTTTACTAATTGTTTATATTCATAATCACATATAGGTATCAATAACTTTGTTATTCTAGTATAATTAAAGAACGCGATGTGTTCATCTAAATTTGAAAACTGACTTGATACAAGCCAAATTGTTGATCAGTGGGTCTGGTACTGTCCCAAGTGCACTACCACTGGTTCTCAGTAGTCACTATCATCCTCAATTGAGAGATGAGGAAACTGAGGATCACATAGTTTCAAAATTTTTCAATCTCGCCCAGCTAGAGAAGAGAAACCCGAATTCAAATCCAGATCAATCTGATTCCCAGAGTTTTAACTTACAGCCACTGCCTCCCATTCAGCCCTCCTAAAAGTTAACTGCAAATCTTGAAGTTCCATTGCAGAAGGACAATTATCTCTGTGATAATGGTTACAGCTGACAAGTATCCTATGCCTGGAGAAAAACTGCCCCTACAAAGATGCCCTAACATTTTGTAGTGCTATGTAAACCAGCATCCAATTAGGACATGGTAAAGTACCTCTTTGCAGTATGCTGTTCAACAGCTGTCTCCTCTGTCAGTTTTGCATACGAAAGACAGTAAACTCCTAGAGAGCATGTAATATCTAACACCTACTTCTGTGATCCCCCAGAACACAAACTAAAATTGATGAAAGTGAAGATTAAATAGCAATGGCATTCAGGTTTCCCGATAGGTTACGGGAATGTGATGAGAAATATCCAAGTTTTATTTTTCAACCCATATTTTTTCTTCGAATTGTAATGAAGCTGAGTGATAAATCACTGTTTTCTCCTGAAGTCACACAAATCAAGAACAATACTGAACACATTTCTTAAGGACACCTTCTCCAAATAAAACAATTTGGTTCAGAATATTTCTGCAATCTTAAAACCAGCATAAAAACCATAAAGTCACTAAATAGAGCGTGCACGCTTCATCAGAGGACACATGGATGTTACAGGTAGGAAATGAACGCAGACCAAAATTTAGATGGCTAAACTTTATGATGCCAATTGGCTTTCTTCACCACATATAGTAACAATATATCCCTGTAGATCACACTGTACATAAATATTAATACTAACAAGTCATTACATCAATAATTTAAATTGATAAAAGTCATGATCTCACAATCTATTCCTGAGTCCTGAAAATTTTTGAGATTTGACTATTTGCCTTAAAGATGATCTTCATACTAGTTGATACCTGAAAAACAAGAAGCAATCGTAACACAGAAGCTTAGTTTATTGAAACTGTGCGCAGAGAAAATTTATGCTAAAACTGAATTCTTAAATATTCATTTGGATACAAGAGATTAATTGTATAACAAAAAATTTAAATGCTAGATGTCATTTGTGAAGTAAAATTTAAATACTAGATGTCCATTTTAAATAGTGATCTCAAAGTGTATTTCACTGGAAACTGCTGAAAAGGCAGAAGTTGAGGTTGCCTTATATTTATGTTGCAACCCTACTGGCAACCAAGATATTCATCAACTATTCACCTGAAATTTTGAAAAACAAGCAACCAAAAAACTAGATAAACCAAAAGAAGCTCCTGAGAGAAAATAATTACATCATCACACAAAGTCTTTAGAACATTGTATTTCATAAAAGACAGTGATAAAAAAGTACAAACATTTCCATGAGAAGCAAAAAAAGAAAAAAGAAAAGAAATATGAGAGTACAAGAAATTATCAGCTTTTATTTCAGTGCATTTATGTAGATGCCTTTCATAGCTTAATAAATAAAATAATGTTAAGTACACTTCCTCTTTCTGATAAACAACACTATGACACACATTATTGTTCTCTCAGTTGGCATATTTGCAAATCCAAGGCAATAAATCTAGGATACTAATATTTATCTGAAAATTACAGAAAGAAATATTACAGACAAGCAAAGGCCAAATAAAATGACACAAAAGCTGTTTTTACATGTAGGGAGCCTCCAAAAGGAGAATATTATATTGATATTTTTCCATTCTGTTTTAAAATGGACAACAACATCTTGTCTGGGAAAGGAGAACAAGTTTTTGATACATAATTTTGTATCATATTATAAATAAGATTTTCTCACTGAACATCTCTTCACAAAATACAGAAATTTAAATTTAGAATTTTTTTTTTAGTATTAAGCCCTAATTTTGGCAAGGATTTAAATGACTATCTCTACTGTGAATGAGACACAAAGTATCAACAAATGTGTTCAATTTTGCCTTTTTTCCCCTACAAATAGGCCTATTAATCTTTACTTGGTTTAAACTTTGTTAATTCTCCCAGCAGAGACAAAGGGACCTCATAATAGCTCTATGTCCTTCTATTTAGATTAGCTGACTTTTTTAAAACTAAGAAACATAACAGATAAGTTACCAGAGGATATCTTCATACTTTTAGAAAGGTTTCAATTTCTTTGACTTGTTTTGTTTAAGAAATAATACTCTTTCCATAGACATACCTAGTATAGTGCCTGACACAGGAGGTTGATACATGATAATTAACAAATCTACCAAACATACCTATGAAGAATATAGTTTTTATTTGAGGATTTGTCCATTTTCTTTATGTAGCAGATTTCTTTCCCTACAATGAAGATAACTGGGCAAAGCTCTGTCACTCTTATGGAAACATAAAGATCCCTGTTTATAGGCAAAAATAAATTTTAGGTCTGCACTTTAAAAGCAAAACGAAAACAAAACCAAAGAAACAAAAAGCAAACTAGCAAGGAGGATTTCACAGGATGACAGATCATATTCAAAACTGAAAAAGGAAAACATGTCTGGCTCTTAAAACAAAATTTAATGCCAGACTATCCAAGAAAGTAAGGCAGACATCAGTAGTACTTAAGTTTTCTTGAAACTGTAAAATGTATATCAAAATGAAAAGATATCAAAATGTGTGCAGCTCCACATTAAAAACAAAAATATGTCTCCCCAGTAAGACACAGAAATCCCCTAATTCTCCCCACCTCCAAAATATTTAAGTATTCTTAGCTTAATCACGCGCCCATACTCCTATTGCCTTATAACAATGCCTTGGTTAGAGATCAACAAATTTTACCATTCCCAATCTACCTTCTTCCATTTCATCATATTTTTAAAGAATGGTGACTATGTGAGGCAGAATACACAAAGTAGGTATAAATATCTTAATTTTCAGAAGGTTTGATTTTTCATTATTTTGAGTACCAAAAAAACTGAAAATAAATATTTTGGAAAATTTTCTAAGAAATAAATGTGGCAAGATTCTTTTTGGAATCCTACCAGCTATCCATTTTCTCAGTAAGAACAGCAATGATTTTATGATTTGGTTTGTGGTCATATGTGTTACCAGTACTGTCATAGAAAATGAACACTTCAAAATTGCTTACAACCTGAGATAAACAGCCATATTCCTGTTTTAGGTAAACAATCCATGAGGCAAATGCTATCCACATGTCTCTCTCACATATAGATTTCTATCATTCTTTATTGTTATTAATCATTCATTTTATAAATTTATAAGTATTGTCTTAAATTTGTGAAAATATCTTAAGATGCTTTCCGGAGGTTTTGGTATATAATTGACCATTTTCAAAACAAGGATATTGTTTGCTTTCACAATGGAAATATTTCATCTAAATTTAAAATAGATCCTTCACATCAGGCAGTAAGACCTGTATTCAGAGACATATTTTATGTTTTGTAATGATATTGGTGCATTTAAATGACTGATTATGATTTTTAACATAATTCTACTAAATTATGCTTTTAAAGCGAGGAAATTTTATATACACCAGAGAGCTAATTTCTTAAAAGTGAGAAAAAAAAGTTTCAATGAAATTGGCCAACCTTAAAAAATCCCTTCCAAATCGGAAATTCTATGATCTGAGAAGTAAATTTAAAATTTGTTTTTATCTACTAAGATTTATCTTCACAAAAATAGAATATTAATTTCTTATCTAATACTGTAATTCCTTTGTATATTATAAGTATTATTGGGCTTTCCACAGCTCATTCTTTAAAAAAAAATTTTTGTTTTAAATGAAAATACTTTTTTTTTGGCTCTTCTGAACTAGAAGTAATAAAAAGTGCCGTTCACTATGAATTAAAAAAAAAAATACTGTGTACAAACACATACAACCTTGGGGACATTTTTTGAGGCACAAAATCCCTGACACTTACACCAGAGGTACGCGAAAGATATTTAACATAAAGAGGTCCTTTTATCATGTCACATCACAACTTTTAAGATTTTCTTGGTAATACTCATGCATATGCATAAACAATATGGTTATAATTTAGCAAAATCTGATGAGATTGCAAGCAAGGAAAAATTAGGTAATCCTGGTAGGAAGAAAACTGTGTAAGTCCTTTCTTCTTACCTTTCAAAACCTTAAGAAAGCTGTGGCTTCTTCCATACAGAAAGGCTGAAGGTCTAAAAGCTCAAAACTAGTATAACAGTTTGCTGTATTAGTTGGCTGTCAATTACTGACAGTTCCTTCATTTCACACAAGGGTTAACCTCTGCTTAGTGACATAAATTTACAATGATTTTCCATGCAAATAAAAAAATGTTTACAAAAGTCAAATAAAGGCATAACCAATTACATGCAAAACTGCAGCACATCTTACGTTTCTGTAATTTGAACACATTAATTTACATTACACATGTATATGTACAAAATATGTTTAAATGGAAATAAAGCATTCTCTTGAATTAAATTACAGATTTTTAGTATAAAAAATTTTCTTTTCGTAGGGAGCTCTCAACTTTCCATATTAAGCAACAGCATCTGGTTTCTGCAGCACTCATCATTGGGGGGGAGCGGTATCTCCAAGTAGAGAAGATAAGTGGAAGAAGTCTGTCTGTGGATAGGCCCATGCTGTAAACACTGAGAACTGCTGTCTCTTCTTTTCGGAGAACAGGCACCCTGACACATCTACTCATTAACCTCCATGAAGGGTGCACTCCAAATTCATAATCCAACACTGTGGTCTGTCTCACCGTGAGAGCTAGCTTCTTTCAATAGTCTTCGATTGGCGCCAACTCTGGCATGAGGTTTACAGATATATTTGTATACAACCTATCAACCAATATTTTTGGTGTATATATTAAATTGTTCAATCCATCGATGTACTGACGCTCTTTTGAATACCTTAATAATTTATACCTATAATGTTAAGAGGAAAAAAGGAAGTAACAGAAACACATTCAAAGAGAATAACTGATGAGAGATGTACTCAAAGTCATATTATAATTAAAGCACTTAAAGCTCTTTATAATTTTTGGTTCTCACCCATAATTAAAAATCACTAAACCATTATTCTAAATGAACATTTTTACTAGTCTTAAAATGCTACCTGAAAAAATTATTTTGCAATCCTACAACTTAGACATCTGGAAGAAATAAAATTTATTATGTTCTATGTTAAAGAAACACTTTCAATATAAATAGTTAACTAAGTTCTTCAATATAACATAAATATGTGTGTACATGCACATATATATGTATATATACACATACACTCATGTATCTCCTCAAAATAAGCACACAAAAAATGCTTCCCATTTATACAGGAAAGTGATATCGAAAGGAAATTCCCTTCAGGAGATTTTTTGGTATATGTGCAATGCATTTTTTTTAACCTTTCGTATATCAAGTAGCTTTGAGACTTTAGTATCTGAAGATGACATTAAACTTACCGCCCTAAAAACTGGACTTCACCTCGATGGTGATGAGGAATAGACTTGTATTTTCCTATATCCCCCTCTGGTCTTGTCACATTATACCCAGCATAGTGAACTCTATAATACAATAGATAAGGAAATGAAATATAAAGAAACAAAAATGGATTATGTGAGTTCAATTTTAAAATGCAAAAGGATATTCTTATGTATATGCCACCAATAATTTCAGGAGGCCCTCAAAGAAAAGGGGAGAAACACATGGGATTTAGGAACCTAAAAATGTTCCAATCTTTTCGTGGAATAGAAAAATACAATTTACCAAAAGGAAATGAATTTTATTGAAATTCCATTATAAGCAATTTGTACCTCGACATACCTATTCCAAAGGTCGTCATCTTCTCCTCCCCATCCCCAGAAGGCATTAGGAAAGCCATTGATCTTTCTAAATTGTTCCACTGTCAATCCACTTACACCACCAAAAAACTCTTTATATGGAAGACTAAAAAAGAAAGCAGTTTGTCATATGAAATCAAGTTTTGAGTCTTAATGTGCTCTGCAAATTATACCCCTATTTTCCATATAAACGATTATGTTGATTAACCATATTTTGGGAAATACAAAACATTTTTTATGCTCCATTGAAACAAATCCATCTAAATGTGTTATGTTAGGCACAAAAATGAAACGTGCGGTGATTGAAATTTAATAATACTGTTACAAAATCATATGATATGTTCATATCAAAGGACAGCTTGATTAAATACATCAGTAGTTGTCAATACAATGTTAATTACTACTAAACTAGTAAATTTAAAATTAATTGAATTTAACTACAAATACATTTACTTTATAGACCAGGATACATATGTTAGTTAAGACAAGTTGAGAATTTTGAAATCTGTAGCTGCCTATTCCTATAATGATCTTATCTGTTTAGATTATGCTCCCAAATACTCATGTAAATTTACAAAAATATATATTTTAATACAATGTTAGATAAATAACCATATTTTAAAATTTGGGTTTTATTTTCCTTATCTTTCCCTGATTTATAATCCAAGGAATTTGTCAGTCAGTGCAATGTTTTTAAAGCACATTTTTAATAACCTCAGTTGTTACTTCAGGTACAGACTGGTTGTCTGAGGTAGTGATCCCTAGACTTGCATTCTGAATAAACTTCTGTGGCTGAAACGTGCTCTCTGGGAGCAGTGTGCCAAGCCCCTGAAGCATTCCGGCTGACTGCTTTCGGCTAAGATCAAGTGTTAAGCATCTAGGATAAGGCCAGCAGGGAAAGCATGACCAGGAACTGCATCTAAAACCAAGAGATAAGGAAGGGGCAGGGGACGTACCTTTGTCGAAGGGGCTTCCCACACTCCCTGTGGGCCGCAGTGCGACCTGCCAGCGGGGATGCTGCATGGTACACAGCCCCAGGGAGAAGCAGCGCCTGCCTGGAACTCTGGGGTTACAGGAGAAAGTCTTATCCCCACCCAGGGCCAAAGACACCCCAAAACAGTAACAGCAACACTGACCCTAAAGACAACCATATTGTATCTCACGAGGGTCTCTTGAAACTGGGATGTAGGAAGTCAGAGGTCTAGTAATAATGCTGGTCACAGCACAACAAGGCCAAAAAGCACTCTTGCCGCTGCTGTGTTTCCCACACCAGATGGATTAAGTGGTCCGGAAGAAAGCTGAATCATTAGATAGCCACGGATATGTGTGTGTGTGTGTGTGTGTGCGTGCACACGCGTGTGTGTGTTTACTGCCATGTATAAACTGGTATGCACATCGACTCCATTTGTTGTCTGGCTCAAGTGGAAAAAATCAATTGTACAAAATGCAGAACAGAAATAGATTAGAAAAAAAGATGATATAACATAGAAAATGGAAGCTCAACAAGCACAAAACTAGCTGTATTTATCTTACATTGTCCAAAGGAGGAGAGACACCAAATCTGAGGTCTCCAGATTTTAGTCACCAGTCATCCCAGACTTCAGCACACTGCAGGGCACAGGTGATGCATCCAACAGCCCATGCGCAACCCAACCCATGCAGTGATCTGCTTCCATTCTCACTAGCTACCTTCCAATTTCTACTCAGACCTCCAAGATCCCCTACTTATCCTGGGATTAGTCTAGATGGACGTGAATACTTGTTTGCTAGAAATTAATGTTTTCAAATGTAAAAAAAAAAAAAGTTAATTTAGAACTTCTAGCTTATAGGCCTTTATGATATTCTTTCTATAAGTCGATTACCCTGAATCTAATTTGATTCAAGTGGGTGGACCAAAACCGAGTTTCTAGAGGTGCTAAGAATACAATTCTGAACAGTGGTGATCTCCCCCAAGGCAGCACCACACTTCAAGTTCAGATACAGTGGTAATAAAGAAAAGGTTTCCTAATGAGGACAGGGACCAGCAGAAATGCGTTCTTCTCCTTGTTTTAGCACTGATTCACCTGGTCACATCACTGAGACTCTCGGCCCCTCTCTACTCTGTTTGTTGGGCACCTGTCAAAACTGTGATGTAGGCAGTTATCTTCCCTGTTCTAGGCTCTTTTCTCTTCTCTCCACACCCATTAGTCAGTGAAAACTGATCTCTTTCCCAGGATACACGTGCCTTCTTTAACACCAATTTAAGTGACTGTCAGAGCTCCAATGACTGCTTGCATTTCATTTGTGCCTTATTATTAAAGGCATATCTAGAATCCATAGCTTAGGAAAAAGAAGATATACTGCAGAAAAGAGAGACTTCACTGCAGTAAATTATTGTCATGGGGTGAGGATGTAGAAGGGAACCAGCAGGCACTACCTGTTGTGCCAGTTTGAAAGGATTATGTGCCCTAGAAAAGCCATGTTTTAATCCTGATCCATCTGGTGGAGGCAGCAGTTTCTTTTAATTCCTATCCAGCACTGTAGGTTGGCAACCTGATTAGATTATCTCCACAGATATGTGATGCCCAATTATGGGTATTAACCTCTGATTAGAGGGAGATGTGACTCCACCCTTTCAAGATAGGTCTTGATTAGTTTACTGGAATCCTTTAAGAGAGGGAACCATTTTGGAGAGAGCAACAGAACCATGAGAGAGCTACAGAAGAGCCACGGGAGAGCCATGAGAACCACGAGAACCACGAGAGACCATGTAGCCAGAGACCTTTGGAGATGAAGAAGGAAAACATCCCCAGGAGCTTCATGAAACAAGAAGCCTGGAGAGAAAGTTAGCAGACATCACCATGTTCACCATGTGCCTTTCCAGTTGAGAAAAACCCCGAACTTCATTGGCCTTTCTTAAGTAAAGGAAACCTCTTGTCCGTGCCTCAATTTGGACATTTTTGTATACTTGCTTTAACTGGGACATTTTCACAGCCTTAGAACTGTAAACTTACAACTTAATAAATTCTTCCTTTTAAAAGCCATTCTGATTCTGGTGCATCACATTCCAGCAGGTAGCAAACTAGAACACATGCTTACCAGAAAACTTACTGAATGGGCTTAATTACGCCAATGAGCAAGGAAATCAACATTCAGAGATACAAGGAGCTTAACCTAAATCGTGCTAACTCAAGTGTGAAAACCACATTGGCTTAACTGCGGAAACCAGGCTCTCTTTTCCACCACATCACTCAAAGTTCTGCATAAGGAAGTGTGAGAAAGGTGAACACTGAGGGACTTGATTGCCTTGTTCCCTAAGAAGACACCTTTTGGGCCCTCAAAGCTCTTTCAGATCCTGGCATATATTGCTACTATTTTAATGATATGATTTCCAAGAATGTAGTATAATATCAGGAACACTGCATGATACTTACATATACATGTATTTATCCAGCTTGGCTGCAAAATGGCGTGGCATTTCTCCACACCCATAATAGTTTCGATCATTTTCTGGTAGATGATCCACATCATGGAAAATCATGCAGTCCCAGACACTGTCTTTCATGGCCTCTTTGAAGCCCACATTGAAGAGCATTGCACGGTTAAAAGGCTGCGTGCCAGTCTTCAGAGACATGCCGGGGAAAAAAAAAACAAACTTACAAAGATTTTATCATTCGACCTTTCTCTTAAATTTTTCTGACTTGTGTTACAGCCCAGTTAATAATCATACCTGATTCAAGCAGACAAAGTAATAAAAACAATTCAGGATCTTCAGATACACTGTTTAAATTTACTGACTACATTATTTTACACCTTGGTGCATCCAAGAAAACATTTTTATTATCTTATCTGTTAGCAGATCATCACATTTATATAATAATATAACTTTTATTCTGTTTTACGTCTCAGATACATCAGGAAATAGATTATTTATGACTAGGAAAATGTTAAGTCATTAAAAATAATGCTGTTTTATTTTTCATTAAGTTCTCAATATGCTATTAAGGCGGAGGAGAGGAGTATTTTTCAATGTAAACAGGTAGAAAACTGAAAGTGAATTAACAGTGATCTTTCTCCTACATAAAAAGCCAGGAAAGTCTAACTTTTTATCACTAATGTATGTAATAAAGATAGAGAGCATTTTTAGAGACAAAGACAATTGGAACTTATTACATAGGTTCCATTTCCGGTTTGGAAAGGAGCCTCTTTGCAATCCTCCATCATTAACAAGGATTTCTGAACTGTTCTTCAATTGTTCAGTACTTCTCCTGGGCACCAGTCCAGCAGAAAAATTACTGCTCTATTTCATATGCGATGAAGATGTTACTAGCTCAGAACCACATACTATCAAATATGCAGTCACAAATTAATATTGATCAGAAGATTAAGAGTGAGATTTAAAAGAAATATAAAATATGGATCGTAGTCGCTTTGCAAAGATTTCTTCATCACATTTTCAAAATGACTTACAAAATCTAATAATGTAAGCTAGGTCACGCTCTGCCTATGATAAAGAAAGAAAAATGTTCAGTCTGACTGGTATGAGTAAAAAGAAGGAAAGATGAGAATAAAATGAGGCTGCCAATGCCAAAACCAAAAATGTCCAAATTATAGTGTATTTGAAACATGAAAAAAAAGCACCACTTTAGAAATGCTGTATAAAAATCAGTGATAAAATTCAGCAAGTGTCCTAGTATTTGGGAGGTGGAATGAGAAAAGACTAAAAAAGAAATCAAGGATAACACCTTAAATATTATTCTAGGTAATCACAGAATTGGGAAAAAAAACCCAAAAGTATGGAAAATATCTCTAATGGGGTCAAATAAGCCTGAAAGGAATTGTGTACATGGAATACTGAGACAAGGAAAATATTTATAGAAAAAAAATGAGACAATATTAAGAGTAATAGAAAATCAATTCACTTAAATAGATAAAACATAAGATGATTAAGAAGTATGGGAAAACATCAAGTGATAAGTGGATAAACAAAATGTGCTATCTCCATGCAACAGAGTATAAAAAAAGAATGACGTACTGATTGATGCTACAATGTGGATGAACCTAGAGAATACTGCTGAGTGAAAGAATGGTAGACACAAAAGGTCATATATTGTATGATACCCCATTTATATGAAATATCCAGAAAAGGCAAATCCACAGAGACAGAAAATAGATAAGTGGCTATCAGGTCCTGGTGAGAAGGGGATGTGGGGGCTGATGGCTAGTGGGTACATAGTTTCTTTCGGGGTTGGTGAAAATGTTCTGTAATTTGATAATGGTGATGGTTGGACAACCTTGTGAATATACGAAAAAAACTCCTGAATTGTACATTTTAAAAAGAATGCATTTTAGGGTACGTGATTTGTATCTCAAAAACAAACAAACAAAAAAAATTGAGGGACGGTCTAAAAAATACCTGAATAGCAATTCTCAAAACTGTCAAAGTCATCAGAAGCATGAAAAGTCTAAGAAACTGTCCCAACTAAGAGGAGCTTAAAGAGACATTTGAATGTAATGTGTACCCTGAATGGGATTCTAAACAGAATAAGGACTGGGGAAATCTGAATAAAGTATGAGCTTTAATTAATAATAATGTATTAATATTGGTTCATTAATTGTTGTAAAGTACGATTTGTACATTAGTAAAATGTTAATGGGGAAATTGGGTTTGAGGTAGATGTGAGCTCTTTATACTGTCTTTGTAATAATTCTGTAAGACTAAAACAGTTAAAAAATTACAGAAATTAAATTAAAAAGACAATGTCATTTATAATAGCATTAAAAACTATGGAACACTTAGGTTTAAATTTGACAAAATTCAGTGGATAAGACCTGTATGTTGAAAACTATAAAACACTGCTGAAAGAAATTAAAGAATTCCTAAGTAAATGGAGAGACATGCTGTGTCCATGGATCAGAAGACCCAAAACTGTTTTAAAATGCCAATTCTCCCCAAGTTGATCTATAAATTCAGTGAAATCCCAATCAAATACCCAGCAGACTTTTTTGTAGAAATAGATAAGCAGATTCTGAAATTTATCTGAAAAATGCAAAGGACTTAGAATAGCCGAACAACTTTTTAAAAAAGAACAAGATTTAAGAGGATGTCACACTACCTGATTTCAATACTTATTATAAAGCTATGGTAATCAAGACATGAAGCATTGGCATAAAGACAAACAAATGGCTCAATGGAACAGAACAGAGACACCGAAATATACCTGCACATACATGACACATATACATCAACTGATTTTCAACAATGGTATCCAGACGATTTAAGGGCAAAAGATAAGCTTCTCAACAAATGGTGAAGGAACAATTGAATAGCCACAAGCAAAGAGAAAAAACCTTGAACTTACCTGACAACATATATGAAAATTAACTTGAAATGCATTAGCCTAAAAAGAAGAGCTAAAACTATAAGACTTTTTAGAAGAAAACAGGAGAAAATTTTAGAAAAAATATTTCTTAAATAAACAAAAGAGCACAAACTATTAAAAAACAACAAATTTTGCTTCATAAAAATTAAAGTTTTACTCTTAAATTTCTCTTTGTTGGGCATGTGTTGATCTGTTATTTTTCTCTTTAGAGCAATGAAAATTGTCAAAATTTGAGAGTGATGGTGATTGTTCTACTAAGGATACTGTGAAGCAATGATTATTTATTTTGGATAGAATATACGATACATGAATATATTTCAACAAAATCTGTAGATTCCAAATAAACAAACAGAGATTCAAGCGCTAGAGAAAACGTGCAGAGAGACATATACCTATTCAATGTTGGTAGGATAGCAGAATGGACCAGCCCCTCCAGAGGATAATATAGTGGAAAAAACAGGAGGCCAAATACAAGGTTGTCACATGATTATGCAATCCCATTAATGGGAATATACTGGAAAAAACCGAAAGCAAGGACTCGAATGGACATTTGCACACCGATGTTTATAGTGACATTATTCATGATATCCAATGGATGGAGATAGCCAAAGGCTATCTTGACTGAGAAGCAGAAGGGCAAACTGTGGTGTACACATATAATGGAATAATGTGCAGCTACAAAAAGGAACAAAGTTGTGAGGCATGCAATGAGGTGAAGGTACCATGAGGACATTATGTTGAGCAAGATAAGCCAGAAACAAAAAACACAAATACTGAATATTCTCTTTTAGAAAATACTTATAAGAACATTGGGGACTAGGTTGTAAGTTTTACAGCAGCCACATTTATTCCTGGGCTTTAAATGTTATTTCTAGATTCTGAGATACTGAACTATAGTGTATAACCTGGTATTTTCCTGGAACTTTGGGTTCCTGTGTGACTCAGAGTTGGAGTTCTGCTGCTATGAAACTCAGCATTCCTGCATACGACTGTTAAAGAAGCCTTAAAAGAGATCAGCCTTCAGTTAGAGATAAGAACGAAGCCGATCTGATTTGGACTAAGGTAAATCAGAATACAGAGTAAAGGATAACAGTGTCTGTATTTTAGAACGTCGCCTACTGCATGAGACCAAAGTAGGAGAACTTTATTATTGCCCAAACCTAAAGTTTCTGGAGCATACAATCTAATTCATCCTGTCTGGCCAGTTCAGTTAAATAAGCTAAACACATGGAGCCTACAACTAGGAATGAGATCTTGCGATTCTGTATGGCCTAATGTAATACCCAGATACATTCCAGAGTACGTTAGGCAACTAATTAAAAAGTATTGGCAAAGTCCCTTGAGACTGGAGAAAAAATATGAAACTATTAAACTTTCTCATCTGGGAAATCCCTAATTACTTTCTCAAACATTAGGGACTCCCAAGTTAATAGGCTAAGCTCTTGATCTTGAGACTTGCTCTTATGAAACTTATATCTGTAACAGAGAAGTTAAGTTTACCTATAATAATACCTAAGAGTTACTTCCAGAGAACCTCTTTTGTTGCTCAGATGTGGCCTGTCTCTCTCTAAGCCCAACTCTGCAAGTAAAATCATTACCCTACCTCCTATATGGGACCTGACATCCAGGGATGTAAATCTCCCTGGCAATGTGGGACATGACTCACAGGAATAGGCCTGGCCCTTGGCACCGTGGGATCAACAATACCTACCTGATCAAAAGGGGAAAATTAATGTAACAAAATAAGGTATCAGTGGCTAAGCGAGTTCAGATAGAGTCCAGAGGTTATTGTGGAGGTTACTATTATACAAGCTTCAGCTAGATATTGCTAACTGTGATGGTATGTATAACAAGCCCCAACCAACAGTATTCCTGTAAACCCTACAGAATACCCAGGGCTCTATCTGAGACTCTACAAAAGTTTCACTCACTAAGTTTATTTTTCAGAAACCTAAAACCTCCAGATGGTTCCTAAGGTAGATAAGCCCTGAAACCCAGAGTCTCTCCTGGAACCTCAACCAGTTCCATTTCCCTATCCTACAATGTCAACACCCCTTTTCAACATGAAGAAGTTAGGATGGTCATTGCCCAAATATCCCTGAAGACTGGGAGAAGAATCAAAGGAGAAGAAGGAGCTGTATAAGAGAAGAAAGGATTTAACAAGTGAGTATGATTACAGAATCATTATATTGATAATTTCTTTTTAGTCTCCAGTGTTTTGGAGTAGCTAGAAGGAAACATGTAAAATGGTGGAATTGTAACCCATATTATACTTTTAAATTTGTTCTAAAACTGCTTGTTAAAATGTACTTTGAAAAAGGGGGGGGGGAAGAACAATAATAAAACAAAAAATAAATTTAAAAAATGTACTGTTGAAATTTATCACTTTTTTGTATATGTTACATTTTACAATATCAACAGTTTGTTTGGTCAGTCTTTTTAATTTTATCCTCTCTGGTAGGTGGGTAGTGGTATCTTATATATTATAGATACAAGTCCTTTACTTTTTTAAACATTTTTTATTGTGAAATGTAGTTGTATCTATAATATATAAAGCATTCTTAAAATTCAATAAGACAATCTAATTTAAAAATGGGCAAAAGCTTTGTGCTGACACAAATATATATATATTTATATATCATCAAATAAGATATATAAATGGCAAATAAGCACATGAGAAGATGACCAACATCATTAGTCATTAGGGAAATATAAAGTGAAACTGCAGTAAGATACCACTACCCACCTACCAGAGAGGCTAAAATTAAAAAGACTGACCAAACTGTTGACAATGATGTAGCGCAACTGGAAATTAGTAAAACATATAAACGTATCACATATTTTTATATGAAATAATGAGGTGGCAGTAATGAGAATGATGTAAGTTGTCATGGAATACTTGTTTACAAAGTGTTATCACACCTTTTTAGGTTTCTGAAACATCATTTATTCATACGTCAAAAAATACATATAGAAAATAAAATTCTTTATGCCAAATATAGCCTTTAAACAAAGACACAGAATATAACAGGCAATCAGGGTTATTTCATGTGTAACCCATTTGAATAGACTATGTTAAAGAATGATGATTGACTGAGCTTTGATAATATTTGTCCAGGAACACATGGCCTGGACTTTTGGGGTTTTGAAAATATTTAATTCTACTCACTTTATAGCTATCTTAAATTCAAAAAGAATCATAGAATCTCGGATTTGGAAGGGATCACGGATGTCACATCATTTAATCCTCTATGCAAGATATGATTCAGCTTATTTGACTCATGTTTATTAATCAGTTATTGAGGCTGGGTCTACATCCTGGAAAAGCTCTATTACCAGTGTCAGGCTCAGCAAGGCAAGCAAAATATATATGCGGTTATAACAACAGTCAACATTCCTCTAGCGAGTCAGATGACTATAAAGCGAAAGGCTATGCAAACTCAACAGGTTCACCACCTACTGCTTTTCTTTGAGGATTACTGGCTGGCTTTCATTCAGGTGCCTCAGATTGCCTAATGAAATCGATTTAGTACCGATTTCGGACCTAGCCAGCCACCACACCAAAGTACAAAGAAACCCCAATTGAGAATTAACTACGTTTTTGGTTTAAAAAATTTTATCCTTGACGTTCTGTACTTAGATACATGAGTCATTTACTTAAACGCTCTTTCAAGATTCAACACTGTGAATTTAACTGAGGTAATTCTAGGGTTTGTCAATATAATTTACAATAAGACTTTGAATTGCATTTCCAAAGTGTACCAGTTATCAGTCTAGATGGCAGTACACCAGTCCCAATGCTCCCAAATAGCCTAAGTTACAAAATAAGTAGCTGCTCAATTAAATGAAACTTCACAGAGGTTTTTCAGGACTGAACAAGGGTCACAAGTTCAATGAAATCATAGAAATGAACACTATTACAAAGCAAGGAACATTTAATCCCATAAGGTAAATATCAACTTATAATTATTGTAAAAAAATTTCATAATTTGGCAAGCCAACATTTATAATACGTCATTAAAATATATTAAGGCATCACACTAAAAAGTTGTAAGTAATTGCTGATCAACACACTTATTGAAGGAAGGGAGGGACGGAAGAGAGAGAGAGAAAGAAAGGAAGAGAGGCAAAGAGAGAGAGAGACAGGGGAAAAGAAAGAGAGAGGAAGGGAAGGAGGGAGGGGGGAGGAAGGACAGAGAGACAAATGAGGGGGGTGAGATAGAAAAATAGAAGCTCAACCCAAAATGTTATTTTACCCAAATATAAAAAACAAGGACTTGAATTCAGCTGATCAATCTTATGCTAAAATTCTAAAAATCAAACTATATTTAAAAGTTTACTAAATTCTAATATACTTAGTTACCATTCTGAAAAATACTCTCACCTGTTCAATGACATAAAAGGCAAATTCCAACCGCTGTTTCTGGAGCATTGGAATCAGGTGCAAGAAAAAAATTGGAAGATGTTCATGGCGATTACGGAAAGGAATGAGAACTGCCACCTTTAAAACAAGATAGTCACATACATAAGTAAATACAGCAACAAACCCTAGAGGGAAAGATAAAAATTGACCTGTAAACATCTTCAATGGTTTTAAAGTTGTCCCCTTATAAATGTTCTCACCAGAGATACAACAGTGAGCAAAAAACCACACATGGCCCTTGTCTTTGGGCAGCCTGTGGTTTCGTGAGGATGGCAGACTTTAACTTAAAGATCATATAGGCCCAAGAAAAATTACAACTATGAAAAGTACGAAAGATGGATTTAACTTTTTTTTTTTTCTTTTTGCATGGGCAGGCAAAAAGATGCATTTATTGTGCTAAGAATATTAAACTGGTAACACTAACTGATCTGGGGGTCCACAGCATGACGTAAGCAGAGCTCCAAAGACAGAAGAAGGAGGCAAAGGACAGGCTTGGGGCAGAGGGAAGAGGGGTGCCTGCAAAGGCTCTGGGAGGCAGGAAGCGAGATCAAACCAGATTTGGTGATGGAAAATACTACTCAGGTTGCAGTACGGGAGACTGTAGAAGGCCAAAAATGGAGCCTCAGGGAGACCGGTTAGGAAAAAGAAGAGACACACATGGATTTTTGAAACATTTCACAGACAAATTAACAGGATTTGGTGGTGGATTGGATATGAGTAAGGGAGAGGGATGTGTCAAAAGTAGCTTCGAGGTTTTAAAGTAGATCATAAATGATGACAACTTTTTGATATTTAAAATGAATTTTAAAGAGATTTCACTTGGATGTTTACCATCCTGCACATTGCTTATCAAGCCTGGAGATGTTTATGAGCGAGAAACCAAAATCTTCATTCATGGGGTTCTAGCCACAGCCTACTGAAGCAAATTAACTATACATAATAGCATGTTCAGAGAACATACATGAAGTTTGATAATTATATAAATATAGTATTTCTCATTTAAATAAAATGCATAATCAAGTTTCTAGTCCTTTTTATAAGTTTATTTCAGTGGTAGGAAAATATTCACTTTTAAGTTAAATGGATAATGTTATGTTGGAATGTTAAATCTAACAACAATGATCATGCAAGCAGCACAAGAAACAAATTTGTTCTTATATAAAGCCAAGAAATGTGCTCTTACATTACAAGAAATGTGCTCTCACATAGACAAAAAAAAAAAAGAAAAGAAAAACACATACGTGGAAATTAAAATGGTTTCTCAGTACATCCTTCTCTCCTCTTTTGGGAAAGAAAAATTTACTGGAACTCTCAAAATGAGGACTAAAAAACATCATCTATATAAAATGCGTCGATATGACATGAGAATAAATTGATAATTATCAATCATCACTGACTTGTGTCCTCTATTTCCTCAATCCAAAATCTGTCATACAAGCTAGGTTGGTTTGCCTATAATTCAGATTTTACCCTTAAAAAAAGCGATGGTAGGGCGGGTCACGGTGGCTCAGTAGGCAGAGTTCTCGCCTGCCATACCGGAGGCTGGGTTCGATCCCCAGTGTCTGCCCAGGCAAAAAAAAAAACCAAACCAAAACAAACAAACAAAGAATAAGCGACAGCCTTTTCTAAATGTTACTTTTCTTAGTTAAGCTGGTTTTATTATAATTGTACATTTTCTAATAAAAATGGAAATTTAGACAATATATTTTCTACAGACAATTCTAAAACGATTAGGTTTTCGAAAAATATAGCAGTGAAAATATATCTATTTAGAATACCTACACATCACTCTATATTCTGGATTTTCTAAAATATAATCTAAACTGATTATAACAAAATTATGGAAGAATATTAAAATCAAGAATTTATTAAAATTTTTCTTATGTCAAATAGATTTTACTGTTTGATGAATAACAAATATTTTACTATTTACTATTTTTACTATTTAATGAATAAAAGTAAATAATTGAGAGCACATAGGTTTAAGATCTAATGCTACATATAAAATCAGGATGTGACCTTAGATACAGTCAACAAAAAATATAAACCTTTGCTTATATTTTACATTATCAGGAGTATAAATGGAAGGAAATTTTAAATTATCAAAATAGTTTTATTTCAAAAGAGAACAAAAGATTGTTTAGTAAAATAAAGGTGTCTCAACTAGAAACTACACGATGAATTTTCCCTTAACACTGATGGGATTGTGAAAAAAAAAGACTGAGACAATGGCTGCTAAGAGGCTGATGTTTGTCTCCATTAATGATTTCACATGTGCTAAGTGGCAGGCACTAAAGAGGTTCTGGTGTCCCTTACCAGCCCCACTTTGGATCCTTTCCTTTTGATTTGTCCCAAAAAATGGCTCTTGGTTTATGAACCTAAAGACTACAACTCAGGCATAGCAATACTTAAGCAGCATTTGGACTCACTTTTGTACCACACCATAATGTCCACAGATGGTGCTGGGGACTCCCTTGAGTGGGGACTCGCTAAAGGACATCAATATCAATTGTTGTTGCATTCAAGGAATTCTCAAATGAATACAACTGCCAAGCCAGTTCAGTGACCCCTAGGTTTGCTATTAGGATACAAAACTGCTATGGAAGCCAAGAGAATGAAAGAGGACCCCAACCTTACACTCTATACAAAACTTAACTCAAAGTGGATCAAAGATCTAAATATAAGAGCCAGTACCATAAAACTCCTAGAAGAAAATATAGGGAAACATCTTCAAGACGTAGTTACAGGAGGTAGCTTCTTTAACTTTGACCCAAAGCACAAGCAATGAAAGAAAAAATAGATTAAAAGGGAACTCCTCAAAATCAAATGCTTCTGTGCTTCAAAGGACTTTGCCAGAAAGGTGAAAAGGCAACCAACTCAATGGGAGAAAATATTTGGAAACCACATTATTGGATAAGGGTCTGATATCCAGCATATACAAAGAAATCATACAACTCAACAACAAAACAAACAACCCAATTATAAAATGGGCAGAAGATATGAATAGACATTTTTCCAAAGAGGAAAAGCAAATAGCTAAAAAATACATGAAGAGATGTTCATCTACATTAGCTATAAGGGAAAAGCAAATCAAAATGACAATGACATATCATCTCACATCTACATGAATGGCTCCTATTAAACAAACAGGAAACTACAAATTTTGAAGAGGATGTGGAGAAGTTGGAACACTTATTCACTGCTGGTTGGAATGGCGCAGATGCTATAGAAGACATTTTGGAGGTTCCTTAGAAAATTAAAGATCGAGTTGCCCTACGACCCGGCAATACCACAACTCGGTATATACCCAGAAGAACTGAAAGCAGTGACATATACAGACATTTGCACACTGATGTTCAGAGCAGCATTATTCACAATTGCCAAAAGATGGAACCAACCCAAGTGCCCATCAACAGACAAGTGGGTGAACAAAATGTGGTATATACATAGATGGAGTATTATGCAGTAGTAAGATGAAATGACATCCTGAAGCACATGAAAAAATGGATGAGCCTTAAGGACATAATACTGAGTGAAATAAGCCAGACACAAAAGGATAAATACTGTATAATTTCGCTAATATGACCCTGGTAAAGATAAACACAGAATCTTATAATGTAGAATATAGGGGACCCAGAGATACACAGAAGCTAGAGATAGGTGACATGTTACTTCATGAGGGTGAACTTAAACGTGTGGGAATGGCTAGAAGTGACGGTAATTCATAAAGGGTTTAAGTAATACACCTATACTGAAGTTGAGTTTGATTGAAAGGGTTTATATAGCGCCATGTATCTCATCAATTAACGCTACAAATAAAAGTAAGTTTTTGCATGAACCACTTCAAAGGTTTGAATCTTGTACAAAGGTCAATAATAGAGCAGTACAAGGAGAAAACTACTAAAGCATGTTATGACCTGTATTTAACAGGAAGGCATCACCAGAACCATAGCAACACACGGGGTAAATAATTAGGGGGAGGACAAGAGTTCAGAGGAATTTTGGATGTTCTCTTTGGTGAGGGTGTAGTTATCTGTTATTTTCCTCTTTGGAGCAATGAAAATTGTCTAAAATTGAGAGTAACGATGATTGCACAACTAAATGAGGACACTGTGAGACATGGATTGTATATTTTGGACATTGTCCATGAAGCCCAAAGGATGGAGGTGGTCAAGGGTACAAAGACTAAAAGAAGCAGAAAGGCAAGCTGTGGTTGTACACATGTGATGGAATATTGTGTGGCTAAAGAAAGGAATAAAGCTGTGAGGCATGAACCTTAGGACATATGTTGTACAAAATAAGCCGAAACAAAAGGCAAATATTTTATGGTCTCTTTTAGAGACTACATATATGAACATTGGAGCCTACACTGTAAGCTCTTATAGCAATGACATTTATTCCTGAGCTTTAAGTGTTATTTCTAGATTCTGACATACTGTGCTATACTGTATAACTTGTTATTCTCCTGGAACTTTGGGTACCTGTGTGACACCTAATTACAAAGTACTGGCAAAATCTGTTGAGGGATTGAAGAAAAAATGTGAGTTTTCCTACCTGGGAAAGCCTGGATACTGTCTTAAACATTAGGGACTCCCAAATCAATAAGCCAAGCTATCAATTTGAGACCTGCTCTTATGAAACTTCTTTCTGTAGCACAGAAAGTAAGCCTACCTATAATTATGCCTCAGAGTTACTTCCAGAGAACCTCTGTTGTTACTCAGATGTGGCCTCTCTCTCTCTAAGCCCAACTCTACAAGGAAAATCATTACCCTTCCCCCATCGTGGACATGCCATCCAGGGGTGTGAGTCTCCCTGGCAGCATGGAACACAACTCCCGAGGATGAGCCTGGCCCTGCCACCATGGGATCGACAATGCCTACCTGACCAAAAGGGGGAAAATTAATGTAACAAAATAAGGTACCGTGCCTGAGAGAGTTTAAATAGAGTCCAGAAACTGTTCTGGAGGCTACTCTTATGCAAGCTTCAGCTTGATATTACAAATTACCAGGGTTTGCCCAACTACAACCATCATCATTCCTGTTAACCCTAAAGAACACCCAGGGGTCTATCTGAGATCCTACAAAAGTTTACTTACTACAAAAGTTGCACCAAGTTTACTTTTCAAAAACCTAAAACCTTCAGATAGTTCCTAGGTCAGATAAGCCCTGAAACTCAGAGGTGCCAGTATCTCCAAGAACATCAACCAGTTCTATCCCCCTCTCCCATATTGTTCATACTCCTTTTCAACATGAAAAAAGTTAGAATAGGCTTAAAGACTGGGAGAAAATCAAAGGAGGAAGAGGAGTTATAACAGAGAAGTTATAACACACAAGTATGAGTGCTGAAAGATTATACTGATATTTCTTTTTAGTCTCTAGTGTCTTGGAGCAGCTAGAAGGAAAATCCTGAAATTGTGGAACTGTAGCCTGAAATTATGGAACTGTAACCCATACCAAACTTTGAAATCTGTTCAAAGTATAAAATGTACTTTGAAGTTTATTGCTTTTTTGTATATATTTCACAATAAAAATGTTTTTAAAAACTGCTATGAAGAAGTAAAAGGAGAGGAAGAAGTTAGATGGTGAACAGATGGCCACACCACTACCTTATGTGAAGCTTAGCACTGTAGTAACTTCTAGCAAAATAAGAGTCAGGCTTACCCTGCCTGGTTTACCATTTGGTCTGGCCACACCACTACCTTATGTGAAGCTTAGCACTGTAGTAACTTCTAGCAAAATAAGAGTCAAGCTTACCCTGCCTGGTTTACCATTTGGTCACAATTTGGTCACCTATGACATAATGTGAATGGGCTATAAAAGGAGTCAAGGCAAATTAGGGATGATATTTAAGGGAAGAAACTATTAAATGGCTGCAGAGTCCATATTAATTAAAAGCAATCCATACTAATTAAAGACAATTAGGCTCAGTGATGAACATATAGAATTAAAGTCATAAACCCACTGAAATTTTAATTTCTTCAATGAAGCATTTAAAATATCAAGAGTTATTTTAAAAAAGTTACAGAGAAACAAAAATGTTATAAGAAAAGGAGGCAGTAGAGGAAAGGAAGGGAGATAGTTATTTCTTAATGGGTGCAGAGTTTCTGTGTGGGGTGATAAAAAGTTGGGTAATGGAGGTTGGTGATGGTAGCACAATATTGTGGATGTAATTAATAACGCTGAATTATGTACTTGCAAGCGGTTAAACAGGAAATTCTGAGTGGCATATGTTACTTCAGTAAAAAGTTTTGAATAGATTAAGATAGAAGGATGGATAGGTACAGCAAATGTCGCAAAATGTTAAAAGTTGGTAGATCTGATATCCCAGAGTAATTTGGGATTTACTTCTTTCTTTATAAAAATGTTGGGGAACTGGGGAGAAAGGAGGAAATATTCAACTTCCCCATTTGGAGAATTCTTGATATTCTCATAAGCAGTGGGGACAACCAAATCAATAGGCCAAGCCCTCGATCTTGGGGTTCACCCCTATGAAACTTATTCCTGTGGCCTCTCTCTTTAAGCTGACTCAGCAGGTGAACTCACTGCCCTCCCCACTATGTGACTCCAAAGGGTGTAAATCTCTCTGATAATGTGGGACAGAAATCCTGAGATAAACCAGTACCTGGCATCAAGGGATTGAGAAAACCTTCTCAACCAAAAGGGGGAAGAGAGAAATGAGACAAAATTAAGTTTCAGTGGCTGAGAGATTTCAGAGTCGAGAGGTTACTCTCATACATTATACAGATACCCCTTTTTACTTTATGTGTATTGGAGTGGCTGGAGGGAGGTACCTGACTGTTGAGGTGTGTGTTCCAGTAGCCTTGATTCTTAAAGATGATTACATAAAGATATAACTTTTGCAATGTGACTGTGTGACTGTGAAAACCTTGTGTGTGATGCTCCTTTTGTCCAGGATATGGACAGATAAGTAAAAATATATATAGATATTTACACAAGCTTCTATTAGACATTGCTACCTACCATGCCTTGCCAAACCCCAACCAGGGCCATTCCTGCCAATCCTGGAGAATACCTAGAGCATTTGTGTGGGATTCTGCAGGGGTTCCATGCACTGGGGTGGCTCTCCAGGACCTGCAGCCTCCAGACGGGTCCCTGGACTAAATGGGTCCTGAAATGCAGAGGGGCCAGCCCTTCCAGAGCATCAATTAGTTCCATTCCTCTATCCCATATTTTGGGATGTGGGCATAGCCCAAATACTCGCAGAGTGGGAGAAAGATCAAAGGTGATGGTGGAGTTATATAGGGAAGGTGGCTTTTAACAGATGAGTATGATTGCTGAATCATTATACTGGTATTTTTTTTTAGCCTCCAGTACCTTAGAGCAGCTAGAAATAAAAACCTAAAATTGTGGAATTGTAAACCATATCAAACTCTAAAATCTGTTCTATAACTAATTGTTGCGATACACTTTGAAATTTATTGCATTTATAAATATATGTTATTTAAGGAGAAGGAAGAGTACAACAGAGAAAACAGTACTTAACAAATAAGTATGACTGCTGAATCATTATACTGATATTTCTGTTGGTCTTCAGTGTCTTAGAGCAGCTAGAAGAAAAAAATGAGAAATTGTGGAAGTGTAACCCATACCAAATTTTAAAATCTGTTCTGTAACTATTTGTTAAAATGTACTTGGAAATTTATTGTTTTATATGTATGTTATATTTCATAATAAAAAACATTAAAAAGTCAATAAATAATGGAGGGATAAGGGGTAAAACAAATTGGGTAGATTGAAATACTAGTGGTCAATGAGAGGGAGGGGTAAAGGATATGGATTTATGAGTTTTTTTCTTTTTTCTTTCTATTTCTTTTTCTGGAGTGATGCAAATGTTCTAAAAATGATCATGGTGATGAATACACAGCTATATGATGGTATTGTGAGCCACTGATTGCCAACATGTATGGACTGTATGTATGTCTGTGAAGCTTTGTCAATCAAAATATTTTTTAAAAAAAGTTGGTAGACCTGAGTATCTGGGTGGGGGTATGCTGGAGTTCTCTGGGTTTTGTATTATTTTTATAATTGCCTTGTAAGCTTGAAATTATTTCAAAATAAAAATTTTTAAAAAACATTCAAGTTGGTGACAGATACTTAACATAAATCCAATTACTTCTTCTTTCTCTCTCAACTATGTTTCAATATTAGAATAGAGTATTGTTAGAATGTAAGTAGGTAAAGAGGGGTGGGGGTGGAGAGAAATTATTTAATTAAATAAAGTAAGTATAGCTCCTCTCTATATGGTCTCCAAAATTCTATCATAATTTTAGTTACATAGCTCAGAACTAGATATTGTGTTCTAAGAAGGGTTTGCTTAAAACTGAAATAATAGCAGTGTTACCACATATTTCCTCAAAAGCTAATTTTCAGAACCCTGAATTCGGCTTGCTCCTAGGGAAGTCTACATTCAATACTATTATTACCTGATGACATGGAGTATATAGTCTACTAAACTCTCTCAGTAGGAACTACTCAGGTATGGTATACCTGTCTCAAGGAAAATGAGAAAAAGAAAACCAACTATAAAAGTTAAACCAATTATCTTATATCGACAGCCGGAGAAAGGACAAGAATACTTCGTTTTTCCAATTCTAAATTGTTCTACTACTGTGTCGCATACTGCGCTCCACACGCACTGCACACTGTATCCCATGTGAATGGTCATCTGAAGAGCAGCCCCTCGCTTCCCCTAGGCAGGCTGTGAATGATTTGATTCTGCTTTTTCTTTCATTAACATTCAACATGCATTATCACCACCCAAGTATTAAAAACAATTTAATTGTCCAGGACATTTTTTAAAAGTGTAATGCATGTAAACTGGGCCCTATTTTAGATAAATAGAAATGTGATGAAAATCTATCTTTTCAAGAAGTATGAAAAGATTCATTCACAAATGACTCTGATCTGCAAAATAGCATAACAATTAAAAAAAAGACTGTTTTTCTAAAATTTTGTACTGAATTCCATTTAGGCAGCTTCACAACTTGTTTGAGGCAATGAGAAAACTGAACATTTATTTAATAACTTGTAACAAGGCCAAAAAAGACATTTATTTGTCTCAGAATCTCAATTCAACAAAATTGTGTTCAGTGCTGACTTTACACAAGACAATTAGCTCTGTGTTAGGGATGTAGACCTAAATAATACACATCCCTAGACACAAAGAAGTCAAGGTCAATTAAGTCAGAAGATCTCTTTCAAGAGTTTAATAGCAGACTGTTTATTCTCTTTCCTAGCAATGATTTTCCTAGTACTAACATCTAATATACATTTTAATGGGAAATTGAAAGCTGTTTCCAGATAAAGGATACATTACAATTTTTCAGACCGTAACATTTCATTTTAATAATCTGTAGTCTTCATTTGAACTACATAAATGCTATTTCCTTCTCAAACATAACATTACATGAATGTGTACTGATTGGCCAATTTCACTGAACTGAGAACAAATATGATCTAAACCACAGGCTTCCTTTAAAAAAAAAAAAAGCCGTGGAAGCCCAGAAGCCCGATCACCTTGTTTTTCAAACAAAACATTAAGTAGAATTCCAACATAGCAAAAAGACAAAAAGCTTTTACCCTACCTTCTGAAACAAGGGAAAAGAACTTAAAGCCCTCCCTTTCATGCCATACTGGCCTTGAAGTGGTCTCTTTAGAAGTTCTGGACCCTGAGGAAAGGAACTTGAAAACACCCTAGACCCAAGAGGAAACCGAGATATTATCCTCCCGGTAGGTCACCAGTTCCAGGACTCAATGCAGAGCAAGCTTCTCCTCCAAACAAAACAGAACAGGAAAAAATCCATTTATCAAACCTGCCCCAGGAACTCCAAGAGACTGAGCACGAGTGTATATGTTGTTTATGCACAGGTACAGTCAAAGTTTTCACAACTAGCATTATTAGATCACATTTTAACTATGAATACAAAAAAAAAGTCTTAAATTTATCAAGAATTTAAGGATTTCACTCTATATTTTGGGTTTAGCACACACTGTCTAAATGCACAGTAAAAGCCACACTACTCAGGGAAAAATTAATCTCACCTTCCATCTGGGTTTACAGTCTTTAGGCTTCCAATGACCTCCTGGCGCAATATCCAAATCCTTGGAGAAGAGGTGATGAATTTCATCAAAACTGACTTCACTTACATTGACATTGAGGAATCCCCCTATTAAGGCAAAAATATGAAGAACTGTTTTAAACGTCTTTTGCTTCAAAGATTCAAGTAAGACAACAACCAGTGGGGTGATGGTATAGGAGAGCCCAGTTTATTCCTGTCAGCACAGCATAACCACTAGTTGCTGCCCTTAAAATAAACATTTTGCTCATAAGTAATATACTGATTATTTTAATATTAGAAAATGTTTGCATGTCAGTAAAACATTGCATATTATTACAATTTAACAACCATTCAAATATTTTAAACTATTAATTTCAACGTAGTCAGCAGAGGGATGTTGTGGGCACAGTACTTTAAAGAGTTAATTTAGCAGTTAGCTTGATAAGGGGTCTGAATCCTAGCTTTTGGCCCTTGGGGAAATTATTTAACCTCTGCATATCAGCCTCCTCATCAGTACAGGGAACAGCAGAGCCCACCTCCCAAGGCAGCCGTATCAATTAGATGAAACAGCGCAAGTGAAGGATCAGATCTGGTGCCTGGCGCAAGGTACACACTCAAGAACTGGCAGCTATGACTGCTGTCATCTATTCTACTGATATTTTTTTTTTTTTCATATGCTGTAGGGCAGGGTCACATTTCATTATTTTTCAATGTGAGCATCCCGCTCTTGCAGTATATTTGTTGAAGTTTTTGTTGTTTGTTTTGCTTGTTTGTTTGTTTTGGGGGAAGTGTAAGGACCAGAAATGGAACTGGAGTCTCCGCATGGCTGGCAAGAAATCTACCACTGAACTACCCTTGCACCCCTCCTCCACTGACGTTTCTTAAGAGATACCATTTACAAGCACAATGCAACACATTGATTTTGAACATCTACCTAAGTTTCAGGCCCTTCGTACACAAACATGAAAAACCGTGGACTTCGAAGATGCTCCTCTTCAGCTCACAGAAACACACTCTCCAAATCAGCCAAATAGATGATATTACTGGCGATGCTTTTACTAAAAATCTTTCTAATTTACACTAATGAAAGAAGAGTGAATTGTGGATGGAAAATCATTTCAATTAATCTGGTCAAAAACAAATAAGACTCAGGATATCTCTGTCTTCACCAAAGACATGAAATAGCTGAATGCTCACAAAAGTCTCTTTGAAGCAATGTTATCCTTAGTGATTTCACCGTTACTGAGAACAGCTATCATACAAAAGGCAAATAAAATGGAACTACAGATCATCTTTCAGCAGTTTTAATGTCACCCTTTAACTTCCAAATAAATACAAATTGCTCTGGAACACGCTCCTGCCAAGGTCTCTCCAGCCTCCTCATCTCATAGTATGCAAAACAAACAAAACGTTGAGGTTTCCCTTTCAAGCCTTCTGAGCCTCCCATCAGATTCCACACGTGAAATGCTCAGTTCCTCTCCACAGTTCCTCTTTCTTCCTGCTATCCTACATTCTGTACAGCTGTCATAGGGGCCTCTGTTCTCAACCCCACCTTCCTGCTAACTAAGCAAGAATGTCAGCAGCTTTCACTAAGTGCTCAGAGGCATGCAAAGGGGAAGTGTTTTGAAATGCAAATATCTGAGTTTCACACAGTGAACTAGGAAACATTTGCAATCTTCTAAGGTCTCCTGGTTCTCCTGATAACATTTGTTTTTATAAGCAAACCCCTTTAGTGTGACAAGATAAGCAAAAAAAGCTAATCTTAGAAAGGTCAGATATTCCTAAGGAAGAGAGAAACCTATGAACAAGCAGAGAAAGAGAAGCTCAAATTTAAGATGGATCAGTCAACAGGACTACAGACTATGAGGGCTCAGACGACAAAAACAGAATCTAGTACTGTAATCATAGAACACTCACAAATAAATCTGATGCATTTAATAGGATTCATGATTGCTAAAATGATAGTTATTAGACTAAATAATGAGCAGTTCTTATTATTTAGAGCTGAAGTTCTTAATGCATTGTTAAACCAATTTTTTTTATTGCCTCTTTGCTAGCTTTATTGCTTCAACAAGCTGTAATCCACACCATTGTCAGTTTTCTCCAGTATCATTCTCAGTTTAATTTTCATCTTGAACACACACGTGCTGGCAAAATAACAGACAAGCCAGACATCTTTCTCCTCAATGGGGAGGGCCTCCTGTGTCCACCACCTACTTATCATGATGCCTGAAGCACCTAAGCCCATCTCCCTCCCTCCTGATGGCTACCCCAGCCCGGAGTCCAGGAGCAGCTTTCCTTTTTCCTTACTGCTCTGAAGGTCAAAGAGGACCCGGTGGCACGCCTGGCGCTTTCGTCACAGGAGTAATAATAGCATAGCTAGGCTGGGAGGAGGCGGGGAGAAAACAGGCCTCCAGGACAGGAATGGCCAGGACTAGGAACAGTGAGCGTACTAATCAGAGAGAGGAGGAAGAAAAAACACTGATTATTATGGAGGGAGGGGGAAGTGGGAGCTGTTAGGGAGAAGATCCTGCGCACAGAAAAGGAAAAGAATATTTTATAGAGAGAGTGTCCAGGAAGAAGCAGTCAGATGAATGACCCAGTGAGGCCAGTTTCCAAACTGTCCTCAGTAGGACTCCCTTCAGGGGAGCTGTGGATGGGGGAGGGAGGACTCCCCACCCTGGCACCGCCCAGCTCTTCTTTCATCTCATTTACATACTGGGTGTTCCCCTCTGGGCTTGTGTTCCAGGGTTTTAAAAAATGTTTGTAAACCATCTGCTGTGCACAAAGTCAAGAGAGGATACTGGATAAGAGAAGGAAGCCTTCAGCCCGGCCAGGCCCCTGTATCACACTTGCTGAGATTCCAGGGGTAACTGAAGAAAGGAGCCACTGAGCTGCAGAGAGAACTCTTATCTTGTGCCAAATGTGAATTTTTCAACTGAGAACAAGTGAATTCTTTCCCCAGTTAGAGATTAAAAGGTCAAAAATAAAGATACTGAATGAAAGTCATTTACCCTACAATGTAATCAATCAGCAGACAAATGTAAGCTAAATGATTTATCAAATACTAAATTTCACTAATTTGAAGCAAGAGGGCTGAGGGCATGAACAGAGGGGGGGCTGCCAATTATCTAAAAGATAGCATGCAGGAGTAGGGAACTGAATCCACTGTAAGCTACTTATTAGTCTTGGCAACCAAAGTGTATGCCAAAATATTTCTGATATGTGTGAGAATAAGTATGAGCTACACCAGCGACTACACGTGACATTCACATCCCCTAGTGCTGAAACTGCAAGACATGCAGCCATGCCTCTCAGGCTGGGGTGCGGGTCCAAAAGAGCCTGGCTTAGGCAGACGTGGGCCCAAATGACAGGCTCATTGTGGTGTGGATTATGATGTATTACAACACGATTTAGGATATTGTCTCCCTATCAAAATATAATTCTTAAAATAACAAAATTGAGTACACAATGAACTGTCTATACTTATATTTTTCTTATATTTCTCATAAAACTTAGGACGCGTACTCTCTAGGCAGAGAGTTATCTTCTCTATAAATCAACAGTTTTAAAGACTACTTTGTTCAGTTTTGGGCTTATTTCTATCTTTTTGGCATCTAAATTCTCACTACTTTGGCTTTTGTCACTGCTTTGGTGTCAGGGTTTCAAATGTGTCACAGCCCAGGATGCCAAAGACAAAGCCAGAAAAAGGCTTTAATTTCCCCCCAGAAATGTCCCTTCAGGTGAATTCTCCAAAGTCAGAAAAAGATTTTTTAAGACAAGATGGCTCATTACCTCCTTTCACCTTCTGTCTACCAGCTAAGGACAGCTCAGAGGCAGACCAATATTAGAAACTGCCATATTTCAAATCCTTCACTTAGGCTTCTCAACTTCTGGAATTTGTTAACCCTACTTACACAAAACATTGCTTACTCAACTGTTCTCAAAGTGACCAAACCCAAGCACTGTAAACATCAGATGGCGTGGTGTCTCATCACTAAGGTACCAGTATCTCCAGTGCCACGTGCAATGCCTGTTCATGGGATGAATGAATGGATGAGAAGAACTGCAAAACCCACAAGTTCCATTCCTGCCTCTCCTCTTTCTCTCTCTGTATTGCAACTCCCTAGCTCCACTAGGTGCTGAAAGACACCTTTAAGACATTTGTGCATGAGGGGCCCCTGTAGATGACCCAAAAACACAGCCCCAATATAATCCAAATATTGACCACAATACGCAGCTTTTAACATTCATTTTCCTCCCAGGCTTATGGTCCTCACTTGCTTTTCTCTGAAGGACTAACTGTAACTCTGATTACAGTTGCTATCTGCTGCCGGTTGGGCCTTGTAACCTACCCCCAAACCTCTGACTCACTCTTGGAGGCCTCATACTCTTCATTACATTCTCCCAAACTGTCTTCCTAGTTCCTGTCAACAGACAAACCGATGACTTTCTTTAAACTCATAATCCACAACCACTATTACTCTGCTTCCTCATTTCTGAGACACACATTCATTCATGTTTTCACATCTGGCCCAGGGGCAGATCCTACCATCAATGTGTACATTTAACGTACTATTTCTTTTCTGTTTGTGAAACGCCATTATAAAATCAATGATAAATTTTGTCAAGGAAATATGGTATCATATACTCCTCCAGCCTTTTCAAATGTGTTTTCTGGAACCATTCATTTGCCAAGAAATTTCTGTATACTATACCTCTATGCTTTTCTACAGTGCTGCCCCAGCTCCTCATCTTAAGTGAAACAGTATTCTTCCTTTTGAACCATGGTAAGGGGAAAGCTGCTCACTCTCCTGTGCCCAATATCTTGGGGTCAGGTATAAACACAAGGCATTCTGTTGACTTGTCTTTTCGCCTTACAAATAATCATTTAATTTCAAGTTTCATAAACTTACCCTCCTTTGGTGTTTATGATTTTCAGCCATACCACCTTCCAAAATCCAGCCACGTCCACCGACAGGTGCCTCCCCTTCCCTGTACATCAGGATTGTACATCCAGTTCTGTGTCCACATAAACCTCACTGTCACTAGAATTCACTGGCTTTCAACTCTGACCCAGACCATCTCCTTAGAGCCTCCTTTCCTTTCACATTTTCTCACTCTCTCTTCCCACTAAATTCACTCTTCAATCTCACGGAGACTTAAAGTCCTCTTTGTTTTTTTTGCCATTTTTCCAGTCTATCGCATCCCCTAATTAAATGGTTCACTAATTTGGGTGGCATGTCCCAGAATCAGAACACAGGCTACTGGCTCCATCCTCAATGCTTCTGTGTTAGTAGATGCCCATGTCATCTTTGCGGCCATCCAGCTTTATCCAACCCAGACACTTGAAGAACTGCCTGTACTTGAGTCCTGCCTCCCAAAGGAAAAAGCTAAAACCCACTTTAGCAACCAAGAATGATCCCATGGCCAAACAGATCTACCCACAGGAGATTTTGCTGGAGTGGCAACACCAGGACATGGATCTTTTGGTCAAAGTGGTGGCAGAAGCATCTGGCTTTAGGGTCACCAGCAGTGGTATCTCCCTTCTCCAGCCCTGAGTGCCACAAGTGGAATCTATAGATCATCTCTGCCGAGTAGCAACAGAAGACACTCCAGAGTTTGGGCTGCTCAGCCTCTGAGCCTAACCCTCTGGCCACCCAGATTTTCTGGGAGCTACCTAATATAATTTCATGAATTCCTTTTCCTCTTGAACTAGATCAAGTGCGTCGTATAGTTTGCGACCAAGAACCCTGACTTTTGCTGTAAGTCTGGGGTTCTGCTTTTAAGGCTGCATTTTTAACAAGGATCCCAGCTGATTCTAGTGCAGGTCACCCTGAGCCACACTTAGAAAACATGGCTCAGCAGCTTCACCCAATTATACCACCTGTATACTCACAGCACCTTTATTTCCACCCCCTTCCTGACCCAACACACCTCTGCTGCCAAACCCAGCCTTGGAGCAACAATATTCTCTGCTCTAATTCTCCACCTAATAAATACCATTGAAGGGAATCACATGAGTATAGAGATCCCATCGGTTAGGTGAGAGACCTGATATATTTCCCTGAACACAGTAAGCTTTCAACAAAAACAAGTGTCACATTATTTGTGCTTTTTAAACCCCAATGGAGGTATCTCTCTGCTGTTAGCCAACTTTTAACTCATGATAAATTGACTCCATCTTGTATTCCTTAGATCAATTTTTAAAATATTTAAGACCTTCTTGGCCTCCCCCTCAATATACATGTGGCCTCCTACTTAATCAGGAAAATAGAAGCAATAAGCAGGAAACAACTTAGCTTTCCCCGCCTCGTCTCCAAACGAACCATACTCTTGCCTCAGAGGAAAAGGTGCGCCTTTACTTCTTAACTCTGGGGATATTGCTCTTTCCTTTCACTGCCTCCAGAACCTGGCTCCATGGAAACCCTTGATTCTGCTTTCCCCTACATGTCCTCTCTTTTCTCTTCATCGTTTCTTTCCATAATGACTAAGACATGCTCAGGTTCACCTTTTACTAAAAAGTTCTTCCCTTAACCTCACCTCCTCCATAAAAATTCTTTACCCCATGTGCTGGTCTGAATCTGTGGTGGACCCCAGAAAAGCCATGCCCTTTGATCCTCATTCAGTATTGCTCAGTGGGAGCATTTTGATTCTTCCCATGAAGATGTGACCTACCCAATCGTGGGTGGTAACTTTTGATTAGATGATTTCCATGGAGGTGTGTCTCCACCCATTGAAGGTGGAGCTGTTTACTGGAATCCTTTAAAAGAGGAAACATTTTGGAGAGAGTCCTTTTTTGGTAGAGCCACATGAAAGCCAGCAGATGCTGCCATGTTCGCCATGTGCCCTTCCAGCTGAGAGAGAAACATTGAACATTGTTGGCCTTCTTGAACCAAGGTATCTTTTCCCGGATGCCTTAAATTGGACATGTCTATAGATTTGCTTTATTTGGGACATTTTCTCGGCCTTAGAACTATAAACTCGCAACTTACTAAATTCCCCTTGTTAAAAGCCATTCCGTTTCTGGTATGTTGCATTCTGGCAGCTAGCAAACTAGAACACCCCATTTGCCTCTTTTTTTCTTTTTTAAACCAGCTAGCTTTAATACACTTCCAGTATACTTCTCAGGCCAGTATACTTTGCTTGTTACCCTAGTATTCTACTGCAATTGTGCTTACTGTGGCCCCATTAATTATCCATAGGTCAAATTCAATGGCCTTCCCACAGTTCCTCACTCTACCCGTCTTCTCTGAAGTACATGATGAGACTGACAACCTTTCCTTGGCACTCTCTCCTCATTGACCTCCGAAACACCATTCTCTGACTTCTCCAGAGGTCTGACTAATTAATTCCCCTTCTTGTACTGACCGCACCCTCCCATAAGTATGGGTGTTCGCCAGGGAACCACTCTTAGCCTTCTTCCATTCTCACTTCCTCTATGGTCAGCCCAGATCCTCATAAATTATGAAATTCAGACCCTTGGTTAACATCTGAGCTTCAAACAAAGCATGACCAACACGGAACTCCTTAACTTTAGCACTTCCCAAATGGGATGTTTCTCCTGCATAACTTGATCAGTTAATGGTCACCAAGTCACCCAAACCAGAACCCTGGAATTTAACCCTGATCCCTAGCTGGTGGCCACATCCTGTTGGTTAATAGGCCCCTTCAGCTTCTCTTGCATGCTTCTTTCTCTTTCCAATGCCACAGTCTTGGCACATGCCCTTGTTGGTTCCCCTTGGCCCCCTGCCAAAAGCTTCTAACTGGTCTCCCTGATTCCAGCATTTCCCCATTCTCAACCACTTTCCATGTCTCATAAGAATAATCGTTCTGAAATACAATTCTGGTCACATCAGTTATCTGCCTAAAGTCTTCAATGGGCCCCCATTTTCCTAAAACAGTGTTATTGTTGCTTTAACATTTGTTTTACCTTTTTCTTTGCAGGGGCAAAAAAAATAAAAATACTCTGAAACCCGTGTATCCTTAGCTGGGAGAAATGCACACAGACCCATAAATCAGCCCTTTGCACATGATCTGAGGGCTCCACTCTGTCTGAAGTCTGTCTCACAGATGCGAAGGATTCACAGGCCCATGAGATCCTCAGAGTCCTTGAACTTGACACAAGGCCCTTTCCCTCCCTGCCCAGCTTTGTCTCCCACTCGCCCGCTGCACACCCGCTCCAGACACAGCAGACCACTTTCCACTCCCAGAACGCACAAAGCCTTCTGGTGCCTCTGACGCTGTTCTCTCTCATAGTGGGCAATCTTGCAAGGCCCAATTCCTACATCTCCTTTCTCTGAAATCTCTTTTCCTTCCAGAATAAATTGTTCTCTCACTTTTGTTATATCTGTAACCCTTCCACAGCAGTTATCAAGCTGCCTTTCTCTGACTGTGCTATCTGCTCCCGGCTGGTACAGAGAGGGTCAGACTCAACCTTGCTGCCTCCTCCCTGCCCCAATGAACATCACATGGCCTGCTGTGGAGTTAGGGTTCTACAGCTGCTTGTTTACTCTTAAATGGCTCCCACCTCTCTATTTCACAAGAAACATCTGTATGATGTTTTGTTACACTGAGCATTATTTGATGTTTTTAAAAATTCATCTGCTCCCTTTGTGCTGACTTTCATTTGAATTATTTAAGCACACCTCAGAAAAGTCCTTGCAGCTTTTGTTATATCTGTAAGGCCAGAAACCATAGAAACGGTTGAGGTTAAACAATAAAAGGAAAAAGGAACTGTTCCACAATCAGTAAGGACAAAATATTTACAGGTCACTGCAAATGTATCCAATTTGAATAAGAATAACAAGATAGGAAAACTAAAAGTCTATCTTCATTTTAATGCAGAGATTACAATTAGCATTTTCGACTCCTACCTCACCCACAAAAATCAAAATCAAAACACCCATGCTAAGCACTTACTATTTTTTAGCTCTAAATAAAATGAGATTTTAATTGTGTCTTCTTAGAGTGAATGGTGTCACATAAATCTAAGAAGTCTGAAGGTGGATTTGCCCTCTGAGGAATCTATAAATACTAACAGTGACAAAGAAGTATTCACTGGTACTCTTTATATATATAATACACATTAAAATAGATTTTTTAGTGTCACTGATCACTATTGAATATAAAATATTGCTGAAAATCAATGGGAAATGCAATTTTACTTCAACTCTGATTTGAAAAATTCAAACTTTATCTTTATCCATTACCAGTAGTCCCATTGTCATACCAGGCAAAGTCAAAAAGGAGTACAGCTAGACCATCAAATACACCAACTCACTTTTGGTGGTTTTAAGTGCATCAGGTTGAAACTGTTATGCACCCTAGAAAAGCCATGTGCTCTCAATCCTAATCCAATCTTGTGGGGGTAGACCTATTGTTTAGGTGGGACCTCTTAATTAGGTTGTTTCCATGGGGATGTGACCCCCCAATTGTAGGTGGGACCTTTTGATCAGATGGAGATATGACCCTGCCCATTCAAAGTGGGTCTTAATCCTTTCAATGGAATCCTGCATGAAGAGACTAAAAGGCAGAAAACACAGGGTCTCAGAGCTGGCACAGAGAGCAGATATGAAACCAGACACAGACATTTGGAGATGCTAAGCTAAGAGATGAAACCCAGAGTCTGCCCTGAAGAAGCTAAGTGAGGACCCACAGAAGCTTCGAGAGAAAGCCACTGGAAACCGGAACTGAAGAGCTGTTGGAAATGAGATGCCAGGAGAGAAGGACAGCAGATGTAGCCATGTGCCTTCCCATGTGACAGAGAAACCCCTTTCTTGAGTGAAGCTTTAGCAAACCAAAACAATAAGAAAATTAAATACCATCCACATTTGAAAGGTTTCCTCTTAGGAGATCTTATTTTTTATGCACACTTGCTTCTAACGTATTTAAGAAGGTATTATATTCAATTATCTTATGTGATACCACCATAAGATTCTACACTTAGGGATTTTATTTTGCAGTTCTCTGCCATCAATGGGAAATAATCCTAGTTAATCAAATAAAAACAAAAAACTAAAAACAAAAACTTAAGTATGATAGCTAAGTAAAAAATTCCTAAACTCACATTGATCCTAGGTTTCTCATTCATTCTCTTGGTTGTTGCAAAGTCAGACTCCATTGTTTGAAGAAGTGGGGAGGAAGAAAAACAAAATCAAACTATCATCTATGAAGCGCCAAGCACTGCGCTCTATTGAATCCTTACAGCACTCTGACACTGATACTGGAATCCCACATTTTAGAGATAAGAAAACTGAGGCTGCACTGTGCAGACGTCACTCAACTAGTGAACATGCTCTCTTGGATGGCTCATGCAATGCCCTCCTGGCAGAAGCTTCTTTATGTTGACTGTACCCACAGCCCCTTTCTAAGGAGTTCTTTATCTGTATAGTGCCATATTTTCTACCAAATAACCCCATCACCCTAACGACAGCTAAGTGGACAAGGGATCGGTGCTGAACTGAGGTGGCCTGTTGTAAAAGGTGACTGGCTAAACTGGTATGATCCTGTCTTTTAGGAAGACAGAATACAAGACGCCGAGGGAAGCAGAAAGAAGGAACAGTAGCACCCAGACACCCAGAGAAAAAGGGAGTAAACAGAAGCCACTCAGCATTCTCTTAACCATCAGACAGAGGTATTTACAGTAAGCTATGGGACTGGAAAAGGAGTGCTAGCATGAAGGCTCACAGGCAGATATATTTAAACAGTGTTTAATTAGTTCTCATAAAACAATAATTAAGGAAATGACAACTATGCCAAGAACAGAAAGATTTCCTATAACCATAAACCCATGAATATGCAAATTATGAAAATGAAATTATTGTAGTCAGTATTTCAACAATAACATTACTCAGTCGTTTCAATACTGCACAGACAAAAACATTCATTTTTAGGGGGAAAAAGCTGCAATAATAAAGTAATGACAAACACAGCCACAGAAATCACTGAGCTTCATTCTCTATTGAGACAGCAAGGAGAGAGAAAGATTAAAATCAACTGAGAATTTTTTTTCTTTCCTAACTTCAGTGCCCAGGCCTCAGGTCAGATCAATTAAGTCAAAAACTTAGGGTGTGGGTCCAAGAACTACAAATGCCCTCTGGTGATTTTACTGTGCAGCCAGAGAGAAGATCCACTACTTTCCATCAGTCAGCCTCAAAGAGTGTTCCAAGGGTCGGCGGCAGCAGCACCAACTGGGAGCATACTGAAAAGGAAAATTCGCAGGCCCCACTCCAGACCTACTGAATCCAAACACTGAGGGTGAGACCCAGCAATCTGTGTTACCAAGGCCTTCCAGGTGATTCTGATGTACTCTAAAGTTTGAGAACCACAGCGTTAGTAAAAGGCTAATTTTTCTTTATATTTTGTATATACTATATATATAAAATACTTAACAATAAACTGAAAAAATCCTACAAATATGATAAGCAAAGGCTAATTTTCTCAATAAGGAAAACTCATGTAAAGACATGAAAATCCATTTATGCACTAAGGATATTAGAATCCAAGGATAATCACGCAATTCAAAAAGATAGCTATTTAAATTTCTAATTACATAAAAAACAAGGTACAAATTATATGTACAAAGTAGGCTTAAAACTATTGGGAAAAGAGAAACCATACATAGAAAAACTGCATAAATAATAGCTGTGTTGGTTCTGAGTATTGGATTTTTTTACAATGATAATGCATTAACTTCATAATTTTGAAAAATACATATTTAAAAAACAGCATCTTGATCCCTACCCCTTACCACATGCAAAAATTAAAGACACAATAAAAAAATTATTAGAAGGAAACAAAGGAGACTATTTTTACAGCTTCGTGGGAAGGAAAGCTTTTTTAAGTCATAAAACAAAAAGCAAAATCCCAAAAAAGGCCATTGACATGCCTGTAAACATCATAATTTTAAACTCCTGTAAAATAAAAGACTCCATAAACAAAATGAAAAGACAAATCAGAGACAGGGAAGATAATTACAATACACATAACAGACAAACAGTCACTGCCAAAATATATATATAAAGGAATCCTACTAATCAATACAAAAACCTAATTAACCAGTGAGGAACTTATGAAGCACATGACTGAAGCAATTCACAGAAAAACTCAGACACTCACAAACATATAAAAAGTTATTCAACCCTAACAGTAATAAGGAAAGTGAAAAGAAAAACAATAGGATACAACATTTCATCGATCAGTATCAAAAATGAAAATGTCTGTGGATATCATATCAAGTGTTGCTAACTCTGGAGAAAGTGATACACTCACACTTAGCTACTGGGGACGTAAAATGGTGCAGCTGCTTTGGAGAGTAGTTTGAGAGAACCCGGAAAAACTGTGTCTGCACACTCAGCAGTTCCATTTCTATGTGTCAATCCTAAGTACACTCAATTACCTTTGCACGAATAAATCTGACCTATGTTGCTCTTAGCAGCACTGCTGTGTGAGAGCACAAAAGTGGGAACAACCTAAATATTCATCAGCAGGGAAACGATAAACGATATGCAGTTCACTATACAGAGATGTACTTTAAATAGTTAAGGGAAATAACTTAGAGCTCTAAGTATCTACATGGATCATCACTCTCAAAAAATATATAATTTTAAAGCAAGTTACAGTTGAAAAGTATTAAATAAAACCATTTGCATAAATTCTTAAAACATTCAAAACACTCAGAGCCACCACAGCTATTGTTCTTGTATTACTCCCCGCCTTGGGGGACTGGGAAGAAAGGAGGAAATATAAGTAGGCTTAGTTCCTCCTTCACAGGAATAAGTTTCATAGGGGCAAACCTTAAGATCAAGGGCTTGGCCTAATGATTTGATTGTCCCCATTACTTGCAAGAATATCAGGCATTCCCCAGATGGGGAAATTGATTATGAAAACCTTACATCTGATGCTCCTTTTATTCAGGATATGGACAACTGAATAAAAAAATAAGGATAATAAATAAATAATAGGAGGGGATAAGGGGTATAAAAAATTGGGTAGACTGAAATACTAGTGGTCAATGAGAGGGAGGGGTAAATGGTATGGGATGTGGGAGTTTTTTTCTTTTTTCTTTGTATTTCTTTTTCTGGAGTGATGCAAATGTTCTAAAAATTATCACGGTGATATAATACACAACTATGTGATGATACAGGGAGCCACTGATTATATACTATGTGGAGACTATATGTGTGTGAAGATTTCTCAATAAAAATATTTAAAACAAACAAAAAAACAGCCTGTAAGAATACACACCCAACTCATAATATAGGTTATTTCTGAGGAAGGGAGGGGGAACTAGCATTAGGGACGGTGGTAATAAAGGACTTCAGCTTTATCTATAATATCTAATATGTTCAAAAAGAGACTACATATTAATTACTCTCTTGAACGCTGCTTCAAAGGACCATTTGGAGGTAAGTAAGCCAAAATATTAGTTTTAAAATCTGGATGGGAGAAACATAAAAAAGTAAGTAAGTATTTGTCATTTTCTCATTTGTAATTCTTCTTCAGCTTTTCAATTCTCCCCCACCCCAACCATCCCTCCCCCACCCCAACCATCCCTCCCCCACCCCTCAAAGAAAAGTACCTGGAAACAAAATAAAGAGGATCAAATAATATGCTACGTAATATGACCATTATCACCCACAGTAATGACCAGATCATGCTGTGTTCAATTCACGTAAGTCTTTTTATTATTCTTATATTATGACACGAGTAAACCATTAAATTAAAATTAAATTACACTTACGCATGTAAGGCAGTTTTTCTGGGCAGGGGAGGTATGGTGAATATGTGAAGTTTTCCGGAAGATACGTTGTTGTTTGAACAAGATAATCACTTGAATTATTGCCTTCAGGATAATCTTGGAGAGAGAGAAAAAAATTACAACAAAAAAATTGCCTTTTGTCTTGCTTCTAGTAAGAAATGCCACTGAGACTGTGGAAAAAAACCTACAATATAAAGAATTAGAGAAGAATAAAATGAGGCTGCTGTGGCTACTTGGGAAGTCTGGAGACTAGCAGGCTCTTATCCTTCATACATTTACAGCAGCCCCATCTGCAACCATATAAACCAAGAACTCCTGCTCCCAACCTTCCCCAACGCTGCCAGATCTAAACGGAGTGTGAAAGCACAAAGGGAATCCTTCCCACTGGCAAACAGCCAGGGGTACTCTGCACCACCGCTGCAGTGCCCTGCTCCTAGCATTTACAGAGCAGAGGGGTGGGAGGAATGCTTGCTCCCTACCTTCACTTAAGACACTGAGATTTACCCACTCAACTTATTTCTGCAGTTCAGCCCATTCTAAATATTTAGTCATGCCCAACCTGGGGAGGGTACAGCCCTTGGGGGACTCTGGAGCTATTATTACAAGAGGTCCATTATCTGCAGATTCAGCAAATAATGAAGCACAGAGAGTCTAGAGCACCAAAGTCAAATGTCTGAATTCAAACCCTTGCTCCAACATGTACTAGTTTTGGATAGAGGACAGGATGTGACTTAGTTTCTTATCTGCAAAATGCAGGTAATAATAGGCCTACCTTATACTGTTGTTTCCAAATTTCAGTAAGATCAAAGGTACAAAGTGCTTAGATTAATCTCTGACCCATAAAAATATTTAAATTTGTAGCATATGAGTGGTTGGCTTAAAGATGAGAACCAGACCTAACATGGGACTTTCAGTGTTTCTTGGGATTTTTAAATTCAGAGCCAAGAGACCAAGTCTCAGTCCCTTTCTGGAGCGAACACCTGAGATGCATATGGGGGTACCATGACCCACCAATTTCCTACTATGGAGAGGAAGCTGGCCTGAGAGAATGAGACCAAATTCCAGTAAGAAAGAGATGAGGTTTGGAAGCAGATGATAAAACTGTCTCCTGGATCACAAACCATGTACCCACAGAAAAGGAAGCTCTATCAGACGTTAGAAAATGTGAAGATACTGGAATATATAGCTGCTGCTTCTTTCAACTTCAGTAATTTACTCCAGTCATAGAGACCTTCCTATCTGAACTCACTGTATAGAAAGAAGCATGAAACAGTAGAACAGGTAAGTGACTTTTAAAAGAAAGGCCGGTTGTTTCCGATTTCAATAAATTTGCACCATTAGCTTAAAAAAATAAATTAATAAAGGGCCTGTACGCCAAGGACCAGCCAACAAAAGGATGAAGATCAAAATCATATACTTTGTTGAACTGCAAAAGCTGAACCCTCAAGACCTATGGAAACAAGGGAGGAATCCTGGAAATTGGATATGAAGTATTTGTGAAGAGCCAAAGATATTTAAGCACCTCTCCTGTCTACCTTTGCCTAAAATAAATATTTATTCAATCAGAAAAATGGAGGTGATGGGGATGTAGCCTGGGAGCCAGGACAAAACGTCAGAGCTAACACACTCTCCTCACCTCCACACCCATCTGAGGGCTTGGCAGAGGCTGCTAAGCAGGTTTATGGAGATGGACAGAATGTAACCAAGAAATTAGAATTTAAGGGATGATTTTGATTACTGAATCATTAATTATATAGATATTCCTTTCTGCTTTCTTGCATACTCAAGTAGACAAAAGGAAATATCTGAAATCTCTATATTTTTCAGATCTCTATATTATTCAGATAATCTGAAATATATGAAATCTTCTGCTCCTGTGATTATAAAAAGCTTGTGACTAACTTTCACTTGTACCCATTTATCCAGTTTTTCAATTTTAGAGTTTGTGATCACTAAAAACAGCCCCTAATGTTTATTAATGAAGGGTCCAGGGTCAGCCCAGAACTAACTCACCCCAAATCCAAAGTTATCTTGATAACTGAGACTGGATCTAACCAAAATGGGCCCACCTGACATGCACAGCAGCTTAGACGTTAACTTACAAGTCACCTGGGCCTCATTATAATAACTAAAAGTCATGCCATCATTGTATTAAGGCTGCCATTTTCTTACATCCGTTCTGCGACTAAGCAGGTCATCAATCTGCGCATGCTCAATAATTAGATCACCTTTAATTACAGCATCTGGGGCCATTGGGCTCATATTCCTAAAACCTGCTCATCTTTTAATTGTATAAAACTATCAGAATTACAACAGCTTGGGAGGACAGATTTTGGGCCGATAGCCTTCTGCTCTCCTGCTACTTACCTGGTAATAAACTTTTTCTCTCTTTGAAACCCCGGTGTCTCAGGAATTGGTTATTTGAGTGCACAGGGCAAAAAAATCCACTGCCTCTGTCTGGTAACAAAAGGCTCCAAGCCTGGTACCAAGGAAGAGGTACCAGAATCAGGAGAAGAAGGTCCAAAACCAAAGGACCTAGCTCATGGAAATGTCAGACATGAATTTGTGAGGACAGCAAGTAAGGTTTTAAGATAACTGACTATTGCCCAAAAACCCCAACATGACTAGTTGGTACCAGGGATGGTACAGCTGCTATGGTTGTCCTAATACGGCAGGAAGTGGCAAAGTACCAGCAAGAGAATCTTCCCCACTGCTTCTCTCTGGGGGAGACCTAGAGAGCATCTGACAAGGAAAATCCTCCAAACCAACGGGGAGAATTCAGTGGACACTGACTGTTTCTTATGCAGGAGGCAGATTAAGACTACAGAAACCCTCTAGTAGGGTTGATATTTGGATATCTTGCCCACATGTATCTGAAAAATTCAAAGATGATAAAAAAAAGTGTAAGAAGTCCAATAAAGTTCTGAAAAGTTTCCTATTTTAAAAATATAACTAGATATGTATCAAAATTCAAGTTATATCCCCCAAAAAGTTTCCTCCTTTTATGCGGACTTCTATTTTGCTAGTCGTAAGTGCTAGCGTTCTAAGCATGGACTGGGTTTCTGTCACTAATACCAAAAATGGCCAAAATTACTATCAATTGTTACGAGCTTTGTGATGGCTTTTGGTAAAATTCATTGATTTACACCTTAAACTTAGCTACTTATCTTCAATCAAGGAATAGATCTTGCTGCTTAATAACTTATACTGGGTTGTTGGTTTTTTATTTGAAAGGAAAAGGTGGCATTCTTATTTCAGGGATTCAGTAAGAAAAGAAAAAAATCAAGCATAAAAAGAGTTCAAAAGACTAACAATGAGTTTGCCAAAATTAAAAGGACTGGAAAAAAGTCAAAGTGATCTCCTAGAAGATTTGATAAAATAGGAGAGAAAATAATAAAATGAGAGGATTCTGTCAGGAGCTCCAATTCCAAATAATAAGATTTCCACAAAGAGAACAAGGAAAGCAGCAGAGGGAAAAGTGATTAGAGAAATAACATGGGTAGATTTTGTAGAACTGAAGAGCAAGAGTTCCCAGACTGAAAGGGCCAACTGTACCCAGTGAGGGAAGAAAAGAAAGCTGTTAGACACTCTCTGAAAATTTCAGAAAAAGATCTTAAAAGTCCCCATAGAGAGAAAACTATTCCACATACAGGAACAGTATCAGACCGGTCATCAGATTGCTCAAAATCAACAACAGAAGAGAAAAGACACTGATGTGGGAATTACAAAACCCACTCAGTGTTGTTGACACGTTGTGCCTAAGGGGCGAAGGAAAAATGAGTGCTAGATGCATAGAAAACTCAGCAAGCAGGGAAAAAAAGAGTTAATAAGTAGCATCAGTAAAAATTTAAAAATTTAAAAATTCACAAAACAAATATAATGACCCCGACCCGATGAAGGGAAGGAAGATATTCACATACTCATGACTACATATTGATTTGAATTCCGCCCTGAGCTACGTCGGATCTAAAGATACCAGGTAGATGAAGAAAGGTGAAATTGGGATGTGCTACAAAGAACTAAATGCTTTTTCTTCCATAGCAGGGACAGTTAAAATTGACAAATCAAGAAACAGCAGAATAGAAACATGAAGATAAATACAGAATAAGTTGCTAACAATTGCAAGTAGTTCTCTCCAAGGACAGGGACTAAGGGTGAGCAGGAGACAGGAGACTGCTGGGGTTTTTTGTTTTTAACTATAATCCTTCTTTGTTTTTAAAATGAAAGTACTGCTTTACCAAAAGAAAAATTTAAGTAATTTATTTTTTAATATGAATAAATGAATGGTTAAATCAGTAAAGACTAAATGACAAGGTCTTTGACCTTTAACTTCTTCACAAGTTAGCTCTCTCTTTCACACACATACCCACGCACACGTCATCTCGCAGCTTCTTTCCCCACGTCACCAGAAGGAACAGATGGGCTAGCTATACAGATACAGTGATTTTTCTTAAATCCATTCTACCAATTTTTATTAAGCATCTACTACACACTACACATTGGTAGGAGCTGGATGTACAAGATAATGAATGCTGTCCTGGGAGTCTGCTTTTTGTGTTCCAACGATTCATTTTCTTACAATCCTAAGGCTGAATGAGAATATTAACATGCTCACATGATCCTCTAGTAATTTCTTACTGTCCTGTAGTTAACTTTAAAGAAAAGAGTACTTCTTTACTCTGCATAATTTATTCATGCTTGTCATTAATACCTAGGCCTCCTCTCTTAGCCACACAATGTTTTCTTAATTTCACTGACTCCATAGGCTTCAATAACTCACATTCTATAACTTCTATAACTCACATTCACAAGTATTTTAGGCTCTCTAGACATTTCTGCAAAACAAACTGTTAACAGGTACACCCCCTGGATAGTCTGGTGGCAACATAAGGGCAGGAGAGGATTTCTATCTTTTACTTTTTACACTATTAGAATGACTGAATCTCTCACAAAAGCACATGATGATCACATTTATCAATTTTTAAAGGACCAAAATTTTAAAAACCTTAGGGACATACAATATCAGTAAATTTGCTTCATTTGAATATTAAGTTTTGAGCTAACCATGTTTTATCCTTAGTAATAACATCATAAATAATCATAAGAAGCCAGACTCAGCCAAACAGACAAATGCCTCAGTGCTCCTAAAAGTTCTGTTTCCAGTGGTACTGACATCATCCTAATGCATTATTTATAGAAAATCTACTGCTTTCACCACAGCCGGTAATCTGAATACCTCTCTAAACTGAGATCAAATTGCCTATGATGTGTAGCAGCTAATGAATTACCTAGCACACAGTAGGAACTTACTGTAAATAAGGCCTTTACAGCTGATAACACAGCCAGCAATGATTTAAGCCTTTGGAGACTAGACTGCAATGAACCCACAAAATCATTATTCCTTCGATAGCAACAGAAGTACTTAAGTGAGTAGCATCCATCAAGTATAACCACTGTCTTCAGAGTCAGGAACAGTTTTAAAATTAAGGTTATGAATGATGGGTGCATTGAGACTGATCCACCACAACTGCTGTAAAATGTAGACATTATTTCATCTAATGAATGGATAAAAACAAATGAGTTCTGGGCCCTTGCCTTCTTCCTTCTTTCCAGAGCCACATCCAAAGAAAAGAGAAACAGAATGAAAGCTGCTGGGGAAGTGTCCTAGTGTCCACTGCTGGACCATATTATTTAAGGGAAAGGGAGAATAAGATCAAAACAGACCTCTCAATGGCTGTTTTTCCTGAAAAAAAAGCAATTTAAAATGGTGATAGAAACTGGATGAGAATTCTAGTCTGTCTTACCACTATCTTGTCATGTCAGTCTGGCAGAGCCTGTGGGCCTCAGCTTACGGACCCATCAAATAAGAAAGGCGTGTTAGGTCATCTCTAACCAACCCATCAGCACTAGCATTGCATACGGCATAAGCCATATCATCTGTTTTGGAAATTATCCACTGATGAATATATCTTGTTTTCTTAATTTCACTGACTCCATAGGCTTCAAGGAAAGGCACCAAGTGCTTATGTGCATATATGACTTCTTTATGAAAGTATTATACATCTATTTGCATTTATGCTACAGAATGTTAGGTGCGGGGTTAAAAACCCCTTTTTGAAACCTAATGTAATTCTAAGTATCATAATCTATTTGCCATTAAGTGTTAACTTTTAAATGAGCCACTACATGTTAGTCAACTCTCCCTAAAGTTCAATTAGCTCTTTGTATACCATAGTAGCCATTAACTCCTTTTTAAGAATTAATACCTGTATTAAGTCTGTGCAGAAATAACCACTTGCAATATAAATAGCTATTTATGTTTCCATCTCTCCCAGAAGCCTGGAGATCCTCATATATAGGGAGGATTTTTTAAATTTTGCATCTTCGATATCTAGCTGATTATGCTAACTATACTAATTGTTCAGTAAATGTTGGCTAAATGAACACGGCAGAGACTCATAGTTGCCTACTTTCTCCTTAGTAAACAGAACCCCAACTTCATTTAGGGCACCAGTGTGTCTGGCTCAAAGACTGTATTTTCCAGTGCGTATGCACATGCCCAGTTAACACAACATAAGCAGAAATACCACGTGGGACTTCTGGCAAATCCCCTTTAAAAGTGGCCATTATTTGTCCTTCCCTCCTCCTTTCCACTTTCCTACTGATCCAAATGCAAATATAATGGCTGCAGCCCCAGCAGGCATCTCAGTCTATGAGACGAATGAAGCTACAGCACCAGAGCAGAACATGGAAAACACCTCAAGACTTCAATAACACTCGACAACAGCCACAGACAGGAGACTTCCAAACTTCCTTTACATAAGAACATAAGCCTCCCGTGTTTAAGTCACTAAAACAGTATCTCTGTTAGCAAAACCCAATTTCTAACTGACAGAATGACCGTCTTCTGAAAATAGTTTCACCATCAATAAAGGAGGTGTATGAAAAGTTTTCAAAGGGTTGTAAAAGTATGCAAGCTTAAAGTATGTGCTGGTTGTTCTGTATTGAAATTATGATTTGATGAGGAAAGGAGAGGATTTGATTTCCTTTTTTTTCAGGAATCTTGATGAGGGAAAGAGGGGGAAAGTTTCTCTTGCTCAAGTAGTCATTTCTCCTAGTCAAGCTCAACATACACACATACAATTTCTTCATAGTTCTGGAAAATAAAATACAGATTTTTTTTTTAGTACTTACTTATACAGATACGGCAAACTAAGAGTGCTCAATATTTCTTTTTAGTGGAGTGAGCTTTTAATGATCACTTTGCCAATCAACTTACTCAATCGGCACAAATGTCCTAAAGACAATTTTGAAATCTCGATCTTTTAAAATGTTTAAACTTTTCCTAAAATTGACCTGCCATTCAGAAGACCAGTTAATGAGACATTTTAAAAATATTTTTTTAAATTACGGAAGTTGTAGGTTTGAAGAGACATAATGCAGAAAATACAGAGTTCCCACATCCACCCCCACCCCTCATTATCAACACGTCCTATCACTGTGGAACATTTGTTACAATTAACGAAACTATTATTATAATTGCACTATTAACTACAGTCCATAGTTTGCACTAGAGTTCACTGTTTGTGTTATGCACTCCTATGGTTTTTTTAATTTTTACTCTAATAACATATATATATTACCTAGAATTTCCCCTTTTAGCCATATTCTAATATATAATTTAGTGGTGTTAATTACATTCACAATGTGACTTTTATTATACTATTAAAATATCAACTATGTTGAGACAGTCTTTCTAAAAGAAATTTCTTCACAGTTAAAAAGGAGAAAACAATTAGGAGTGTTTTCATCTGTGGCATAATAAAGCAAATTAAGCAAATAACTAGAATGGATTTTGTAGTCACATACCTGACATCAAATTAAGTATCGATGTGTTATAGACATAAATCTCTAAATGGAGCTAAAACTACTGCTCACTTAACACATATTTTTATAAAGAACATCTACAGGAGATAGATATTTCCTATTACTAGGGAGCGTGTGTATGTACATGGCATAATAAAGAACAGTTGATACAAATTAAATCTTTAATTTTAAAGGTTTAAAATGAGACTATAAAGACTACAAGAACTGACAATAAGCCGCTAAACCCCAATTTAACACCTAATAATACTTTGGGAAGACATCACAGAAAACATTGCCATAGAGGAACATTACAATTCTTTCATATTAAACATATTTACATCAGTTCTACCAGCATTCAATCATGAGTTAGCCCTACTACTGAGATTTTAACCTCACTGATTCTAGTGGAGATTCTACTTCCAGATCTTAAGACAACGAAAGTTGCTCACATACATTTTATACAATTTCTGCTTTAGCCTCCTTAAAAGGCCATAAAAATTTAAGAATCTTCCATAATTAAAAATTATGAGTATTTTCTAGATGGAATTGAAAAATATTTTAAGAATTAGAATGGGCATGAAAAGAGAAGTTAGCATGGATGAATAAATCGTTCTCTTAATGGTAATTTATCCCAAATACAATAGGTGAGTTGACAAACTTGAAGCTGCTTTTGAATATTGTTTCTTTGTGTTTGTAAGAAATAACTTAAGTATCTTTTGTACAAAACCCCCATGGCTTTTGTGACCATGCCATTATACATCCTAAAATATGTGATGGTCCTAATTCAAGCAGTAAAATGATCTACCAGTATACTGAGAAACCATTTTTAAGAAGAGGCAACTTTTTCCTTCTAGGAAGAAGAATAAGTTTCTACCAAAACTCAAGCTAAAAAACAACAACAACAACAACAACAACAAAAAAACACCACAGGAAACAAAAGAAGAATTTAAAAAAAGAAAAACAACAACAACAAAAATAAACCTCAAGCTTAAGAAATTTGGTTTACTGGTTTATGACTAAAAGGGTAAGAAGCCAAGCCAAGCAAACATATTAAGCAAGAAGCAGACTTACCTGTACCGTTGAGTGTCGTGTTTTTATTTGTGTACAGCCTGATCATATGTCCTATTGTTTTCACATTTTCTCTCAACATAATACCTCGAGCTTGAACCATAAAGAGGTATGTATTTGCTATAAATGAAAAAGAGAAAGAGAGAACATCACAACTTGACATACTTTTTATTTAATGAAATAATATTCAGATTTGGTTAACTGCCTATTAAACCCAAACTGACTCAATTAAGATGTGCAGAGGGAAAACAAATATTAATGACTGTTCCTATTATCAAAACTCACAAAAATATATTGTTTTTCCTAAACAATAAAAAAAATAGAGGTGGAAATATCTATTTATCAGATGAAGTGAGACTACATGAACAAATATAATGAACCACTTTACCTATAAATGACATATCAAAACATGTACTTATCAATATCAAAAGGACATTTTATAACAAGCTCTGGTCACACAGTTATACAATCAACTTTTTCTAATTTTTTATTATTCCTCCAGACCCAAAACTCCACAAGGTGATGATTCTTATCTAATTGTAAAGACATCACAAATGATCATGGTATCTAATGGTTGTTATGGATCTTGCAAATGCTCAATATTTGAGGGTGGGGGTGTTGATCTAGAATCGAGATCTATTTTGGTAATTTCTATTGAGATTTAATTATTCAAAATTTTATACTCCTTTTCAATCACAAATCTACCTATCAAGATTGTAAAAGTAGACCAAAATCAAAATCAATATCCATTTTTTAAAAATATTTTCATTGAGACATCTCCACATACATATAGTCCAACGATATTATACAATCAATGGCTCATAATATCATCACATAGTTGTGTATTGTTACCATGATCATTTTTAGAACATTTCCATCACTCTAGAAAAAGAAATAAAAAGAAAAAAAGGAACTCATACATCCCATACCCCTTACCCCTCCCTCTCACTGACCACAAGTATTTCAATGTACCCAATTTTTACTCTTTATATATCCCCATTATTTATTTATTCTTATTTTAACTCATCTGTCCATACGGATAAAAGGAGAAACAGACACAAAGTTTTCACAATCATACAGTCACACTATAAAAGATACATAGTTTACAATCCTTTTCAAGAATCAAGGCTACTGGAACACAGTTCAATATTTCAGGTACTTCCCTCCGGCCACTTCAATATACCGTAAAATAAAAAGGGATATCTATAAAATGCATAAGAATAATCTCCTGGATAACCTATTAACTCTGTTTGAAATCCCTCAGCAACTGAGAATTTCTTTTGTCTCATTTCTCTTTTCCCAAATTTGGTCAAGAAGGTTTTCTCATTCCCATGATGCCAGGTTCTACCTCATCCCTGAGAGTCAGGTCCCATATTGCCAGGGAGATTTATATCCCTGGGAGTCATGTCCCATGTAGGGGTGGGGAGGGCAGTGAGTTCTACTGCCAAATTGGCTTAGAGAGAGAGGGCACATCTGAGCAACAAAGAGGTTCTCTGGGTGTGACTCTTAGGCATAATTACCAGTAGGCTTAGCTTCTCTTTTGCAAGAATAAACTTCATAGGGGCAAGCCCCAAGATTGAGGGCTCAACCTATTGAATTGGTTGTCCCCACTGTTTGCGAGAATATCAGGAATTCCCCAGATGGGGAAGTTTAATTATTTCCTCCTTTTTCCCCAGTCCCCGAAATACTTTTTTTTTTCCAATCACTAATCTACCTACCAAGATTGTAAAAGCAGGCCAAATCAAAATCAATATGCATTTTAAAGTTTCTCAATTTACTTCTTTGTGTTAAGTTCTTCAAAAATAGGTCCCTGATTTCTCCCTTTGGGAGGAACTGGTAAACAGTCATGATTATAAAAATTCCTGATTTTAGAGATGCTAAGCTTCCTCAGAGAGGCACAGAACTAAAATCTCAAGATCCTTGCCTGGTCTGATTCTGTTAGAACAGTGCAAGACTTTAAATAACTCATTGGACTTAAGTTGCCTCATCTAAAAAAGACAATATAACCTGAGATGTTCTTTAAAGCCTCTTCTCTAAATTCTTTAAACATAAAGCCAAAAATTGTAATTATCATGGCAAAACCAATAACTACAAAGCTCATTTAATGAGTCTCAATTTTAAGGTAAGCTGACTCAACCCAGTTAACATCACTCTCAAAAAATTAACAGAGTAAAAAAATTTAAAAAGCCAACTAATTTTCTGTACCATCTCTATTTCACAGAGATGGTACAGAAAGATGAACAAGATGTAATGTTTATTACCTCCTTTCCCATTTTTATGTAAATTTGAACTGGCTAAAAGAAGAAAATAAATAAAACTAGGAGAGAAGCATAGAAAAATAACACATTTCCTTTTGCCTTCAATCCATAAAAGAAAGATGAGCAAAACCCAGGTTTCACATAAGCTTTACCTCAATCATACTTAAGAGCAGGTCTACATCCTTTCTAGGAAGCTGTACTGCAATCAGATTTTAACTTGTTTAGGCTTGAATTGTTTCTGGTTATAAAAACTGGTTTTTATTATATTTTTGCTTTTGTGTGGACCTTAAGAGAAGAAAGAGAATAGGAAAAAAAGAAAAGAAAAAGAGTAGCCAACCAGAAATGTGGGAAATATGCTAAAAGTCCTAGCTAGAGCAATTAGGCAAGAAAAAGAAATAAAGGGCATCCAAATTGGAAAGGAAGAATTAAAACTATTTGTACATGACATAATCCTCTCCTTAGAAAATCCCAAGAAAACTATGATAAAGCTACCTGAGCTAATAAATTCAGCAAAGTGGTGGGATTCAAGATCAACACACAAAAATGAGTAGTTGTATCTATACACTAGCAGTGAGCTATCAGAGGTGGCAATTTAAAAAATTCCATTCAAAATAGCAACTAAAAGAATCAAGTATCTTGGAATAAACTTAACCAGTGCTGTAAAGGACCTGCACATAGAATACTACAAAACACTACTAAAAGAAATCGAAGAAGACCTAAATAGACGGAAAGACATTCCATGTTCATGGATAGGTAGGCTAAATGTTGTTGAAATGTCAAGTCTACCCAAATTGATCTATGGAGTCAATGCAATACCAATCAAAATTCCAACAACCTACTTTGCAGAATTGGAAGAGTTATCAAATTTATCTGAGTTTGGAAAGGGGCTTCAAATAGCCAAAACCATCCTGAAAAGAATGAAGCGGGAGGACTTACACTTCCTGACGTTAAAGCTTATTAAAAAGCCACAGTAGTCAAACAGCACGGTAACTGGCATAAAGATAGACATACTGATCAATAGAATCAAACTGAGAGTGTAGAAATAGACCCTCAGACCTATGGTCAACTGATTTTTGACAAAGCCCCCAAATCCACAGGACCAGGACAGAATAGTCCTTCAATAGATGGAGCTGAGAGAACTGGATATCCATATCCAAAGGAATGAAAGAAGACAGCTACCTCATACCTGACACAAAAATTAACTCAAAGTGTCTCAGAGACCTAAATATAAAAGCCAGTACCATAAGACCCCTAGAAACAGGGAAGTATCTTTAAGACCTAGTGATAGGAGGTAGTTTCTTAGACTTACACCCAAAGCACAATCAATGAAAGAAAAAAAAATAGATAAATCAGAATTCAAGACTGAACACTTCTGTGCTTCAAAAGAGGTTGTCAAAAGGGTAGAAAGGCAGCCAATTCGATGGGAGAAAATATTTGGTTACCACATAAGAGATACATTTTATATATCCAGTATATATAAAGAAACCCTACAACTCAAAAACAAAAGAACAGCTCAATTATAAAATGGGCAAAAGACATGATACACATTTCTTCAAAAAGGAAACTTAAATGGCTTAAAAAGTACATAAAAGACATTCATCTTCATTAGCTATTAGGGAAATTCATCTTCATTAGCTATTAGGGAAATGCAAATCAAAACTACAAGAAAATCTCAGCTCACACCTATAAAAATGACTACTATAAAATAAAAAAGAAAATTACAAAGATTGGAGAGGATGTGGAGAAATAGGAAGACAGATTCATCATTGGAGGAATGCAAAATGGTACAGCCACTGTGGAAGACCATTTGGCAGTTGCTCAGAAAACCAAAAATTGAGTTGCCCTATGACCCAGCAATTCCGCTCTCATTATATACCCAGAAAATCTGAAAGTAGGGACACAAATGGACATTTACACACCAATGTTTATAGCAGCATTATTCAGGATTGCCAAAAGATGGAAATACCCCAAGTGTCCAACAACTGACAAATGGATGAACAAAATGTAGTATATACATACAATGGAACACTACTCTGCAGTGAGAAGGAACGAAGTCCTGAAGAATGTGACATCATGGATGAACCTTGAGGACATAACTGAATGAAATAAGTCAAACACAAAAGGACAGACAATGAATGACTCGTTAACATGAACTAACTAGAATATGTAAACTCAGTCATAAAACATAAAATTTAGATTCTCTAGAGACTGACAGTTGCTAGAGAATGGGGAGTGATTGCCTAACACGTACAGAATTTTTAATGAGGTTGAACTTTAATGTTTGGAAGTGGATAGAGGTGGGGATTATTGGGATTATATATAATAGTGCTGAACTGCAGGTGAATGTGGTTGAAAGGGGTTGTTTAGAGTCATGTACATCAGCGATCAACCCTACAAATATAAATAAGTTCTTTCATGAACTAGTACAAATGGACATTTGTACAAAGAGTTAACAGAGTTTATTACCTATTAATACCTTCACATTCTTTCATCAACAGTATCAGGTATACCACACCGATACTAGGGGTCAATAATGGAGGAGGATAGGGGTGAAAGTATTAAGAGTTTTCTTTTTTTATGTCTTATTTTTCTTTTCAGAGCAATGAAAATGGTCTAACCTTTAGTGTGATAATGACTGCACAACCAGGTGATGACAGCGTAAGACACTGTATACTTTGGATGGATTGTATGGTATGTGAATATATCTCAATAAAATTTGCAGTTAAAAAAAAATGGGAGAACATTCAATAAAAACCAAACTAATATAACCAATTCTAGATAAACCAAGATCAAAAGTTAAACTTAGATACAGAGGGAAAAGCAGCAAATAGGTTACTAATTTCACTTGGTTTACAGCACCATAGGTTATTTAATCCCAAAGTTCTACATCAAATCTGTTACTAGTGGTGTAAATATCCTATAATATGTGTTCTGTACCAACCTGCAAAAGGAAGGACTGCTATAGAGTATGTAGAACCAAGCCAGGTAAAAGACCCTGGCTTCAGAAATGATGTCAACCTAAACAAGGAGATGGGTAAGAACATAGTACGTGCTGGAAACATACAGCTTTTATTTTTAATTAACATACCTAGTCATTTACAGAAAATTGTTGACATCTTGAAACCAAATCAAATTTAAGTAACAAGGAAAAAGGATCAGGAATAGGAAAGAATCATGTCAAATCCTCCTAAAAACTTTCAAAATATTAGTAACAAAAACAGCGAAAAAAAAAAGATGAATACAGATGGCACCTGTGACAAAGGTGAATTATTTTTCAAAAAAAGCATTATACAAAAAATAAAAAAGAGCATCATACTAGCCAATAAATAGATGGGGGTAGGGGAGGGGTGGCATACAAAGGAAAGCTAGACACCAAGCTCTCCAAATGAAGACCCATTCATTTATTTTATATAATTTACTGCTAATTGAGTTCAATTCCTTAGGTTAATGTTCCTCCTGGTTATAAACCCTAAATATCAAAACTCATTAGGGAATGAAGTTATGTTTAAATAGAGAGTCCATAAAAAGAAGAAAGTGATGTGTCCAAGTGAAGACAACAAAACCAGCACAACACTAGTTCTACAATCTTATTATTAAAAACATCATAAAACTACATGAATCTACACTTAAAGAACTATGTACTTACAAATCATCATTAATATAATTTGCAATTTCCTATTAGCAAGTCTCAGAGGATATTCTTCTTTAGGACTTCTATTACAACTTAAAAGAAATTACACTAATCTGATAGGCCCTTCATCTTACTCAATTATATCTGCAAAGACCTCTTTCCAAGTAAGGTCCTATTCACAGGAACCAAGAGTAGACCTCCAACAAACCTTTCTGGGTACACAATTCAATCCACAACAGTCACTATTTTTAGCTTTTCTATTGATTACTTCCATAGCCTTGGGGGATACGCATACACCATTATTTCTCTTTTGGTCAACTGTACAGAGTACCTCTGGATTCTCCTCTTTTTTATTTTTTTAGGTGCATGGTCTGGGAATCGAACTCGGGTCTCCTGGGTGAAAGTCAAGCATTCTACCACTGAACCACCCCTGCACCCTTGATTATCCTCTTTTAAAAGGAGGCTCTTAGTGTCCTAACCTTGCCTTTAGCTTTCGTCACCCTCTCCCCAACCTCTCTTGTCTGTATTTTCTTTTTTAACTTACTCTTCCTTCCTTTTTGATCTCAAAAGCTCAGACACTAAAACCTATCAGAGCTTAGTTAAAATAATGCCATATATTGTCTAATTTAGTTCATTTTCTGTTTGCCTCCGCATTGTGAAATAAATCTAACTTATCAGTTCTGCTTTCCAATGAGGAAAAACTACACTTTAAGAAATCTGAAAAATCAAGAGTTTACAAATGCTTTTTAGGCAATGACTCGGGTTGGTGAGGGTAGAGAATTATGAACTTGCCTCATTCTCAACTTATGAAAATTAAAGAACTTATTTGCTATAAAGCTATGCCCTTCCCACCCCCCTTACTGTTCACGGAAAGTGCTGTATAAGTTCAAGACAAAGAGAATGTACCAATCTGCAGGGATTCGGATAGATTTTCTGGGCTTTGAAGGACTCAGATACAACAGTGTTTAATTCCAACAATAACCATGTTCCTAACACTATGACATGCCACCTCAATTTCCAGGTCTTTTAACAAAAGCTAAGTCAAATGAAGAGGGTTGGTCAGACATTTTGGCATGAGGTTAGAAATATAGGACTGGAGCTTCTAAAAAGGGGGTCAGAAGTAAATTTTGAGTAAAAATTCATATAAAAGTAAAAATTGGAGCTGTGGTGATGAATTACCAGAGGGAAAATTACATAGAAAAGAGTCAGGGTGAAGGTCATATGCATAAAGACCAGCCACAAATAGGAAACATAAAGGAAAAAGACCCCAAGAAGAATTTATCTGAACTTGACTGCAGTGAAGAAGCTAATGGACAAAAGAGGGAGTACACAACTCTATCAAATGTTACAAAGGCCTATAAGAAACAAAAAAAAACAATGGCTTAAACAAAAATTTTTTAGGGCAGGCCACAGTGGATCAGCAGGCAGACTTCTCGCCTGCCATGCCAGAGACCTGGGTTCGATTCCCGGTGCCTCCCCAAATGGAAAAAAAAATTCTTTTTTAAACTAATACTCAACATATACTCTTTGCCAGGCACCTTAGATGTACTTTATATATACTAACTGATTTAATCCTCAGAAACAAGCCTAGCAGATGGGTATTATTATTATTCCCATTTTACAGGTAAGCAAGTTGAGGCATAAAGAGGTTAAGTATCTTGCTCAAGGTTACATGATTATGAGCAAATGGTGGAGGTAGAACTCACATCTCAACAGTTTGACTCCAGTAACCTAATCCCTTACCACCATATCATTTAATGTCTTAAAAATGCTTCTGACAGATTGTACAACAGGACTGATGGTAAAAATTCAGAGATGGATAGCACAATGCCACCTGACCATAGCACAATAATACAAGTACACTGAATGGAGCTGAATGTGAGTATGATTGAGGGAGAAGGGCTGGGGACACATATGACACCAGAAGGAAAGACAGAGGATAAAGACTGAGATGTTATAATTTAGGAATGTCTAGAGTGGACAACGATGTTGATTAAATGTACAAATAAAAAAAAAGTTTTTGCATGAGGGAGAACAAATGAACTTCAACATTGCAGGATTTGAGAAGGGATGGGATACAGGAAAAGGCACTATCAATGCAAGCTAGGGTCTACAGTCAACAGTAACATTGTGATATACTTCCACTGACTGTAACAAAGACCTTATGTCAAAACTAAACGTCAACAGGCCAGAGGCATGGGGGAGGGTATAGGTGCTTTGTGGAAGAAAAGGAGAAGTCTTCATGTAGATTATGGTGGCAAAGGCATGTCTATACACTTAGGCTGGATTGTATAATGTATGAATAACACTGTCAGAAAATGAAAAAAAAATGAACAGAGAGAAACGAGGGGTAGAGAAAGAGATGTGCCTATTCACTGTTGGTAGGGAAACTGAGAGGCGCAGCCCCTTAGAGGGCAGTATGGGTTGGATGGCTAGGGTGGGGTTGCCATATGATCCTGAAACCCCGCTGCTCAGTCTATACCTAGAGGAACTGAGTGTGGGGGCAAGAATGGACATTTGCAGACTGGTGTTTACAGAGGCAGTGTTCAAGATTCACAATAGATGGAAGAGGCCTAAGGGTACAACAACTGAGGAATGAAAGGCGGAAATGTGGTATACACACACAATGGACTGTAAAAAGGCATGAAGTTGTGAGGCATGCAACTAGGTATATGAACCTTAAGGATTGTATGTTGAAAGAAATGTCAGGAACAAAAAGATAAATATCATCATGCCTCAATCATGTAAACTAACTATAATACACAAAAACTCAGTGAACTGAAGTCAAGAACATGGGTTATCAGTTTGGGGCCTATTGTAAAGGGTCCTAGATTGTAAGCTCTTGAAGCAGTCACAGTTTTAACTCTTATTACTAAACTCTGAGATACTGAACTGTTTATTTATAACCTGGTCATTCCCAGAAACCTCGGGTATTTGTGTGACACCTGAGACTCAGAGTTAGAGCTCTGAAGCCATGAAAGTCAGCAGTACCCCATACAGGAACGGTTTAAAAAGTTGAAAAAGTTATCAGACTTCGAGTAGAGATATGACTGAAGCTGATCTGGATAGGATTAAGGGAAATCAGAATAAGGGTAAAGGATGATGTGGCCCATATTTTCAAACTTCAATTACTGTTTGAGACCAAAGGGAGAGATGTTTATTCAGTGCAAAATTTATATTCCGGGTAGTGCATTACCTAATTTAACTTATATGGTCAATTTAGTTAAACGGCATAAGTACACAGACTTTTGAATAGGACATGAGATTTTTGTTGGTTTGCTGGGCAGTGAATAAAGAAGTATTTGCAAAGTTCCCTTGAGGGACTGGGGAGAAAGGAGGAAATATTTAACTTCCCCATTAGGAGGATTTCTGATATTCTCACAAGCAGTGGGGACAACCAAATCAAGAGCTGAGCCCTCAATCTTGTGGTTCACCCCTGTGAAACTTGTTCCTGCAAAGGACAGGCTAAGTCTACTTAAAAATTAGGTATAAGAGTAACCCTCAGAGAATCTCTTTTGTTGCTCAGATGTGGCCTCTCTCTCTCTAAGCCAACTTGGCAAGTGAACTCACTGCCCTCCCCACTTCGTGGGACATGACTCCCAAGGGTGTAAATCTCCCTGGCAACATGGGACAGAACTCCCAGGATGAGCCAGGACCTGGCATCAAAGGACTGAGAAAGCCTTCTTGACCAAAACTGGGGAGGGAGAAATGAGACAAAATAAAGTTTCAGTGGCTGAGAGATTTCAAATAAAGTTGAAAGGTTATCCTGGAGGTTATTCTTATACATTATATAGATATTCCTTTTTAGTTTATGATGTATTGGAGTGATTGCAGGGAAGTACCTGAAACTGTTGAGCTGTGTTTCAGGAGCCTTGACTCTTGAAGATGACTGTACAAAGATAAAACTTCTACAAAGTGTGTGATTGTGAAAACCTTGTGTCTGATGCTCCTTTTATCCAGGGTATGGACACATGAGTAAAAAAAAAAAATATGGATTAAAAACTAAATAAATAATAGGGGGGATAGGGGTCAAAACAAATTATGTAGATGGAAATACTAGCGGTCAATGAGAGAGACAGATAAGAGACATGGTATGTTTGAGTTTTTTCTTTTTTCTCTTTATTTCTTTTTCTGGAGTGATGCAAAAGTTCTAAAAATGATCACGGTGATGAATACAAAGCTATGTGATGATACTGTCAGCCACTGATTGTACACCATGTATGGCAGGTACATGTGTGAAGGCATGTCAATAAAAATGTATTTTTAGGGAGGGCCACAGTGGCTCAGCAGGCAAGAATGCTTGCCCGCCATGCCCGAGGACCCGGGTTCGATTCCCGGTGCCTGCCCATGTTAAAAAAATATATATATATATATATTTTTTTTAAATGCTACTGAAATCACTGTTACTTTCAAGAGAGTAGTTTCAAGAAAGTAATAGGAACAAATGAAAAATAGTAAAGGGTTAAGCAACTAGATAGTGAAAAAGTGAAAGCAGCAAGCTTCACAAAAAGAAACTAGGTGTGCAGTAAGGCTTTAGCATGACTACAGTCTGAGTGTGTGGAAGAAGACAGCAGAGGGAGGAAGGGTAAATAATTCAAAGTTATCAGAAGAAGTAAAAGGAAGGAGGGAGAAGAACATATTCGCTGGTGGGACAGCATAAGCAGAGGCTCTGAGATGAACCGGCACAGAACATATCTAGGGAATAACAATCCAACTTGAGTAGAGTTTGCTAGTAACAGAAAATAAATTGGAAAGATTCAAGTGGATGGAAAATCTAAAAAATACAGAAAGGAGAGTCGAAGATCCAGAGGTCATTGTGAGGATAAGAAATAAGTCCAACAAGGTAAGAAAGTGCCAGGAGCGGGAGGTTAGGAAGTCTGGTCTGGAGAAATGGAAAGGAAAGGAGGCCACCCACGAAGACACCCAGGGCATGGTCAAGAGAAGTAAAGCTGAAAAGCAAGGACTGGGCTTCCTCATGGCCCTTACGCCACCAGTGGCTATAAAGGACAGTGGGGAGAATTGAGCAGTAACTGCTGAAGCCATCCAGGACGCAGAATGTTGGGAGGGCACATATTTCTAAAGAGAAGGGAAATGAATTGAAAAGTTTTCTTCTTTCCACGTCTAGCCCCTAGTCCAGCAAATTCCCAGACACTGTTTGTTCAAGTTGATAAGGCAAAATACATTATCTACAATAATAGTGATGCAAACTCCAGAATAAGACCAGATGACAGAGAAAATACCCTTCCTTTGACTACTTGCCTAGGTCCAACATACCGCTTGGATTAAAAACAAAAATTAACAAACTCTAGGCTATGCCAGGCTGTAAATCAAATAATATTGTTTATGTTTAAACAAAGAAACTCACCATGGTGATAATATTCAAAACTTCATAACATTGATTTTAGAAACCAACAAAATTCAAGGTGAAGTACAGGTTCAAGGAAATCTGCAATGCAAATAATTATCAACCTATAATATCCTCCTCCTCACCTTTCACATAAGTCATGGATTGATAAATAAAGAGAATAAAAGAATTCTATTTTCAGATCCCATTTTATCAAATAGTAACAAGTACAATGTTCACATACAGTACAGCTCTATTCCGGGCCTGAGCCAACCACTCAAGCTTTGCTGATGGAGACACCAAAAAAAAGTGTGCACCAGAACTTCTCTACAATGTGTATCTGTACCATTCCCACTCCATGGGTTAAATATTTTAAAATAAAATTTGACTTCCAACTGTCTCATTAAAGATGTTCAGGGTAAAGACATTTCCTGATTCAACGAATATTTATTGAATGCCTATCATTTACCAAACAGTATCAGAAATTAAGGGGCCATGTGGATTATCTTGCAAAGAAGCAAGATCCTGAAGAAGCCCAAACTGCCTAAAACATATGAAGTCTCTTTTGTAGAGACTTCTCCCACCTAAATCATCAGTTTAGCCTCATTGAAACTTAGAAGATAACTCAAAAAGTACACTCAGTCTAGCAATATAAAAATACTGCGCTAACACATGACAGCTCTCAGGACTATCGTCTGTTAATTGACTATGTTATTTTTCTAAAACAAATACTTCTTTGAGTCTGATAGGAGCCTTAAGAGACTCGCATCACAAGTTAGAGTTATAAACCACACTGAGGAGAAGTAGGATTCAGAGGAAACGAGAGAACCAGGAAAGAAAATGAAGGCAATTAACTAGATTTTAAAAATCTAATCAGTAAGAAAACTCATTTAATGAGATTACCGACTAAAAGATCAACCCATAAATAAACAGGCCCAGGGAACATTATAAAACTGTTGAATATTAATGATTTCAGAGCACGTAAGGTGAAAATCAAATGAATCTCTATCTATTTAAGATTTCCATTGTAGTCAGGAAAAAAAAAGAACTACTTGAACTGTATATTTTACAATCATCCCCAATTTCCTTGTATTTTTACAACTGAAATACCTTTAAGAATCTCAATTTACATATGTATGAAAGGAAAGGCAGAGAGGGGGGCATTACATTGGAAACAAATTTCAAAGATTTCCAAAGATAGAGTATATTTTCAAATGAGTACGCAAAGCACTTTATAATTCTCTACATTTATTCTATTGATTCAAATGAAAATAAAGTTCAGTTTCTCCTCCTATGAGTGAAACTGGTAATTGCTCCATAATTAGAAGTCATAATTTCTGAGCAATTATCTTAATTATCAGGAAGACAATATATGTAGCATGGTTTCAGTAAAATCGTATCGCCATTTGCAAGCTTAGAGTATCTAAAAACAGGACAGGCCATATATTTTAACAAAGATACCATGATATAATAACAAGTCTCACACAGATACCCTAATGTAGAGCTATAATACAAAGGCTGTTTTAGCCAAATGCTATAGAAAATAATGTTTTGAAATTACTTCCACTGATTCCTCACATATAAGGCTGTATACACACAGTTTAATAACGATCATTGATACTATTAGTTATAATATAACTTCCGAATAATTAAAAACACTAAATAAATTTAGGATCAGCTGTGACTCAATCACCTAGTCACTGCAGATTCATAAAGAAAAGCATGAGCCTGGTGGTCTTAAATGATGTATCCGTCCATTCTGTTCATTTTTCTTCTGGAAAAAGAATTCTTCACCATGACAGCCATCTTTATCTCCAGTAAAACGTAATATTATAAACAGGTTAAACTGCTTTTTTTTTACAATAAAATAAATTCTCTCAAGATCAAATAAGATGATCAATTTAGGAAAGTAAAGCTCTCCAGCACTTAATTCCACCACCCCTCTCCCCCCCTACACACACACCATTTGAGATGTTCATAAGAAATAAAGTTCCTGGGCTCCAGAATTACCTGGAGTGTATGTTAAAACCTGAATCTGAATCTCTGGCAGACTGACCCGGGAAATAAGCTGACTTAAGCACACCCCGAAGTAAGATGTTTGAAAACCATTGTCTGTAGCAATTCTCTAAATATAATAACCTTTATATCGAGCAAAAAAGTAAAATCTTCCTAACATATTAAATATAACCTTTCACTTAGCTGTAAAATTTATGTACAGCCTCCTATTTATTCATTCATAGAAGAGTCTGCTTCATCCTTAATAAACATACAACATGTCTGGTAAAAACAGAGATTAACACTAATTCAAATAATTAGTCATGAAAACAAAGATTCAAGCAAAAACTCTTATTTATTATAGAAGAAAAATGAACTACAAGTTTAAGGTTTAAATTTATGAAGTATATTTCCCTAAACACTTTGCTGTGCTTCACAGCCAAAAATGTAACTGCTGATTAACATCTTTTAAGCTATCTTCTTTTATCTTTTTGCTTTTGCTTAAACCAAACTCTTCCAAGTTTGGCTACGATGAAAAACAAGTATACTCAAGAGTAGAGCCCCCCTCAGGCAGTCTGACATGAAATATAAATCAAGTTGGTCCCATATGGGATTTGTATGCTAAAGGAAAATAAAATTAGGTGTCACAAGAAATTTTCTAGTGTGCTCAACACATAAGGCAAAAACACCTAGTTAGAATCAGAGTATATTCTTCATTTTCCAAAGCTCTATTAAGAGCATTGAGGTGTCCTCAGAAAACCTACTTTCAACCTTCAAACGACCTGGTTCTCTGCTCTAATCACAGTACCACTAGTATAGTATTCACTTTGGTTATTATCCTGACAAAAGGCAGGAATGGAAAGAAAGGTCTTGCTGGGGTTTTGGCATTTTTTTAGTATTAAATCCGTGTGACTTTCAAGAATTAAAAAACAAATGATAAGAAAATCAGATTCAAAGGAAAAGAGCCAAGAGGGAGAAAAATGGACTGCAGCCCAGTGAGAAATGTGAAGACAGAGGCACCTAGCTAAGCCGTGTCCAGATGTCTGGCCCCAGAAACAATAAATGCTTGTTGGTATAAACCCCAAAATTTGGAGGTAATTTATTACAAAGTAACAGATAATCAATACACTGGGCAATTCTAGCATTTTCTCCACTATTCCCAGTTCCTATCCTTGCCCCCAAGCCCCCTCCACATTCTCCAAAGATGCCAAACATCCAATATCAGAATGACACCACTGAGTCAGCAAGGGAGAGAACAAAGGAGTTTCAGTACCAAGAGAAGTGATTTAATCAGAAACATTCGGTCATGTAGCAATTTTTTACTAAGCCTCTAGTATGTGCCAACACAGAAAACCAAAGAGTCTAGGAGACTGTTCAATCCGTATTGAACTACTTGTAAACATATAACTACTCACTCTCAACAGGTAACTCAGTCTCCAACACATGAACTACTTCCATTTCCCTTCTCCACAATACACTAAATTTTTATTGCAGATAACTTCATCTCCTTCTCTCCCATCTGCAAATTTAATTGTACCTCCATACTTGATCGTGCTCCCCCTAACCAATCTCCCTGATTCCAGTCTTGCTCCCTTTCATCCATTTACACCGGTGCAGCCTAAATGAGCTCTCTAAGATGAAAACTCTGATCACGTCACCTTCCTACCTAAAATGCTCAATGGTTTGACATGGTCCTCCAGTTGAAGTCCAACTTCTTGAACTCAATTTACCAAGAACCTCCATGACTGGACCATGATTTATCACTCTGACTTCAACTCATACCACTTGCTGCAGGCTGTGGTTTAGCCCATACTACTTCTTTCAACTTTCTATTCCTTTCTCACCCTTTAGGCTTCAAATATTCTATTCCTGCCAGAAGAACATTTTCCCAATCTTACTCTTCTATTACCTAACTTAAGCCGAGGTCTATTTAATCTTTGTTTGCCATGAGTCTTCTCCTTAGTACCTAAACTAGTTTAGTGTCCCTCCCCCCTCCATATTCCTACAGTGACCTGTATTTTACACTTTATTTTAGTTGGCTCCTTAACTGTCTGAAGTTCCCACTGAGTATATGCTCTGCAAAGGAAGATGCTGATCCTGTTTAGTGCTGAACCGCGGTGCCTTATACACTCTAACACTGTCGTACAAGAGAAGGAATGAAGGCTCCCTCCATCACAAGCCATAATCGGTTCCCTTTCTCAAATCTTCAAACCTGGTTCTTTCTCTCTAAAGCTCCACACAAATCCAAGCCGCCCCATCTTGTAAGGTTCTCCCTTTAACTCGACTTCGCCCCTTTTACTGTATCCCCAACTTTCCAACAAATAAGCCACTTTCATTTGACCTTAACCTTGCATGGAACAGTAAGGCTGGTGGCTCAGGGCACTAGTTACCAAATAAATATTCTTTCATACTTTATCCCATTGCAACACTCACCTTGCTGATGTGGCCTTCTTTCTTTTTTTTTTTTTTTTTTTTTGCATGGGCACAGGCAGGCACCAGGAATTGAACCCAGGTCTCCGGCACAGCAGGCAAAAACTCTGCCACTGAGCCACTGTTGCCTGCCCGTGGCCATCTTTTTAACTCCCAATTTTCTTCTTTCCTTTTAGTTAGACCTCTCTTCAGTTTCTCGATCAATTTTTCCCTTTATTTTCCCACTCCTCTCTCTCTACTTGCTCCAAACTGTTAGATTTCACCTACGGTTATTATCTTCTTCCCTCCCTACAAGCTTTCTTTGTGGTCATTTCAAACTCCAGGGTGTGAAGCACACTGACTCCCTTTTGGAGCTGGGAATTGAAAAGCAGAGTCTTACGGGAAACTTGAAACTACACTTGGGCCTTCACCATATTCTGATTTAACCTTAGTGAGATTCTTCTGCTTGCAAGAGTGGGTTTTATCAATCAGGTATGTTGGGAAAGAATCAGGTAAGTAACAGCCCAAATCTCCAAATTTCTCTCCTGTAAGACATTCTCCTGAGCTCTTAGGCTTTATTCCTATCTGCCTCCTTAGCGACAAGTTATTCTTTGCTAACCCACAGGCATCTCAGCTCAACTTCTCTAAAACCAAAATATGACCCTCAAAATATGTGCCTTTCTATATTCCTTATTACTAGCTTCCTGGTTATCTAAGCTAGAATATATACACCATCTTAAAGCTTCACCCACTCCTTCAATCCCATTATTCCCATCCTCTTAACTCTGCACCAAGCAAACCACCTGCCCTGATCAGGGTCTAATCTTTTACTGCCTGAGCCTCTGCCTCCTTGGCCCTGGTATTGACTGCACTGTCCATACTAGGAGGATCACTCTAAAACAAATGACTGCATCATACCCTTCTTCAAAACTTTTATTTTCTGCTATTCACAGAACAAAGTTTTTAGCATTGGAAGTGTGGCCAGTATGGGAAGACCGGAGGAGGAGATGCCCAACACTGCAGTCCAAATCAGAAGAACCCCTCCAAGGTGCCAGGTAGGTCAGAGCACTTGCTGAAGAAAAAAACGAAAGCAGAAAGCAAGCTACAGCAGATCAAAAAGAACACAGCCGGACTCACCCCACCAAGGAGAGAAGCCTGGAGGCTGTGATAAGACAGCTGCAGAGCAGCTATCTTCTAAGCTAGTACACAGTGAACCCACCCAAAGTCTCTGAGGGCTTTAAGTAAGGACCTAGCTACCTACCCCTTCACACAACCCACAGACTTACCACCCATCATTGTCATCTCCGCCATTCCTTGCAGGGCACAAACCCCCAGGAGGCCCCAATATCACAGCACTTTGACAGGTAATTCCCCAATAGGCCCATTACAATCCAGACCAAAGTGGCTTAACCAGATTCCACTTCCACTCAAAGAACAAAACAGTGAAATCCCCACTCCTAGAGGTTAGGCAACATTCCAAACTCTACAGTCCCATTGCTTACAGGCACATTTATCTTCAGTTTTAATCAGAGACAAGCTACATTAGCTCACAGCTGTGATAAAGCACCTAACCACCAGAATGGGTAGTGGAAACCCAGAGACCTTTCCCAATCTGACCCATTTGCTGCCCCATAAGTGTTAGCCAGATGTAACAACTGCCATTTTCTGGAACATACCTTTGCTGGTGTTATCTCCTCTAACTGGGGTCCCTCTCCACCCCCTGCCCAGTCCAGACAAATCCTGTCCATCTTCTAAGACCCACTCCAACTATCATCACCTCTGGAAATCTTTAACAAGACTTCACTCCCGCAGCGTGCTTTCCAAGGGCTCATTCCTTGGACAAGTACTCAATGGGGCTCATCCCATTGTATTGAGGGAAACAACTCTGTCTTAATCATCTCTTTATCTTTCATGCTTCACTCAACATCCATCCTTTATCAGATGCCTCATTTGTGTTTGTGGAAAAAATTTAAGTCTGCTCATCTTCTATACAGCAAAAACAACATCTATCTAGGGCTGTAGTTTTGAGTAAAATGTGTTGTGTTGGAGTTATGCTGGCAACATTTTCAAACTAAGTGCAATTCCACTGTCAATCCAGTCAGGTCACAACCTTGGAAGGAGACAGGAAACTGCACTCATCTTTTTGCAATCACACACAAAAGTAGCTGCAGAATGAGAAACAATTCATGGTTCCTTCACCTACTGCGTGGGGCTAGGGCAATTTGTCCATGGGCTTTTGGTGGTGGTGGGTCTGCAGGCCAATTTTTCTGAATACTAAAGTTTGGAATATAACAACAATGACTATTCCCTGAATGAATTAGAAATTTCACAGAAAATATTTCAAATAATTCTTAAAATAATGAGTGCTGGATTCTATGGAATAATTATGAGTTCTGGGTTCACCGTAGATTAAGCCTCAAATAGTCAAGAAAATGCTGAGCGACATCTGAAAACATAACTAAATAGATAATATTATCTGCAACAGCATGGCATATCTGCTTGGGAGAAAGGAAGGAAGGAAAGTGCACAGGTGAAAGAGATTTAAAAAAGTAATTAATATGATAGAAGGGCTGTCTGGAAAGGTACATGACAAAAATAGGTCTCTGAATCAAAGAGGTAGAGAAATATCACTGAACTTTACCAAAGAGATTGATGTGGATACGCTAAATAAGCATTTTTAACAGAAGAGTTCTGAAATATTTATTTAGTACTAATAAAAAGGGCCCTGTTACATAACATATACGTCAGCCACAAGAAAATTTTGCCTGGAGACGTAATTAAGCTAAAATATAAATTATCTCAAGAAGTTTCTAGTATATCTAATGAAAACTAGTTATTAAAATAAACTAATTTTGGATATATCTTAAATGAAAAATGTGTGATGAGATGGAAAGTATGCAGACATTTCTGTTGTATACCAAAATACCATGGTTGTCTGGTAGACAAGCACTTCTGCAACTGATTGTTGCTTTGTGGGCTGAACTCACCACATTTTCCATGAAACACCATTATTACTTGGAAGAAGAACAAACTATGGTTATTTAGACGAGTGTATTTGACCATTTTCTCAAAAATCCACAAAGTCAACCATGTACTTCAAGAAAAATGGACAGTATTTATTGTCAATGATAAAATTTAAACTTTCATGCCAAAATTTGAATTTTCAAAAAACATTTTCCAACATTTAAAGAGATACAAAAGAGAAATAAGGAGGCTTTATTTTTTGGGCTAAATAGTACTGGGTTTTGGAAAAAGTTTCATAAATTGATAGCATTTTATAAGTTTTGATTTTCATTCTTCTTACAGGCATTAATTTTTTTGTTATAAATTATAAGATACACAAAAACGTAGTCTAAACCTTTTCAACCTAATTACCTATATGATAACCATCAAATCTTTTATGTCAGGGGCTGTTGTTTGGTAAACAATAAGCATTCAAAGAGGAAAAATGTATTAGCATTTCACATCAATTGAATTTTAAAAATCTATAGATATAAGGGAAAAAAAGAATCGATAGATAATATCTTATTGCACTAACAAAAAAATGGATGACAATCAAGTAAAAGACGGAATTCCAGTTTTCTTTGATTGGCTTTTTGAGTAATGTAACTTCAAAATGTTTCTCAAAATACCCAGAAAGAAAATTGTTATATAAATGCAGAGAAACATTTCCCCCAAAATCTCTGAGTTAAAATGCCTGAAAAAATAACATCTCCAAAGATGTCCAACCATTAAGAAGCTACACATGAAAATAAAAATTACTATAGAATAAGGTGTTAATTTATCAGACTTCAAAAACGGCAGAGGATTTTAAGAAAAGCTTGACTAACTACCCTCAACAGACTGAACAATCACTGTCATTTCTACTACAGCCTTCAAGGGTTGTTTTTATTTGGTTTTTAGCCTAAAGAAAACACTGCATTAATGGAAAATGTTAAAATATTCATACTCCTTCAAACTTTAACTGGAACTTCTATTTTGGGATACAACAAGGTTTCAACCATCCATGTTCTTTCAAACATCATACCTGGATGCATACATTTTAGCTTTCTTACTTGGATCCATAAATTTCATTTTTAAATATCTTAATTTCTGAAGATAACAGAACAATCTCAATGAGGTTTGCTTCTTCCTTCCCACATGGAATTCATTATGATAATCTATTATCATATAAGACAATGCCCTCATAATGCCATCTCAAATTCTGCAGGTGTTGTTACTCTGTAGGAGCTGTACATTTTTAACTAACTCAGGTGTGAAATGGCACTGTCTCAAAGGACTAATCAGGGCATAAAAAAAGAGAGGAAATGCTGAGTGCTACTTAAATTACTTAGTTTAATACTACGTATTAAATACATAGTAACCAGGAAAAGCAAGTTTTGTAAATATGATATCTTTTAATATTCATATGAATTTCCTATTTTTTCATTTGTTAGAATTATGCCATGTTGGTTCCTTTTCAACTAAGGAGGACAGATTAGGATATTTAACAAAGAAGCCAATTCAAACAGATTATGCAAAACTATTTTGGACCAAATGTCAAAAAAATTATAAATGAAAGGTTAAATTTTTAAACTACAAATTGTTTTACCTAATTGTTATTTTCATTATCTCAGAAGTCACCCTTACAGGTAGCAGAGGCAATCTAACCCTAGACAAGCACAGCCAGGCAGACTAAACAATGGAGCATTATTTTTACAAGACAACTCATGGCCCCAAAAATGCTCAAGTGTGGTACAGATGTTCATTGACCTCATTCTGAAAAAGTGACCTAGAACTCTAGAACAAATACGAATCTGAACTCAATCACATTCTCTGCTATCGGTTTCTCCAACATATTTTTACAGCCAGTTACTTCGGAGGGTGTTTTAAGAAAACTAAGGTTAAGTACAGACCCATAGATGATATTAAATGGATAAAGCTGACATGAACACACCAGGAAAGTGAGTAAAGCACTCAGAGAGATCACACTTAATTGTACGTCCATTTAAAGCTATCTTGGAGTTAAACATGCATTTACAAAACTCACATACCAAAGTCATTCCCCGAAGCAGTGTATGTGACACGTCTGAAACAGCATTTCAAAAAAAATGCTTCCTGCGGGGCCCTGTTTCTACAGCTTCCAAATCCCAGAAGCAACATCCTGCACTTCCTTCTGTGTGACCGTGGAAGGTAAGGGTGTGTCTCGGTGCTTACCGATGCCCGGAGCCACATAGATGAAGTACAGACAAGACGAGGAGAGGGAAAAGAAGAAGATGAAGGCGACGAGGGAGCGATTGGAGACCCGCATCATCCGCCGGAGCACAGACATCTTCTTCTTCCCGGCCAGCAGCTCAGGCTGCGCTCTCAGATCGGACTCGGGAGCACTGTCCAGGCCCTAAACTTCCATGCACGTACTAAGAACGCCGAGACTGCAGCCGGGCCCGAGCCGAGAGGGTCTGGGGGACAGGGTTCGAGCGGGAAGGAGGAAAGGGGAGGGAGAGGACGAATGAATGGGAGGACCTAGAATTGGAGGAGGGGACGCGTGGGAGGACGAAGGGGAAGGGATGGAGGGAGGAAAGGGCACGCGGGCGGGGACCTGGGAACGGAAGGACCTGAGAAGGCCCGGGAAGGGCGAGGACGCGCGTTCTAGCAGCCAGACAGAGACAGGAGGAGGGGCTGCAGGTGGGGAGAGACGCGGGCCGCGCGCGCCGGCGCCCCTGCGGAGAGGGCCAGGGAACTGCAGAGCGTCCAGGGCCCGCGGCGGCTCCCGCTTCCCGAGCGCGGCGGAGTCCAGGGCGCCAATCCCCAGTGCTCCGAGTCGCGCCCGCGGGCGAGCCGCAGGCCTGCGCCGCTGCCTCCCCGGGACCGCAGTCTCTCGTGCCTGCGCCCGGCTAGCGTGGGCGCGGGGGCCGCAGCCGGCACGCGCGACGCGCAGGGGCCCGCGAGGGCCCTGGGGGCCGAGGAGCTGGGCACTCGCCGACGCGCAGCCTCCTGCTCATGCCGCGCCAGGCCCGGGCGCCCCGCGGCAGCCGCGGGAGCCGATCGCAGTCGAGGGCTGCGTCCAGGCCAGCGGCGAGCTCGTTTCGGCCCCGGCTCCTGCCGCAGCCGCCAGCTGTCCGCCCGACTGCGAGGGAGGCAAAGGCAGCCGCATTACCGCCGCCAGCCGGGGCTGAGGCGCCCCCGCCGGTGCCGCCCCCGCACGGCCCCGGGACTGGCAGGGAGCGGCCCGGCGACGAGCGCTGCGGGAAGACCGGAGCAGCCGGGAGGCCGGAGGCCGGGTGCCGCGGGAGCCGCGTCCGGGCCGGAGGAGGGGGCGGAGCCGCAGAGGAAAAACCTGGAGGACCGCTGCCCGCTATCGCTCCCTCCGCCCGGAGCGCCGCGCCTCCTGATTGGCCCGCGAAGAACCTCGCCGCGCAAACCGCCCCGCCTCCCCCTGAGCGCGGGGACCTTGGCCCCTCGCTGCCTCCTGCGTCACTGCTACCCTCTTCTGCCCGGGCTCCCCCGCGCTCGCCTCCAGAGCCAGAGGGACGGGTCTTGAGCTTCGGTTACATTATACGCTGGGCTCGAAATGAAGGATGTACCTCAAGGGAAAAGGGCATCTCGAGGAGGGGACTTCGGTGGTCCAATTTCCGCCCAAAATACACGCTGGGAAACCAGGTGTATATCCGTCCTGGGTTAGTTAAACCCCCATCTCGACCGTCCTATGGAGACCTACTACCAATGCATGATACAGAGCCATGTCTGTCCCTTATACATAGAGCTCTCCGTCACATCTGAAGGTAAACACGAGGGTAGTCCTACTATAACTCTACTCTTCAGGCGAGCTGCAGTGACTTCAGTGCAACCCCAAACAGCTTCAACGGGCAGACGGTCCAGTTACCCATCTCCTAGGTCGCGTTTTATCCTTGATTCAAAAGCTGCATCTTCTTCCTGCCTAAATTCGTCTTATTCCTTAGCTATGTCACATCTTTTTCCAACGTGTGTGCGCGGGTGTTTCTTTTTTCAGCGTATCATGCAAGTGGCTGGATGCACTGCTGCATTATTTCCTCAGAATTTCCAGATGCAGTAGTACTTGATTACCAGCAAATGTGGTACCGTCTTCCAAGATACTATGCCTTAGATCATCTATCAGATAGTACTATGTAGTTTGGCACCTGAAACACGTAAGTTTATAAATCCACTAAGGCCTTTTATTAACTGTGAGACTGAGGGCAAATTGCTACCTTCTTTTTTTCAGCCCTCAGCTAGTGGGTATGAAACCAGCCTTGCAAGGCTGTGGACTTACATGGGATAGATAGCAGCAAATGCTTAGCCTGGTGCACAAGGTTCCCTTACATCCTATTAAACAATTAACTGGAAGGAAGCACCAAATACAAGTTCATTACTTAATAGTTTTCTTTTTAGAGTATTTTCAAATTCCTCAACTTCTCTGGCTAATTTAACATTTGCTGTGAAAAGTAATGGCATTAGTTTGTATTTTAGTTTTCTTAGGTCGCTCGAGTAAATACCATAAAATGGATTCACTTAAACAATGGCAATTTATTAGCTTATGGTTGAGACTTTTAAAAAAGTCCAAGTCAAGGTGATGCTTTCTCCCTGAAGACTAGCATTCCGTGACTCCTCTGTCACATGGCATGGCACGTGGTGGCATCTCCTGATCTCTCCCATCACTTCCAGTTTCAGCTTCCTACCTCATGTGGTTTTGTCTCTCATATATGAATTCGTTACGCTTATGGAGACCAATCTTAATTGGGCTGGCCACACACACCTTAACTGAAGCAAACCTCTTCAGAAGCTCCTGCTTGCAATGGGTTCACAGCCACAGGAATGTTGGGGGAGTACTGACATCATAGAAATCAATGAATTAATCTTATTTAGAATAAATCTGAAGTCAATGTGCAGATGTGCTTGGCTGATATAGATGACTGCAAAAACACAAGCACTGGTATCTCATCAATTTTATAAACCATCGCTTTTGGTTTACCATGTCCCTCAAATTCACCAAAGCTCCTGTTAAGACTGGTGAGTTCTTCCCTGAAGTAAAGCTTTATTTCATCTGTTGTACCAAAAAAGCAGCTCTACTGGGTGTGACGATTAGCCCCTTTATCAACAGCCACATAGTCAGGCACAGCCTTTGCGGTTAAAATGATAGTCCAGTGACCTCAAATATTACTGAAGCTCCCTATGCCACCATTTCCTTATCAGCAAAAGAAGGTCATGATAGCACCTACTAGAGTTGTCATGAGGATTAAATTAAATGAGTTAATGCCTCTAAAGAGCTCAGAAGAGTGCCTGGTACACAGTAAGCATTATTTAGTATTTGTTAAATTTATTTTTTTAAATCCCTTCTTTAGGTTAATCTCTGCCAAGAGTAGCAAATTATTCTGCTCTCATTCTGTTTAAGAGCCAAATTTCCTAGTGAGTCGCACATTAGGTTTCCATCTCCAATAATCTGAGGGATAAGGTCTCAGCTCTTTTGTAAAGCAAGCAGATGTAATAACTCACAGCTCAAGAAATTCTAACCAAGCATATATTACAAATGATATTTCCTCAGCAGCAGGAAAGCCCAACAAGAGAAGTGACTCTGCAGAAATCTATTGGTTTAATTTTATGGTATCAAAAAGGTCCCATGCCTATAATAGTAAGCATAATTTACAATATGAAGACACAAGTAAATTCCATTTAACTCCTACATTCTAAGTTTATCATCACCAAGTGCTCCTTTTGTTATTTCTATCTAGTGAAGACCCCATGTTTTTAAAGATTTGGGTATCAGACTAAGTCATAACTAAAATGGTTTTCTGTTTATAGTAATGCGAAATATGTGATCAAGATTTCAATTAAAATAAAAAGGGAAAATGTGCTTGCTTAATGAGGTAGGGGGCATTTCACTTGGTCTGTGATGTCTGAAGGACAGTGAACAAGATCCAGTCAGTGCTTTGGATTTGTTCACAATCTTGGTAAAATAAAAACTAGAAACTTTTTTTCAATGAATTCTGGGGAAGAGGGAATGAAAGGAAAGAGTTCATGGGATCTGACTTTTATGGTTGCTAAGGGTTCATAGCTTCATATTATAATCACTGATTAAATATAGTAATTTTGTATATTTAAATACCTGGTCTCTGCATCTGAGAGTCAATGAAAGAAAATTATTTGGTTGAAGAATTTTGCTTACTTCCTTTAGTTTGCCTTATATAGTTGAAATGTAGGGAGTGTGAAACTTAGCCAGTGTTATGATTCATATAATGGAATATGTATTCCAAAACATTATTGTGGTAAAGAAGTTTCTCTTAACTCATATATTTTCCCACTGGTTTCTCCATTATAAATATGGCCCGAGTTCTGCTGAGAAGAAAACTTATTATTCCCTGTATCTATTCAGGTAATATTAAATAAATTTCAAAATAAATAAAGTGTTGCGTCTGAGAGCAAACATCATCGCCTTAAAGCCAGGTTTTAATAATCATATATATATTATTTTATATATAACTAGATACAGAATTTTATGATAATACTGTATTGTATTCAAAAATGTAAAAGAAAAGCACTGTATAATGGTAGCAACTTCAGCAGCTAACCCAGATTTCATATTAATCTCAAAGTGCCTAACCCTTTCATCTTAAATCCAGGTTCATTCTTTTACATCCTGAGAATGCCCTAATGTTCGTTAGCATTTTCAATTAGCCATCATACTATCATTTTAACAACAAATACTGTGACTAGATATAGCAAGTTTTATTATGAAATTGGGAATGAGAAAATTAAAGTTCAGTTAGATAAAATAACTGCCTTCCAGGTACATGGTAGCAGGACGGGAGCAGAGAACAAGCTGTAATTCTTTTTTGATGATTTACAGTAAAATTCTGGGACTTAAAAAAAGTGAGCAAGAAATAATTATTTAATGAATGGATTAACACTCAATCTCTTATATAATTTTGTATATTGTTTTGGAATTAATGTAATAAGGGCTATATCAGCTCACCTTAACTTACTCAAAGCATGTCACCAAAAGAACCCTCTTAGTAGGTGTTCTAGTTTGCTAGCTGCCAGAATGCAATACACCAGAAACAGAATGGCTTTTAAAAAGGGGAATTTAATAAGTTGCTAGTTTACAGTTCTAAGGCTGAGAAAAATGTCCCAATTAAAGCAAGTCTATAGAAATGTCTAATCTAAGGCATCCAGGGAAAGATAACCTTGATTCAAGGAGGTTGATGAAGTTCAGGGTTTCTCTCTCAAGTGGAAGGGCACATGGCGAACATGGTCCGAGTTTCTCTCTCATCTGGAAAGGCACATGGTCAACACGGTCAGGGTTTCTCTCTCAGCCAGAAGGGCACATGGCAAATGTGGTCATGGTTCCTCTCTCATCTGGAAAGGCACGTGGTCTACACAGCATCATCTGCTAGCTTCCTCTCCAGCTTCCTGGGAGGCATTTTCCTTCTTTATCTTCAAAAGGTCGCTGGCTGGTGGATCTCTGCTTCGTGGTTCTGCGGCGTTCTCTGTTGTGGCTTTCTCATGGCTATGTTGCTCTGCTCTCTCAGAATCTCTCTCATTCTCCAAAATGTTTCCTCTTTTATAGGAGTCCAGTAAACTAATCAAGACCCACCTGAATGGGTAGAGACACAGTAGGTGAAAGACATAAAAGATATAATATATAAATGAAAGGTAGTCTGTGAAAGTGCTCTTCTGTCATATCAGAAGTCTTATATCTGTGACATAAAAAAACAATACAAAAAATGTAATTATAATATAGAGTAATTTTTAATGAAGGACATTGCTAGGCCATTTTCTATTTATTTTCATATTTAGTGTCATGAGACTCATAGGATTTTCTCTCTGTTCTTTTAGTGACTAAATCATTCATGGAATAAAAACTAGTTTCTGAATTTAAATGGGGAAATATTGAAGTGAGACATGGGATTCAGGTAAATTTAATTAAGGGTTTCAGTATTTCTCTATCTGAAAAGGGAATTCTGGAATACTAAGGTCTTCGCTTGAACTAAAACCCACAAATCCATAGTCACAAGACGGATTTGAGCTATCATAACTAGGTATGTAAAAAGTAAAAACTTTAGGCACAGCAGAGCTATCCAAAAGAAATAAAGAAGCCAGTCTTTTCAACCTGAAAATTATGAGCAATATCAATTTACCATGACCAGTAAGCAACATCCAACAAATGCAAGAAACCTGGCAATATTAGGCAAATTAACATAATCCAACAAAGTAGGTCAAAGAAAAAAAATTTATGTTTCTCAAAGGCCAGTAAAGCATTTGATACAATCAACCAATTTTTTATATTAAAAACTCTTCATAAAATAGGTATGAAAAAATATTTTTAAGGAACTCTCAAACAAGTTACATTAACATGATTAATATAGAATCATCCCCATCTGAATAATGAAAAAAACATGACTGACAAGAATTGTCCAATACACTTCAGCAAGAAAGTTAAGAGGGAGAAGTAGTGGAAAATAATAAAAACTGTCATTATTTGTAGATTACCTAATTGCCTACAAAAAAAAAAACCCAGAAAATCTATTAGATCTAACAAAAGAGATTAATAACCAATAAAAAATATGCATGCGCACTTACCCTGTTTAGCATGGATACATTCCTAGAAATTGTAATTCTGACTGAAACTTATGTGGGATCCTATAGTTCCTATGAAGAAGCCTTTTGGGCATTGTGCTTCAGTGATTGTTCAATCATTCCTGTTTTGTAGCCATGTTTAGTATGTCTTTCAAAACATCAAAAGACTTATACCAATTTACTGGTATTCCTTGTTCTCTGCTTTCTCAAGTATTTCCTTAAAGGCATCAGAAGTTGCCAGAAAATTTTCCAGAAACAAGAGCCTGATCCTCTTCCTTTGTTCTTTTGTAGTAGGTGAAGCACTATGATAGCATAACTTTGGAAGTCAGTGTGAATCAACATTATTTACCAGAATTCAAAATCAAAACCAGAAAGAGAGGCTTGGTTTGAAAGGAGGTATGTACCCTAAAAAAGCCATGTTTTAATCAAAATCCCATTTCGTAGAGGCAGAATAATCCCTATTCAATACTGTATGTTTGAGTCTGAAATTAGATTATCTCCCTGGAGATGTAATTCAATCAAGAGTGGTTGTGAAAGTGGATTAGGTGGAGACGTGGCCCCACCCATTTGGGTGGGTGTTGATTAGTTTACGGGAATCCTATAAAAGAGGAAATATTTTGGAGAACGCAAGAGATTTCTGAGAGAGCAGAGAATGACATAGCCATGAGAAGCAGAGAGTCTACCAACTAGGGACCTTTGGAGATGAAGAAGGAAAACGCCTCCCTGGTTGCTTCATGAAACAGGAAGCGAGGGAAAAAAACAAAAGCTAGCGGATGACACCGTGTTCGCCACATGCCTTTCCAGTTGAGAGAAACCGTGACTGTGTTCACCATGTGCCTTCTCACTTGAGAGAGAAACCCTGAACTTCATCGGCCTTCTTGAACCAAAGTATCTTTCCCTGGATGCCTTTGATTGGATATTTCTATAGACTTGTTTTAATTGGGACATTTTCTCAACCTTGGAACTGTAAACTAACAACTTATTAAATTCTGCTCTTTAAAAGCCATTCCATTTCTGGTATATTGCATTCCAGCAGCTAGCAAACTAGAACAGAGACTATTGCAGAGAAAATTAAACACATCCTGGAACCGTTGAACCCAGGTTGACTTGACCAGTGCTGATAGGTTGTGTTGGGGACAGTGTGGCCCATGAATGCTTATTAGTTGAACGTATAAATGACACAAATAGCAAGGATAAAAATCATGTTAAGTGGGTACTAGAATTCATTGTTTCGTATATAAATAAATTGTTATACATGTAGCATATTCAACGTACAAAAATACCACAAAGACAAATAGCAAATGAGAGATACAATGTACCAAATCATATTACAGAATTTATAAAATTTGATAGCTTTCCCCATACAAACATTAAACTTTGTGATCATATAATAAACAGTAACAGCAACAACTGTTGGATTTCAAGTGCAGCAGCAAAATACATGTATAATACCTTTGAATAAACTGAAAAAAAAATGCACAAAAACAGTGTGAAGGATACACATCAAAAACAAAAATATGGAGACTAAAAAGAAGACTTGAAAAATAGAAAGGATGGGGAATTCAATATTATAAGGATGTTAATTCTCCCTAAATGTGAACATGAATATTAGAAAATGACCAAACTAGAAAATTACAAATCACTTTTAAAAAAAAATGAGAAGTTAAGACAGGATACCTGGCAGTAGATATGCTTCCCAGGCAAAATATAACTTCCTAACTGTTCTAGTTTGCTAGCTGCCAGAATGCAATATACCAGAAACGGAATGGCTTTTAAAGGGGGAATTTAATGAGTTGCTAGTTTACAGTTATAAGGCCAAGAAAATGTCCCAATTAAAATAAATCTATAGAAATGACCAATCAAAGGCATCCAGGGAAAGATACCTTGGTTCAAGAAGGCCGATGAAGTTCAGGGTTTCTCTCTCAAGTGAGAAGGCACATGGTGAACACAGTCAGGGCTTCTCTCTCAGCTGGAAGGGCACATGGCGAACATGGCGTTGTCATCTGCTAGTTTTCTCTCCTGGCTTCTGAAGGTTTCATGAAGCTCCCCGGGAGGCGTTTTCCTTCTTCATCTCCAAAGGTTGCTGGCTTGTGGACTCTCTACATCTTATGGCTGCATCGTTCTGCTCTTTCTGAATCTCTCATTCTCCAAAACATTTCCTCTTTTGTAGGACTCCAATAAACCAATCAAGACTCACCCAAATGGGTAGAGACATGTCGTCCCTTAATCCAGTTTAACAACCACTCTTGGCTAAATCACATCATCCAGGGAGATGATCTGATTACAGTTTCAAACATACAGTATTGAATAGGGATTATTCTACCTATATGAAATGGGATTTATATTAAAACATGGCTTTTCTTAGGGGGCATACTTCCCTTCAAACCAGCACACTAACTATAGTAATGTGATATTTATAGTCACTGCAGATTGGGTTTCTGATAGCCTTCACCTCACTAAGCATGAAAATATGGTTATTGTCAGGGTGAGAAAGAAGATTAATCTATCTTTAAATAAATGAAATTTTTCCTTTAGGAAGATGTGCGATAAACAGGAAGGGTTTCCAGACTAATCTAAAGACTTGAAAATGGAGAATAGCAATTGTAAACAAGACTTGCCTTCCTAGGTGGAAACATTCTTGCTTGAAGTAATCATAGCATGCTTACCCAGAGCACAGATATACCCAAAAAAAGACAATGTTTTTAAACACACCAACCTCTTCAGAGCGATAAAGTACTAGATAGAGAACAAAGGAGGTTTTTATTTTTTTTATTTTGGGGAGAGGGGTCTGGGGGAGATGCACAATTCGGAAACCGAACCCGGGTCTCCCGCATGGCAGGCGAGAATTCTACCACTAACCTATGCTTGCACTGCCCCAGATAGAGAACAATTATTCAAAACTCCCCCAAACTCTGCAAGGGTTCAAAGAGCGAATGTGCCAAGGTGAGGACATGATGTGTAGCCAATGTGCCAACGTGAGAACATGATGTGTCAACAGTAACAATCCTTTGTTAGATAAGATCTTGACTCCTGGTCAAAATGCAAAGCACCCTTTCGACTTTTGTTCACATGGATGTTTGCAGCAATGGGCAATTACTACTGAGTTATAGTTGACTTAGGTTCTAGTCCTGATGTAAGTTATCTTACTATAAAGTTTTCCCGTATTTTTGCTATATGATAAAACTACTTAACCTAAAATCCCACTTTGCCAATGTGAAATAATCAAAATGATATGGATAGCTATGGAAATGAGCATACTGAACAACTGAAAGAAATCTTACTTCTCCACAATTTTACATACCAGTCATTCCCAGACACAGCATGTCTTTAGCTGATAATGGTAAGATAACTTTAGCAATAAAAATTGCATATTGATTAATAAGAAGGCATTTAATTTTAAACATTCTTGATCGAGTTCCTGACCCTGCTTGTAAGATGACATTAAAATCTCCTAGGAAGGTGGCTGCCGTGGCTCAGCAGGCAGAGCTCCGACCTGACCTGCCGTGCTGGAGGTCTGGAGTTTGATCCCTGGTGCCTCCTGCCCATATGCAAATTAAAAAAAAAAAATCTCCTAGGAGCCTTTCTCGTGTAAGGCAATTCTTAGAAACCATTCTATATTGTGGAAAGAGGATGTTAATGCTATGAAGTATGTCTCATTTAAAAAGGCAGAGGTGGGGAAGGACATTTTTCTTATCTTTAGGAAAACTTCTGGTAAATTATTCTCCATGCCATAGAGAAAAGAAGGTAAAACATTAAAAGTATTATACATGTAGCAGGAGGAAAAATGTTATTAAAGACTGGAGTGCCAGGTGGTGGTTCCAGTTTAAACTAATGAAATAACTCTGCCACTTCTTCACCCTGAAATCAACTGAAAATAACAAGGGGTACGAGAAATATCTTCAATTATGCCGGAAAAGGTGTAAAACCCTGAACAATAATATATGAAGACTAGGAATATTGACCCACAGTTAAGGGAGAATGCCACAGGAGGGTTCCTGAGCAGTGCATTTGGGACATAGTTGGCAGACTGCAGCGTTCTCTAAGGTACTGGAACGCCTTGAGGGGCAAAAACAACCATTGCATCCATTGGAAGAAGAGGTGGCATGTAGATTGAAGACCCACTCCAAAGCTCCTGACAGCATCCCAGGAGAGGAGGTGTTGAGCCAGCAATGCACAGACATGCCATTTCTGACCCTGGATGACAGGCAGCACTGAAGTGCTAAATTTGGGGGGAGGGGGGGTGATGCATGGTCTGGGAATGAGCTGCTAATTTTTATAAACTGAAGAGTAGGGAAAGCTAAGTCAAAGGTAAACATACCAGAAAAATTATCTCGTGGAGATTCATGAAAAACCAGTGTGACTGCTAGCCTGGGTTAGAGTCGTACAACCAGGCAAAGTGTCCGTAAGAAAGCTTTCATAGCAATGACTTATAATCAAGTTGCTCTCGGAACACACTTCCTGCCCTTTACCCCCCACTAGACCCAGAAGCACTCCATTCAAAACAGAGAAATACTCAAGAAGGGACCAACATAAAACACAAGAAAAACAGGAAGAGAAAGAACAAGACATATGAAAGGTAGATAATGGCTACATACCAGAAAGATTATACTGTGAAGGAGATCAAAATAGAATTTAAAATATTCAAAAGAGTTTATGTGTGTATGTATCCATCTCTGGGATATATAGAGAGACATACGGGCTCAGAAAGCAGATGCAAAATGAGTTGGCAGAGCTCAGAAATTTAAAATAGAAAATAATAATAATACCATCACAAAAATCATGCTCACAGGGAGCATGATATGTATAAGACGTTACTAAAAACATAATCAGAGATAGGAAATAACAGGCTTGAGAAAACTGAACAAAGTGAAGTCATAGAGAAAAAAGATATGGAAGACACTCAGCAGAATTCACCATATGTACACTTAGTATTCTTGATGTAGAAAACAGAATAAATGGAAGAGAAAAAATTTCTAAATATAATTGAGTAAAATGAAAAAGAAAAGGAAACCTACTCATCAATTTCTTTGACTTCTTTTTTTCCTATCATGCCTTGCATTAGATCAAACAAGTTTTATTTCATTGCTTTTCCTCTTTTATTGTCTCCTATATTCAAATTCTATCATTTTATGTTATCCTCACATTTTTAACATGCATAGTTAAATTTTTATTTTTTTAAGTAATTCTAAAATTATCAGTCTCTCATCTTTCTCAATCAAAGATCTAGAATGATTCAACTTCTTTCCAACAGCCTCCCTTCCACATAACATCTCATACCTACCATTTTATTTCAGTGTGTTTTAAATCCTGTCAAATTGTTATTTCTTTTCCAGGAACATGATGGTCTGCAGGTTTGGCCCTGCATGAGGGTTAGGACTCAAAAAAAAACACCTCTCAAGCTCAGGTTTGTGTTGAAATGAGCCTCAAGGTCCACCTGTCCTCCCTGATTGTGGATCTCTGTGCGACCAGACAGTAATGTCACCAACGTGGCGACCTAAGACATCACCTGAAAACCCTTTCCAGAGGTTCAGCAAATCAAAGAACAAATCCCACTTGCTTAGAACTCTGGAAGATGGTAGAGACTGAAAGAGAACTCCACAAATGCTGAATTAAAGAAAAAATTGAAATATCAGGTAGGAAACCTCTGCCCCAGACAACAGGGCTCTTCCCTCCTCTCTCTCTGCCATGTAACTTGGGAGTTGCTCAGAGGCAGTAGCCAAGATCACTCCAAGCTCTCGCCAGGGACACAGACCACAGAGGCACTCACAGTGGCGTTAGAACCATATCATTTAACGTCTTAAAAATGCTGTTGACAGATTGTGCAAAAAGACTGATTGTAAAAATTCAGAATGGATAGCACAATACTACCTGATTGGAGCACAATAATGTAAGTACACTGAATGAAGCTGAATGTGAGAATGATAGAAGGAGAATGGCCGGGGGGCACGTATGAAACCAGAAGGAAAGATAAATGATAAAGACTGAGATGGAATAATTTAGGAATGCCTAGATAGTAACTAAATATACAAATTAAAAAATGTTTTTGCATGAGGAAGAACAAAGGAATGTCAGTATTGCAGGGTGTTGAAAATAGATGTTCATTTATATTTTAAAACTTCAACTTCTGTGTGAGACCAAAGGGAGAAATGTTTATTTGGTGCTAAATTTATACTTTGACTAGAACGTTTTCTAATTTAACGTATATGGACAGTTTAATTGAACACCATAAGTACATGGAACCTTGAATAAGGCATGAAATTTTGTTGGTTTGTCCAGGTTAGTGTGATGCCCTGATAAATTGCAGAGTGATTTGATCAGGAAATAAAGAGGTATTTGCAAAGTCCCCTTGTGGGGAATGGGGAGAAAGGGGGAAAAATTCAACTTCCCCATTTGGAGAATTCCTGATATTCTCACAAGCAGTGGGACAACCAAATCAATAGACCAAGCCCTCAATCATGGGGTTTGCCCCTATGAAACTTATCCCTGCAAAGGGTAGGCTAAGCCTACTTAAAATTCTGCCTAAAAGTCATCCCCAGTGAACCTCTTTTGTTGCTCAGATGTGGACTCTCTCTCTCTCTCTAAGCTGATGTGGCAAGTGAACTCGCTGCCCTCCCCCCCCCACCCTGCCGCCCATGTGGAGCATGATCCCCAGGTGTGTAAATCTCCCTGGCAACTGGGAACGAAATCCTAGGATGAGTTGGGATTCAGCTTCAAGGGATTGAGAAAACCTTTTCAACCAAAACAGGGAAAAGAGAAATGAGACTAAATAAAGTGTCAGTGGCTAAAAGATTTCAAACAGAATCGAGAAGTTAACCTGGAGGTTATTCTAATGCTTTATATAGATATCTCCTTTTAAGTTTATGGTGTATTAGAGTCGCTAGAGGGAAGTACCTGAAACTGTAGAGCTGCATTCCAGTAGTCTTGTTTCTTGAAGATGATTGTATGAAGATATAACATTTACAATGTCACTGTATGATTGTGAAAACCTTGTTCTGATGCTCCTTATATCTATAGTATGGACAGATGAGTAAAAAATATGGACAAAAAATAAACAAATAATAGGGAGAACAAAGGTTAAAATAAATTGAGTAAATCGAAATATTAGTGGTCAATGAGAGGGAGAGGTAAGGGTTATGTCATGTATGAGTTTTTTCTTTTTTATTTCTTTTGCTGGAGAGATGCATATATTCAAAAAATGATCATGGTGATGAATACAGAATTATGTGATGATATTGTGAGCTATTGCTTGTACACCAAGTATAGAATGTTGTATGTCAAGAATGTTTGTATGATGGAACCTTGAGTAGGGCATGAGATTTTGTAGGTTTGTCCAGAGAGATGCCCTAATAAATCCCAGAGTGAATTGAACAGTGAATAAAAAAGTATTTGCAAAGTCCCCTTGGGGAATGGTGAGAAAGAGGGAAAATTCAAATTCCCCATATGAAGAAGGTCTGATATTCTTGCAAGCAGTGAGGACAGCAAATCAATGGGCCGAACCCTCAATCTTGGGGTTTTTTCATATGAAACATATCCTCGCAAAGAATAGACTAAACCTACTTAAAATTAGGCCTAAGCAACGTGGGACAGAAATCCTAGAATGAGCTGGAACTCAGCATCAAGGGATTGATAAAACCTTCTCGACTGAAAGGGGGAAGAGAGAAATAAGACAAAATAAACAGTCAGTGGCTGAGAAATTTCAAATAGAGTCAAGAGGTTAATCTGGAGGTTATTCTTATGCATTATGTAAAATAATCCCTTTTTAGATTAAGGTGTATTAGAGAGGCTAGAGGAAAGTGCCTGAAACTGTTGAGCTGTGTTCCAGTAGCCATGTTTCTTGAAGATGATTGTATAATGATATAGCTTTTGCAAGTGACTGTGTGATTGTGAAAACCTTGTTCTGATGCTCCTTTTATCTATGGTATGGACAGATGAGTAAAAAATATGGATTAAAAATAAATAAATAATAGGGGGAACAGATGTTAAAATAAATTGGGTAGAAGGAAATACTAGTGGTCAATGAGAGTGAGGGGTAAGTGGTATGGTATGTATGAGTTTGTTCTTTTTTGTTTTTATTTCTTTTTCTAGAGTGATGTAAATGTTGTGAGAGATGATCATGGTGTTGAATATACAACTATGTGATGATATTGTGAGCCATTGATTGCATGCCAAGTATGGAATGTTTATATGTTAAGAATGTTCGTGTTGTATGTTGATTGATTTTATTAGTAAAAATTTTTAAAAACTTAAGACCCGGGGTGGGGGAAGTATGTTTGTATGCTTGTTTGTTGTTTATACTAAAAAATATATCAGGCACAAATCACTGAGACCTAGGGCAAAACAGAAGCCATTGAGGAGTGACAAATGCAAAAAGGCCTCTAGGGAGAGAAAAAGAGAAACCAGGATAGAACTGTGGTTGGCAGTGGGTATGCTCACCCAGCCCAGTTTCTGATGACTGGACCACCAAAATGCAAACAGACATTTCTGAAGTGACCCACCTTTCTGGATTGACCCCATCTGGCTTCCCAGGTTGGAATACCCTAACAGGGAACAAATTAAAAACAGAAAGGCTCACAGAGAGAAAAAATGGGTAGGGGATTAAACTGAAGATGTCAGGGTCCCAGAACTGAAAATTTTAAGGAAAATGGGGCATTGAGTGAGGGAGAGAATTTAAACAAATAATAGAAGCTGGTGAGAGAATTCTGCACAAAAACAGAACAGAACCAGATTCCAAAAAAACAAACAGAACAGAACCAGATCCCCAAAGAAGAAACAGAAGAAAGAAATCTTTCTCCTAGAGGTGAAACAGTTACACAAAAGGTGCAATCTTAAACCTTGTTCTGCATCTCTAGGGCAAGAATAAGGTGAAAAAAAGCGTAGAAAAGCTGATCAGTCAAAACACGGACCATTCTAAAGATCTAGAAATAAGTTGGGCCAAGCATCAGAGAAAAACCTTAACACAAAGCCAAGCAACAATAAAACCCTAGAAAAGAGGAAGAAACTAATCTTCAGAGTTTACTTATTAAGACAATCAGATGCCTATGTATTAGCAAAAAATTACAAACATATTAAGAAACTAGAACATATTATGGCTCAGCCACAATAATAAAATAAAACATCAGAGGTGACAGAATTTGGAACAACTAATCAAAGAACTAATCAAAGAAATTTAAACAAATTTTCTAAATAAATTCAGAGGTAAAGGAAAATATGCATAGAGAGATAAAGAATATTAAGACACAAGCATGTGAGGATAAAGAAGAATTTGAAAATATAAAAAGAAACAAATTGTGGAGATGAAAGACAATGATAGAAATTGAAAGTACACTAGATACTTACAACAGCATATTTGAATGGGTAGAAGAAAGAATCAACAAACTAGAAGACAGGAAAATTTTAATTAGGCTGTCAGAAGAACAGATAGAGAAAGAATAGGAAAAAAAACATTAGCAGGATCTCAGGGATTTGAATAACAGCATGACGTGCACACACATATGCATCATGAATGTCCCAGAAGGTGAAGAGAAGGGAAAAGGGGCAGACAGAATTTTTAGGAAATAATGGCTAAAATTTTCCCAGTACTTATGAAAGATAAAAATATACGTGTCTAAGAATTGCAACACAATCCAAGCAGAATAAATCTTAATAGAACTGCTCCAAGACACATACCAATCAGAATGTCAAATCCAAGGATAAAGAGAGAATTCTGAAAGCAGCAAGAGAAAACCGTTTAATCACATAGAAGGGATCCTCAATAAGACTAAGTGTTGATTTCTCTTCAGAAACCATGGAGGCGAGAAGGTGGTGATATGATATATTTTTTATGAATATAGGAGCAAAAATCCTCAGCAAAATGCTTGCAGATCAAATTCAACAGCACATTTAAAGAATTATACACCAAGATCAAGTGGGTTTTAACCCACTTCTGGCTAAAAATTTATGCACAATTGGTTCAATATAAGAAAATGAATTAATATAATATACCACATTAACAAAATGAAGGGAAAAAAGGCATGGTCATCTCAATCAAGGTAGAAAAGACATTTGACAAAATCCCATACTTTCTTAATAAAAACACTTAGAAAAATAGGAATATATGGAAACTTCCTCAGTGTGATGAAGGGGATATATGAAAATCTCAGAGCTAACGTGTATTCAATGGTGAAAGACTGAAAGCTTTCCCTCTAAGATCTGGTACACAGCAAAGGTGCCCACTTCACCACTGTTATTCATCATTGGACTGGAAGTTCTTGCCAGAGCAGTTAGGCAAGAAAAAGAAAAAAAATGCATCCAAATTGGAAAGGAAGAAGTAAAAATTTCACAATTTGCAGTGACATGATATTACATATACAAAGTCCAAAAAAACTACAACAAAGCAACTAGAGTGAATAAATCCAGTGAAGTGGCAGGGTACAACATGAACACACACAAAAAAAACAATAGTTTTCTTGCACACTAATGAGTAATCTGAGGAGGAAATCAAAAAGAAAATTCCATTTACAACAGCAAATAAAAGAATCAAATATTTAGGAATGAATTCAACCAAGGATGTAAAGGATGTACACAGAAAACTGCAAGACATTCTGCAAGAAATCAAACACCTAAATAAATAGAAAGACATTCTGTGTTCATGGATTGGGAGACTAATCATTATTAAGATGTCAGTACTATCCAAATTGGCTTATAGATTCAATGCAATCCCAATCAAAATGCCAGAAATGGAAACACCAATCATCAAATTTATTCGGAAGGGTAAGGGGCTGTAAATAGCCAAAAACATACTTAAAAAGAGAATGAACTTTGAGGACTCACACTTCCAGGCTTTAGAGCATGTCACAAGGCTATAGTGGTCAAAACAGCATGGTTTTGGCACAAGAATAGATATATTGACCAATGGAATCAAATTGAGATTTCAGAAATAGGCCCTCACATCTCTGGCCAATTGATATTTGACAAGGTTTCCAAGTGCACTCTTTAGGGGTAGAATAGTGTTGTCAACAAATGGTGCAAGTAGAATTAGATAGCCATATACAAAAGAATGAAGGTGGACCCCTACTTCATACCATATACAAAAATTAAATTATCCCCAGCAAGGAAGCTGGCATAATAGGATAGGCTGAGTTCACCCTTGCTCTGTAGAACAATTAGAGAAGTGACAGAAAAATGACTGGGACAGTGGTTTCAGGGTACAAGTGACCAAGCAGACTTCTACATTATATAGGGAGGACTTGGATGAAAAAGAGGAAAAATTACAACTGAGAGGATAGGGTGAGTTTACTCAGTCATGACTATACCAAGGGTGGGCTGCAATACTCATGCAAGAATAGGTGCTGATGAAGTGGCATGCTCCTGCACTCCTGCCAACCTTCACAGCTACCTTGAGAGATCTTCCCTCTCAGCTCTGCAGCCAGAGCTCCTGTGGGGAAACCCAGAAGCCGGCAGCCTTGGTTTCCTTATGCACAGAAACATTTTTGCAGTGCACTATTAAACTTTCTCACCTGGAAAATTCCTGATACACTCTCAAACATTAGGGACTCCCAAGTTAACAGGCCAAGCCCTTGATCTTAAGGCTTGCTCTTATGAAATTTATTTCTATAACAGAGAAGCTAAGCCTACCTATACCTATGCGTAAGAATAACTTTCAGATGACCTCTTTTGTTGCTCAGATGTGGCCTCTCTCTCTCTAAGCCCAACTCTGCAAGGAAAATCATTGCTCTCTGCCCTGTGTGGAACATCACATCCTGGAGTGCGAGTCTCCCTGGCAGCATGGGACATGACTCCCAAGGTGTCCCATGTCATGTCCCATGACTCCCAGAGCCTGGCCCTGGCACCATGGGATCAATAATGCCTTCCTGACCAAAACGGAAAAAAAAGTGCACCAAATAAAGGCACCAGTGGCTGAGAGAGTTCAAATAGAGCCGAGAGGCTACTCTAGAGGTTACTCCTGTGCAAGCTTCAGCTAGATATTGCTAATTGCCATGGTATGACAAGCCCCAACCAACAGTATTCCTGTAAGCCCTAAGAATACCAGGATCTCTCTGAGACTCTATGAAAGTTTCACTCACTACATTTATTTTTCAGAAAATAAAACCTCCAGATGGTTCCTAAGCCAGTTAAGCCCAGAAACCCAGAGTTACTAATCTCTCCAAGAGCATCAACTAGTTGCATCCCCCTACCCCATGATGTCAATGCTCCTTTTCAACATGAAGAAGTTAAATGGTCATTGCCGAAATATCCCTAAAGATTGGGAGAAGGATCAGAGGAGAAGGAGGAGTTGTAATAGAGAAGACAGGATTTAACAAATGAGTATGACTACTGAATCATTATATTGATATTTCTTTTTAGTCTCCAGTGTCTTAGAGCAGCTAGAAGGAAATACTTGAAATTGTGGAACTGTAACCCATACCATACATTGAAATTTGTTCTATAACTACCTGTAAAAATGTACTTTGCAATTTGTTTTTTTTACATATATGCTATATTTCACAATTAAAAAAAAAAGGACAAAAGGAAAAATTATCCCCAAATGGATCAAAGACCTAAATATAAAAACCAGGAATATAAAACTCTTGGAGAAAATGTAGGGAAGCATGTTCAGGATCTTCTGTTAGGTGGTGGTTTCTTAGTTTTTATACCAAAGCACAAGCAACAAAAGAAAAAATAGATAAATGGGACCTCCTCAAAATTAAAAATGTTTTTGCATCAGAAGATTTTCTCATGCAATGGGAGAAAATACTTGGAAACCAATTATCCAATAAGGGTTTAATATTCAGAATATATAAAGAAATCCTACAACTCAACAATAAAAAAACCCAATTTAGAAATGGGCAAAAGATTTGAATAAGCATTTCTCCAAAGAAGATATACCAATGGCTGAAAAACATGTGAAAAGATACTCAACATCACTAGCTGTTAGGAAATGCAAATCAAAACCACAATGAGGTAGCATTTCACACCCAGTAGAATGGCTGCTAATAAAAAAAACCCAGACAACTACAAGTGTTGGAGAAGATGTTGAGAAATAGGAACGCTCAGTCATTGCTGGTGGGAATGCAAAATGGTGTGCCACCATGGAAAATGGTTTGGTAGTTCCTCAGGAAGCTAAGTATAGATTTACCATATTCCCTGGTAATTGTGCTACTGAGTATATACCCAGAAGAACTGAAAGCAGGGACTTGAACAGATATTTGCCCCCTGATGTTCATAGTGGCATTGTTCACAATTTCCAGGAGATGGAAGCAACCCAAGTGTCCATCAAATGTTGAATGGATAAACAAAATGTGGTATATACCATACAATGGACTATTGTTCAGTGTTAAAAAGAAAATGAAGTCCTTTGGACTTCTTGGATCAAACTTGAGGACATTTTGCTGAGTGAAATAAGCCAGACACAGAAGGACACATATTGTATAATCTCACTGATATGACCTAATTATAATAAGCAAACTCATAACATTAGAATCTAGAATATAAGTGACCAGGGAACTGATTGTGGTTAGAGAATGTGGAGTTGATGCTTAATTTATACAGAATTTCTATTTAGGTTGACTAGTTAGGTTCATAAGTGGATGGTGGTGATGGTAGCACATTAGTGTGAGTGTAATTAATAGCACTGAATTTTATAGGCTAAAAGGGGACACTTTAGGTCATATATGTTACTGGAACAAAAATTAAATGCAAGAATGTAGGACTCTATAACATGTGAATTCTATTTTAGACAATGGACTATAGTTAATAGTACGAGTATACGAATGTTCTTTCACAAATTATAACAAATGTACAACACTAATACAAATATAAATAACAGGGTGGCATGTGGGGAGAAATACATCTAAGGTAGACTATGGATGATATTCAATAATACTATTTTTTTTTTTTTTTTGAGCATGGGCAGGCATTGGGAATCGAACCTGGGTCTCTGCCTGCTGAGTCATCGTGGCCCACCCAATAATACTATTTTAATAATCTTCCATCACCTGTAACAAAGGTAACTACTGTTAACAAAAATAGTAAAATTACAAAAAAGTGCTATCATCAATTGTAACAAATGTTCCACACCAATGCAAAGTGTTGGCAGTCGAGTGGTGTTTTGGAGTCCTGTATTTTATGCATGATTGTTATGTAAACCCACAACTTCTCTAATAAAAGAATGTTTTTAAGTCATATAGGAAAGAAAAAGAAAGTCGATGACAATCTGAAAACAAATATTTGAATTGCATAAGAGAGATAAGGTATTAATTTCCTTAATATATAGGGAGAACTTACAAATTGAATAAGAGATATAGGCAAATGGAATTCTCAAGGAAAAAACAGTTTTAAATAATTGGAAAGTTGTTAAACTTCTACTCAAAAATTTTTAACTGCAAATTAAAACAACGAGATATTTTCCACCTTGTTTGGCAAGAATACACTTTATTAAGAAAATACTGTCCATGCTAATATAAACTAATACAAACCTCTAAGGAAGGCAATTTGTCAATGTTCATTAATATTTTAATTTTATATACTCCAGTCCAGCAATTACTGTTTTTAGGAACTTTACTGCAGGCATATTTGTACCTGTGTGCAAAGATGTAAGCACAAGGATATCTGTTTGCAGCAAGGTTACAAACACAGGAAGGCGAGAAACAACCTAGAAGTCCATCAGGAACAACTAGATAAATAAATTACACCAGTGTAATTACACCAGGCCTAAGATAGATTGATGTGAGTTGATACAGCTTACATCTAAGCTCCAGCTTTGCATCTAAGCCTTACAGCCTTACATCTAAGCTCCAGCAAAGTGTGTATATCGTGCTCCTATGTGTACCTTTGGGATCCCAGCAGGAGACAGTGAAACTGTTTACAGAGGTCGCAGTGGGGGACGGTTGGTGGGGAAACCTCAAGAGATAGTACAAGGCACTGTAACCACTCCTAGGCCTGAAGAGGTAAAAGGAAGGCCTGTTCCCAGAACCGGATGGAATGAGTGGTTTGCAGAGAGCCATCGATAGGACCTTTGAGGAAGCCTGGCCAAGGCCTCATCTCTTTTCCCTGCTTAGATCTTCCACGTGGAGGCTGTGGTCATGCAGGCTGGGGATGCAGCCACACAGGCCAGCCTCCTGGAGCTCTGGATTTAGAAGAAAAAATGGAAGGTAGGCAGGACCCCATGTTTTGAAAAGTGAGGATATACACATACTTATGCACCCAAGAAACTGGCAAGTCAGTATGCCTTTGGGGAAGAAAAACATGGGGTTGGGGTATTTTCACTATGGGGTGGTGGGAAAGCATACTTTGTCTGCATTCCCCATTTCACTGTTGTACTGTGTTCTAATCATACGCGTTATTATACCTCTGATTTTAAAAAAAAATAGCTAGTGACAGATTTTCTTTTCGCAAAACATTTTGGTAGATCATCCTGGCTGACAAAAGGGAGAGAGGAGAGGCAAAGGTGTGAGAGAAAAAAGGAAACACTAAATTTCTTTTCACAATAAAATAAGTCATTGGAAGGGAGTGAGGGAGCCCAGGAATGGGTAGAAAGTGGGGGAGAAGTGAAGAATTTAAGGACAGAGGCAAAAGAACCAGAAAATGGTGGGTAGCTGAGACCTGAGGAGAAAAAAGGCAACAAGGATGGCACAGAGACTGCTAAGCACAGGATCTCCAAAATGCAGCTTTGTAATAACCCAGTTCCTTCAGAAAAATCAGCTACATTCACTGCCTTGTGTTTGTGGTGTGCTTTTAGGGTGGATGAGTGGAATTAAAGGAACAGGAGCTCTGTTTCCTGTTTGGGTTGCCTTAGGGCAGAGAATAAAGATCTTTTACTTGGATAAACTCTGAAAAGAGATTTTTTTCCCGAATTTTTCTGTTTTTTCTTAAACAGAAATTAGGACAGAACCTGACTTAACTTCTAGAAAGTCTTCAGTGATGTGCTGGTTTGAAAGGAAGTATGCCCCCTAGAAAAGCCATGTTTTAATCAAAATCCCATTTCATAAAGGTAGAATAATCCCTATTCAATACTGTATGTTTGAAACTGTAATCAGATCATCTCCTTGGATGATGTGATTTAGTCAAGAGTGGTTGTTAAACTGGATTAGGTGACGACATGTTTCCACCTATTTGGGTGGGTCTTGATTGGTTTATTGGAGTTCTATAAAAGAGGAAACATTTTGGTGAATGGGAGATTCAGAGAATGCTGCAGCACCACGAAGCAGACAGTCCACAAGCCAGCTACCTTTGGAGGTAAAGAAGGAAACGCCTCCCGGGGAGCTTCATGAAACCAGAAGCCAGGAGAGAAAGCTAGCAGATGATGCCATGTTCACCATGTGCCTTTCCAGATGAGAGAGAAGCCCTGACTGTGTTCACCATGTGCCCTTCCACTTGAAAGAGAAACCCTGAACTTCAGTGGCCTTCTTGAACCGAGATATCTTTCCCTGGATGCCTTTGACTGGACATTTCTATGGTCTTGTTTTAATTGGACATTTTCTCGGTCTTAGAACTGTAAACTAGCAACTTATTAAATTCCCCTTTTTAAAAGCCATTCTGATTCTGGTATATTGCATTCCTGCAGCTAGCAAACTAGAACAAGCAATATAGGAGGAATGCTAGTTTTCACCATGTTTGAGGTGGGAGGTCCAGTCAGTATTAAAGAAAGGAGTGAGCCTAAATAGCTAGAGCACTTGAGGATTCCCAAAGCATATATCACATGCCCATGTGATATATAGAGAATTAATGGCCACCAAAGAAATGTATTCAAGGACAGCTCTGACTCAGGTATTCCTGCAATGTCTAAGGATTCATATGGAGAAATGTGTAAAGCTCTGAGCTCCTCTACTTTGAAAGCTCTTTTGCATGTAAGTAGAGCTAAGAGGTGTAAACATTATTCTTGGAGTTGGCAGTTAGTTCTTCATGGTTCATAAGAGGCTATCCACTTTTTCTCATCATAATCAGTCGTGTAACCAGGACCAGGAATTTAATTCATATCTGTTGTCTCTGTTCTCAGAGAAAACAGTGATAATGACCATAACAAAAACTGAATGAGGAAAACGGACTCTACAAGTTTTGCAGTAAATGATGTTAGAACCTCAAGATACGAATAATAATAATAACTAAAAATAATTTTTTCCCTTTGTTAAGGAAGTTTTGAGTGTACAGAACAATCATGAATAAAATACAGGATTTCCCTATACCACCCCACCACCAACACTTTGCGTTGCATTGCTGTGGAACGCTTGTTACAATTGATGATTGCACTTTTTTATAATTGTACTATTAAAGTCTATAGTTTAACTTAGGGTTCACTGTCTGTGTAGTGCAGTTCCATTGATGATTTTTAAAAATTTTGTTCTGTTACCTTCTAACATTTCTCCTTTAATCACATTCAAAGGTATATTTCATTGCTGTTAATTGCATTCACAATGTTGTGCTACCATCACCACCACCCATTACTAAAATATTTCCATTATTCCAAGTATAGGAACCCTGTACATTTTAAGCCTTAACTACCCATCTGTTCTAGTTTGCTAGCTGCTGGAATGCAATATACCAGAAATGGAATGGCTTTTAACAAGGGGAATTTAATGAGTTGCTAGTTTACAGTTATAAGGCCGAGAAAATGTCCCAGTTAAAACAAGTCTATAGAAATGTCCAATCAAAGGCATCCAGGGAAAGATACCTTGGTTCAAGAAGGCTGATGAAGTTCAGGGTTTCTCTCTCAAATGAGAAGGCACATGGCGAACACAGTCAGGGCTTCTCTCTCAGCTGGAAGGGCACATGGCGAACATGGCGTCATTTGCTAGCTTACTCTCCTGGCTTCCTGTTTCATGAAGCGCCCCGGGAGGCGTTTTCCTTCTTCATCTCCAAAGGTTGCTGGCTCGTGGACTCTCTGCATCTCATGGCTACATCATTCTGCTCTATCTGAATCTCTTTCTCCAAAATGTTTCCTCTTTTATAGGACTCCAGTAAGCCAATCAAGACCCACTCAAATGGGTGGAGACATGTCATCCCCTAATCCAGCTTAACAACCACTCTTGACTAAATCACATCAACCAGGGAGATTATCTCATTACAGTTTCAAATATACAGTATTGAATAGGGATTATTCTACCTTTAAGAAATGGGATTTATATTAATACATGACTTCTCTTAGGGGGCATACTACCTTTCAAACCAGCACACCATCCCACCCCTCTCCCATCCTGTCCCGTTCCTTCGGTAACTTTTATTCTAGATTCTGACTCAGGAAGTGTGAGTCCTCCAATTTCATTCTTCTTTTTCACCGTGGCTTTGGTTATTCAGGATCCCTTATCTTTTCATATAAATTTGATGACTGGCTTTTCAATTTCTTCAAAGAAGGTTGTTGGAGTTTTGATTGAATCTATAAATTGCTTTCAGGAGTATTGACATTTTAATGATATTTAGTCTTTCTATCCATGAATACAGAATATCCTTCCATTTATTTAGGTCTTCTTTTATTTCTTTTAGCAATGTTTATAGTTTTCTGTGTACAAGTTCTTTACCTCCCTGGTAACATTTATTCCTAGATATTTGATTTTTTTAGTTATTGTTGTGGATGGAACTTTTTTCTTGATTTTTTTCTTCTGATTGTTCAATGCTTGTGTATAGAAATAATACCAATTTTTAGGAGTTGATCTTGCACCCTGCCACTTTGTTGAATTCATTTATTTGCTTTTGGAGCTGTTTTTTGGTGGATTTTCCAGTATATTCTGTTAAAAAAAATCATATCATCTGAAAATAAGGAAAGTTTTACTTCTTCCTTTTATTTCTTTTTCCTGCCTGATTGTTCTGGCAAGAACTTCCAGTACAATACTGAATAACAGTGGGGACGGTGGGCATCCTTGTCTTGGACCTGATCTTAGAAGGAAAGCTGTCAGTCTCTCACCCTTAAGGAGGATGTTAGCTATAGACTTTTCAGTATATGCCCTTCATATATGCCCTTTATCATGTTGAGGAAGTTTCCTTCTATTCCTATTTTTCTAAGTGCTTTTTCTTAGAAGGTTTACTCTATTTTGTCAAATGCCTTTTCTCTGTTGAATGAGATGACCACGTGTTTTTTTCCTTTCATTCTGCTAATGTGATGTATTACATGAAATTATTTTCTTATATTAAACCAACCTTACACACCAGGGATAAATACCACTTAATCATGATGCATAATTCTTCTAATATGCTGTGGGATTCAGTTTTCTAGTATTTTGGTGAAGATTTTTGCATCCATATTCATAAGAGGTATTGGTCTGTAGTTTTCTTTTCCTGTGGTACCTTTATCCGCCTTTGATATGAGGGTGATGTTGGCCTCATGTAAAATGAGTTAAATAAATAACTGCATCCCGTATGTTTTGGTATGTTATATTTTCATTTTCATTTGCCTACACAGATTATGAAATTTTCCTTGTGATTTCCTCTTTAACCCAGTGGTTGTTTAAGAATATGTTGCTTAATTTCCATATGTTTGTGAATTTTGTATTTCTCCCTCTGTTATTAATTTCTCCCTTCTCTCCATTGTGGTCAGAGAATCTACATTGTACAATTCCAATATTTTTAAGTTTATTGGGACTTGTTTGGTGACCCCCACATATGGTCTATCCTGGAGAATGATCCATGTGCACCCAAAAAGAATGTGTGTTCTGTTTTTGTTGGGTGTAGTGTTCTATATAGGTCTGTTAGGTCTAGTTAGTTTAATGTATCATTCAATTCCTTACTTCCATACTGATCTGACTAGATATTCTATCCATTATTGAGAGTGGTGTGTTAAAGTCTTCTACTATTATTATAGAACTGTCAATTTCTCCCTTCAAATCTGTCTGTATTTTCTTCATATATTTTGGGGCTTTGCTGTTAGGTGCATATATATTTATAACTGTTACATCTTCCTTTTCAGTTGTTCTCTTTATCAGTATGTAGTGACCATCTTTGTCCCCTGTAATAGTTTTTTACTTAAAATCAATTTTATCGTTTATTAGTATAACCACCCCAGCTCTCTTCTGGTTACTATCTGCATAGTATATTTTTCCCATTCTTTCACTCTTATTTTACTTGTATCTTTGACTTTAAGATGAGCCTCTTGCAGACAGCATAGAGCTGGGTTTTGCTGATTTGAAAGGATTATGTACCCTAGAAAAGCCATGCTTTAATTCTGATTCATCTCATGGAGGCAGCTTTTTCTTTTAATCCCTATTCAGTACTAGAGGTTGGAAACTTGATTAGATTATCTCCACAGAGATGTGACTTGCCCAATTGTGGGTATTAACCTTTGATTATAGGGAGATGTGATTCCACCCATTCCAGGTAGGTCTTGATTAGTTTACTGGAATCTTTTAAAAGAGGAAGCATTTTGGAGAAAGCTTCAGAGCAGAGTGATGAGAGCCACAAGAGAGCCATGAGAACCACAAGAGCCCACACTGCCAGAGACCTTTGGAAATGAATAAGGAAAATACCCCTGGGGGGAGCTTCATGAAACAAGAAGCCTGGAGAGAAAGCTAGCAGATGTTGCCATGTTCATCATGTGCCTTTCTAGTTGAGAGAGAAACCCTGAACTTCACTGGCTTTTCTTGACTGAAGGTAACCTCTTGTTGGTGCCTTAATTTGGAAATTATTACAGACTTGCTTTAACTGGGACATTTTCATGGGCTTAGAACTGTAAACTTGCAACTTAATAAATCCCCCTTTAAAAGCCATTTCGTTTGTGGTATATCGCATTCTAGCAACTAGCAAACTAGAACATGGGTTATACTCTTTTATCCTTTTTGCCAATCTCAGCCTTTTGACTGGAGAGTTTAATCCATTTACATTTAAAGTCACACTAATAATACAGGACTCTTTTTCTGCAGTTTTGCTATTTAGCCTTCGTAAGTCTTATACCTTCTTTGTCCCCCACTTCTTTTAAAGTCTACTTTTATATGCATTTACTTTTTGTGTTGTACCATATCAAGTGACTTCTCACTTCTGTCTGTATATAGTTTTCATTTATTTTCCTAATGGGAATCATGGTTTAAAATTTAACATCCTAAATATAAAACAAACAAATTTGGGGTGATACCAACTTAACTTCAATAGAAAGCACATACTTTTCCTATACCCCTCCACCCCCCACTATATTTTTTGTTCTTGTTACCACTTATATCTTTGTACATTGGATTCCAAAAACCTAAATTTATCATAACTTTAATGCATTTGCATTTTAGTACCTGTAAGAAGTAAGAAGTGGAGTTATATACCAAACAATACAATACAATAATACTGGCATTTATAATTACCCAAATGATTACTGCTTCAATTTGCTAAAGCTGCAAGAAAGAGGTTATGGGGGGGGGGCAAAGGGGGACAGTAGAAGTCTTCTTGAACCCAGTTTGGTTTGTAAAAGTAGAGGAAGAGCTGCACAAGTCAGGCAGACAAGCCACCTTTGCAGGAAGTGGACTTTGTCCAGGGCAGCGAAAAGAAAAAATACTTAGGCTACCCTGACCTTTGTACCCAACCAGGAACCTCTTTTCCAAGAAAACTCTAATCATTCACTAATGAGTCATAAAATAAAGACCTGCATGGCACTAATTCAAAGATAAAAAAAGAACTTTTAAAACCTAGAGGAGTTGCCTCTATGAAGATATATTACACAGCCAAAAGTGCAAAACCTCAGAGAAGAGATGATTTAAAAAAAAAAAAGAAGGGGGCAGTATTACAGGGAATGAAACAGAAGCTAAAAGAATACAAGAAAAAGTGGAAGGAAAAAACTGTCATTACAGAAATGAAGGCTGCATTTGAAGGAACATAAAATAATAAGCAAGTGTTTTTTACACAACACTAAAATGAAAATAGAGAAAAATCTGTCTTTTTTGATGCAAGAGGTCATCATCCTAAACATGACAACAAAATAGAAACAATAATGAAAATATTGATTAATCTGATTACATTATGAAATTTTGAGTTTCTGCACTTAAAAACATAAACGAAATTAAAATCTGGAAAACATATATATAAACAAAAAGTTGATATTCTTTACACACATACACAGCTATATTACAAGTTAACAAAAATATACAATACCAAAGAAGAAAAAATAGTGAAAGGACATGAACAGACAAATCACAAACATGAAAAATAAATGCCCAGTGAATATAAGAAAACATGCTCAACTTCACTAATAAAGAAAAAAATACAAATCGAACCATGAAAGAGCATAGCTGGCTAATTGAGTTACACAGATGAAGAAGAATGAAAATACCCAGTTAGTGAAGAATGCAGGGAAAAGGACATTCATACCCAATTGGTATAAATTTGTAAAAATGTTCGTACTGATTGTCCTAGTAATTATACATCTAGAATTTGTCTTAGGAAATAATAGAATAAATGTATGCATGAGGATAATTGTTTTTGTTTTTTTAAGCATTATTTAGGATTGGAAACAGGTACCAAGACAGTTGATAAAACTGTGATATATCTGTACAATGAAATACTAAGCATTTGAAATTATTATGGAGAGCTGTATTATTGACATGGAAGAATGCCTATGATATTAAGTATGAAAGCAGAAACCAAAACAGAATATAAAATACCATTTTTATAAAGAAAAATAATTTAAATATTTATATGAGTAGGACAAAAAAAATGCATGGATGAAACTACTGAAATGTTAAAACTGATTACTTCTGGGCAAAATATTTTATGATGAGCTTTTCTAGAACAAAATTAAATATTTCCACATTTCAAAAAGCACATTGCTAAATTACTGCAACACCATCAACATATTAAGACCAAAATTTTAATTAATGATTCTCAAGAGTGGTGATTCTGCCCCACAGGGGACATTTAGCAAAATCTGGAGTTATTTTTGGTTGTCACAGCTTGGGGGGAAGGAATTGCTACTGGCATCTATTGGTTAGAGGCTAAGATGCTACGCAACACACAGGACAGCATCAGAACAAAGAACCATCCAACCTAAGATGTTAATAGTGCTAAGGTTGAGAAACCCTGGGTTGATAGGACCTGTTTACGAGAAACAATTAGTAAGAAATTGCTGTGCTGACTTATTTCTTATGATTGGCCCACATCAGAAATTTCATGGAACTATTTCACACATATCAGAAGTTGCCTCACATTCAGACTCTCCATAAATCCCCATGGTACTCAGCATCCTCCTACACCTAACTCAAGGCTTTCCTGCTCAGCAGAATATCAAAGAACACCCCTGGGGGAAGTTTCCACATGTCTGAAAGGATCAGGTGTACAAAGCCACTAGGAGCTGGCCCCAAATTCCACATCAGAAGAGGGTATCCAGGGCGGCTGCCGTGGCTCAGCAGGCAGAGCTCCGACCTGCCATGCTGGAGGTCTGGAGTTCGATCCCTGGTGCCTCCTGCCCATATGCAAATTAAAAAAAAAAAAAAAAAAGAAGAGGGTATCCATAGAGGCAGAAACCTGAGAGATGAAGGTTTACAGCCAAGAGCATGAAGGTGAAGTCCCCACTTTCTGTCTCCTCTCCATTCCTAAGGGGGAAAAGCACTGCCAAAGCCACTGCTTTATTGGGGAAACCAACCCCATCTCATGAACTTTCTTGTGGTTGCACAAAACCCATGGCTTCACAGAAGAAGGATCTACATGTCAGGCTTTTGATGACCAAATCATGGTGCTTTGTAATTTATTTGTTTGTTTTTAAGTGCCTAGCAGGACATGACTGAAACAAGGTTTTTTGGTTTAGAGGGAGAGAAATGGTTCTCTATATTCCTTAATCTCCAGTTAATGTGTCAAGTTTCAGACTTTACTGACTTCACCATCGAGCCAGGGATAGAGGGAACTAAGGATGTGCTGTAGGGAAGAGCCCAGCCATCTAGGGAAAAAAACTGGTGGGTAGAACTGAAATATCACCCCTAGTCTCCCACAACTGTGTAGAGAGTGCCATGGATCGAGACACCTGGGAAGTGACAGAGACGTTCTGAGGTGGTCAGAGGACTTTCTGAGCCTGGGATGGAGAGAAGTGAAGGATTCTAGAAGTTGGGGCAAACAGCGGGACTTTGGCTATGGGGCCAGCACAATACCCCATACCCCTAGACACCACCTGTAGCACTTCAGAGGAAACCAGGCTCCAGAGCAGGAACCAGGGAGGGCCCAGAAGGAACAACTTCCCCCACCTACATGGATTAGAGGTCCCTCAATTTCTGGTCACCATGAGGCCCTTTGAAACTTTCTCCAACCCCAGAAGGATCCAGATGCTATCCTGGAGAGGAGAAGGGGGAGAGGGAGGAAATCTGAAGATGGAGCATGTGCCTGAAAGACTGTGTGAATTGAAAGAGACTGAAATAATGTGAACTGGTGTGTGTGTGTCCCCTGCCCACCTTCACTACCCCTGGCATAGGGACCTCACAACAAGGGTTAGGGCAGTGACGGACTCTTTGAGAAGCCTGAGGTTTGCTCCCATATCTGAGCAGTTGCTCTCATATTAAATTGGCCCTCTGTGAGGGTTCCTGAGGAACTGAACAATGATAAGAGTCCGCGTTTGGGTCTCAGCCCATCAGGAACATGCACTCTGAGTTTAGCCAGAGGAGGAAGTTGGTAGGGTCATCCCCTCATCTTTCTTCTGTCTTGTTTTATACACATATGCGTGTACACACACACACACACACTCTCTCTCTCTCTCATTCTCTCACTCTCTCACTCTGCTTTTATTTTTTAAATAAACATTGTTTGAAAATAGTAAAACAACTCTAGAAAAATTTTTTGAAAAGAAAAAAATCATAAAATGACACCACCCTAAATTCTGGCCCTGCAGTTCTTCTGTTCCTGTTAATTCTTAACTTTGGTTGCCTTAGTTTTTATAATCTAATAGGCTGTGCTTTCACCTTAAAACTTACTTTTCAAGTTCCACATTTGATCTTTCATCTGCTTGGCTTTCAGTTTTGAAAATCTACTTCTAAATCTCTTTTCTTTCCATATTATCTATTAGATTTATTTACTTAAACTCTTAGGGGTTTTTGTTTGGGTTTATTTTCGATATTCCACACTCTCATTTTTTCTTTTGTCTGTATTTGCCCAGGTTTTTTTTTTAAAGAAATGGCTGGGACATTAGTAGCCGAAAGAATTGTCATGATAAGGAAGATTAGAGATTTTCTTCTCAGCCCCCTCCATGCCTTTTCGACCGCAGGACCATTTCTAGAGAATGTCATCCTGGACCACTTGAGAAACGCATAGCTTGATTCACTTCAGGGCTTTAGCCTTTATGGGAGAAATGACACACATGATTTAGTAGAACCATGTTGCTTGTTAACATCTTACACCATCTAGTACTTTTAGCAGAAAGTATATTTTAAATTCCATGGTCTTCAAGTACTGAAATATATTCAAATGTGTGCCAATATCAGAAACAAACCAAAAAGGAACAAAATATAGGAAATTTAAAAAGAAGGACATTTCACCCTGGGGGGATCCTGGGGCCTGAAGTAGCTGCTCACAGCATGGTTTTTCTCTGGTTGCATTCTTACTTTCTGCTTGCAACAGTGGTTCTTGAAATGTTAGCTGTCAATTACAGTGGGAAGAATCAGAACTTGAATGAATCACAGTTCTACTGAAATCTCTTAGAAATGGAATCGGACATAAAATTGCATTATGTAGGTCGTCAATCACTGATGAAATATTGGAATTTTATTACTCAGTGTTCTGGTTTGCTAGCTGCCAGAATGCAACACACCAGAGATGGACTGACTTTTAATAAAAGGGGATTTATTTTGTTAGTTCTTCAGAGGAAAGGCAGCTAACTTTCATCTGAGGTTCTTTCTTACGTGGGAAGGCTCAGGATAATCTCTGCTGGCCTTCTCTCCAGGCCTCTGGGTTCCAACAACTTTCCCCAGGGTGATTTCTTTCTGCATCTCCAAAGGCATGGACTGAGCTGCGAGTGCTGAGATGAGGTATGCCAAGCTGCTTTTGCTGTGCTACGGTGCGCTCTCTCATTTAAGCACCAGCCAATTAAGTCAAACGTCACTCACTGCAGGAGGCATGCCTCCTAGCTGCCGACTGCAGATGTAATTAGCAACAGATGAGGGTCACGTACCATTAGCTCACGTCCACAGCAACAGAACTAGGCACATTCACCTGGCCAAATTGACAACTGAATCTAACTACCACACTCTATTGTGATCAAAAGTATAAAACTGGAAAATAAAATTGTGGAATCATCATTTACCTAAATGTATGAGTATAGCATATAAATGAATTATATAATAATCATGATGAATTCTAATTCCTAGCATACTCAAAATGAACAGAAAGGACTTTGTCATCACTTGTTCCTGCTGCAAGCTGCAGTTGAAAATGAAGTAATATGGAAAATTAAAACCTTTTAAATTGTTTAACTAAAAATTTTTTTAATTAAACAAATTATATATTAAAATTTAACAGCCTAACAATTTTGCTGATTAGAAGGTTATGGCATACTCACAGATGATTTGAAAAATACAACAGTTTAACAATGTTAATAGGGGTATCTGAGATAATGTGAAATTGGCTCAAATATTTTACTGCTTTGCAATGCAAAAAAAATTTAAGTCAATTAAATATCGAGAACTTTGAAAACTTTTTAATGTTTCCTCTAAAATGTCACTAAACAGTGTTGATTTAATCCTATTTGAATTGAAGTTAAATTTTTTTACAAAGTTTTACTTAAAGATATATTTTATTATTGATTTAAATTAGAGAGGAGGCAAACTTTTATGTTCATTGGAGGTATTCTTAACAATCATCATTGAACAGTATTAAGTAACAGAGAACAGACAGATTGGTTTAGGTCCTAAAATTAAGTTAAGACACACCCTTTGACTTTCTAGAACATATACTCTCACCAATATTTCCCTATCTATCTGACTCTTAAATGCTGTTGTTTATCAAGTTTCTCTCCTAGTCATTGTTTTTATTCTATAAACTTAATTCTGGTTCCTTCCATTCTCCTGGTTGAGTGATCACTTCTATCGCAGTGACACCAGATCACTATGTCTAACTCTAAACTCCCTACTGAGCTCCAGGCTTGCTAGATCTTGCCATATAGGTATTCTCTAGGTCCATTGAACTCCACGTGTCTTAAAGTGAAGTCACCATCACTCCCCCCCAAGTGATCCTTCAGTCATCTTCACTATTACCCGCTTAGTACAACAAACTGGGAATCAATATGCATCCTATGCTATTCTCCCTCTCACTCTCATATTAAATTTCTCAAGCCCATCCAATTGTACTACCTAAATGTGTCAAAAATCTCCTGAATTCAATCAGGCCCTAAACATCTCTCACCTGCATTGTTTCAGTTATTAATTATTGTCCCCATTCCAGTTTAGCTTCCTTTTGCATCCATCCATAATGCAACTAGAGTAATGGATTCAAACTGCAGTCTGGTCCCATCCCTCCTCTGCTAGAGCCCTTTATCAATAACTGTCCCTGTCGGATAGAATTAAGTCTGACCTTTCGGACAAGGCATTTCATGTCTTCCATGACCTGGCCTCTACCTGCTTCTCCAGCCTCACCTCCCTTCACTTCTTAAGTCTAGAAATGGCAAAGCTTTTCTGGACTTGGTTCTGTCTGCCTAGAGGACCCCTTAGATTTTTATACCTCACCAAGTCTTGATTACCTTTCAAGACTCAGCTCAGGAATCTTCCCCTCTTGGAAGATGAGTCAGGTGCTTCTTTTCTGCACTCCCTCCCATAAGCCACATGTACAAACCTCCAATGTATATGGTTCTCTTCTTCCCCCACTAAATGGACATCTACTGTAGGTCAGGATTAAGTCATTTTATATTTTACCCCTAGTCCTTACCACAATGTCTGAATATGGCATAATATGTGCATTGATACATAGTAAGGCTTGAATCCATACAATAATGTACTAAATACATGTACTGAATACATAGTACATTATAAATTTGCTGTTATGAAAAATACATAATTATAAGTCCTCCACCCAAAGAGTATTTGGGGTTTATTTCCTTCTGATACTTTTTCTATGATTGATATGTGTATGCAAAAATATATATAAAATAATGACATAAAATAGATATATATTTTTTGTTGTTGTTTAAAACATTGGATTTGGAGTTAAGCAGAAACAAGTTTGAATCCCAGCACTAACTCAATTTTGCAAGTGCCGTAAAATTATTTAATCTTCCAAGTCTCTCTTTCCTCATCTTTAAGAGTTTGGTGATAGTGATACCTGCCCTTAGGGCTGTCATAAAGATTAAATTAGTTGATGTATGTGAAGTTCTTAGCATAGTGTCTGGAACCAAGAAATCTCTAGTACAATTAACTATTATTATGATTGTTCTTTATAGTTTTACAGTCAGCTTTTTTTACTTAGTATTCTGGTACGGGAATTTTCTCATATTAAATATTCTTCAAAAAACATTGTTTCATAAGTACATAATCAGCTTACAGAAATACTATAATTTTATTTGCAATTCCCCTATTATTTAATATCAATGTTGTTTCTAGTTATTTGCTATGCCTGCAAACATATCCATGCATATTATTTCTGATTATCTCCTAAGGCAAATTCTTAGAAATGTGATTACTGGATCAGAGCTCCTGAAGCATATTACTATTAACTTCTTTATACTCCATTAGCCTGTCTTGGTGATTAATTACTATAAATGACTCCTCACAGAATTATGAATTAACTGTGTGGCCTTGCACCTCAATGCCCTTTTCTGCAAAATGGAAATAATTATACCTACTGCAAAGGGTTGTTATGAAGACTAAATAGGATAACATATGTAAAATGCCCAACACAGCATCTGAGCAGAGTCAGCAGCTGCTGTTATCATTGTGTTTACCCACTGATATTGTCAATATCATTAGAAAAAAAAATGTATGCTTTCAGATGTTCACATTTCTAAAATTATTCAAGGTCATGCAACAAGCAGTATCACCATTTCAGAATGATAATACATAGCTTAGATAGATTACGTCTACATATGTATATTTAAAGTCAGTGAAGAAAAGGGAAAATTAAAACAAAAACAAAATATATCACCATACAGAAATGATTAAATAGGTGCTGGGAGTGCATTCCAAAAAATGGGTGCTATCTCTCTAAAAAGTTTCTCAAGAGGAGAAAGAAGAAAAATCAGAATTATAATGAAAGATATGTTTGTAAATAAAAAATAATCCAAATTGGCTTCTCCATCAAAAAAAAAAAAAGATAACTAATAGCATTTCCACATAGCAGGTATATAGTCTCAAAGAATGCATTCTGTATTATTATCTTTACACATTTTGGATTGTTGATCCTAATAAGGGAATCATTTGGTGGTGGTGTTTGTTTTGCTTTTGTTTTTTGTCATTGTTCTAATGAACAAATATGGCTGTGGACGTTTTATAAACAGATCAACTTTCCTTACTGGCTCCTGCATTTCCTCAAATGTCAGTGATCTTTATAAAACAATTTTTGATAAGTAAAGAGAAACTATCACTTAAGGTCAAACAATTTGTGGGGAAAAAAAAACAAGAAGTTGAATAATCTTACTGTATCTCCTGGTTTTTTACTTTTTTTTTTTTTTAACTGTATGGAGAAGTTCCTAGTTTGTAAGGTAGTTTCTGACCTACAAATGGCTGACTTCTAAGCCTCTCCTCCCTGAATATGGGTGTCTCACTCAGGAGCTCACATCCTCCACTTTCCTACTGAAAACTGGGCCTCCACCTCGCTCAGCTCTGGAGCACTGACAATCAGAGGAGCGCCCCCTCGAGTGGGAGCAGGGTCCCTGGAGTTGGCAACACAGGGCGCTGATTGGGCATCCTTACCCCTGTGCTGGGATTGCTGGGATTTTCGTTTCTTCCACTGCTCGGATTCTCAGCAGAATTTCCTTCCACCGCTGAGGACAACTAGAATCTCTTCCCCATCCGGAAACTTCTGGGGACTCTTGTGTCATTCCCACAACCACTTTGGCCACCATGACCCTCTTCAACTGCCCTGGGCTCCCTCTGATACGGTGGAAGCCCCCAGCCACCCCACTGCCCTACTGAGTTGCCAGAAAGGAGCAGACTTTGGGTGTGCTATGTGGGAATTGGAGTATGAGGAGGTATGAGTGGGCCCTGCTCTTTGGGACCCAGAATTAATTTCCTCACAGAAATATTACTGCCGTTCTGGTCCTGGTTTGTACTCTTATTAATACTATAATTAGGTACAGGGTTGCTAAATAGGACTTTGGGAGTCATTCTGGAAAATTGAATTATTATGTAACTACTAGGTGTGGAAATGTGTTCTGAACTGACTTACAAAGGAACATTTGGAGCACAGTCAACGGATATTTAAGCCCAAATACTTGAATCTTAGAATTATGTTAGTGTTTAACTTGAACTTTTAAAAAAAGTCCATATGAGGCATGGAATACACGAATAATAATATTGTTCTTCAATAATATATATTTTTTCAGATGTTTTCTCCAGCACCCCAGAGCAGTTAGCATGGGTTGTTTGCATGGTTCATCATATATGGTACCTACTGAAGTGGAATACTTTCTTTTGGTTTAGCAAGACTGAACTGCTCTTTAAAAATTGTCATTCCTTTTTGTTAATTTTTTTTAATTAATAAAAAAAGTTTAAAGAAAAAAAATTGTCATTTCTTAAATATAAATAATAGGGGGAACAAATGCTAAAATAAATTTAGTTTGAAATGCTAGTGATCAATGAAAGCAAGGGGTAAGGGGTATGGTAGATATAATCTTTTTTTCTTTCCTTTCCTGTGTTCGTTTTATTTCTTTTTCTATTGTCTTTTATTTCTTTTTCTGAATTTATGCAAATGTTCTAAGAAATGATGAATATGCAACTAAGTGATGATATTGTGAATTACTGATTATGTATGTTGATGTTTTATTTGGTTTCTTAATTTTTTAATTAATAAATTAATTTTTTTTAATTGTCATTCCTTTTGCCCGGAGAGGTGTTGAGTCTGAAGTCATATCCTGTTTTTCCTCTTGCCTCTTTGTTCCAGCCTCACTGGATTTCTCGCAATTTCTTGAAAACACCTCTTATGTATTCCCTTTGTCTGGAGTACAATTCCCAAGATTTTTACATGACTCTCCCCATAGCTACATTTGTTCTGTCCTCAGAGAAACCACACTTGAGCACCCAATTTGAAATAGCCTCCTCCTGCCCTCACCCAATACTCTCATTCCGCTTTAATTTTCTTCAAAACACATATTCACATAAAATACGTATTTGTTCATTTGTCCATTTTCTGCTTCTCCATCTAGGGTGAAAGAGTCATGAGAGTTGAGAGTTTGTCCCTCATCTTCACTCTGAAACCCCAGATCCCAGTAGGACACATAGTAGACACTCAATACATACACTGTTCTGAAGGAATGGACAAATTAATTTTTCATTCTTAATATTGTTTGGGTTTTTTTTGTCAGTCATATTTGCTAGACTCTCTAATTGATCTCTTCTAAGTATAGTGCTGTACAAAGAGAAGTGCAATGGCTAGGAAAACAGAATCTAGTAAGAATTCTGGCTCCAGAGCTCACTCATTTCATGGCCTTGGATCAATTCTCTCACTGCTCTAAATTTCCATTCCCCTTCTATAATATAAAGTTATCAAAAGATCTTTCCTCACAGGGTGCGATGTTAATTAAATGAGTTAGTGCATATAAAATTCATAACATGATATATTGATTAAATATTATTAAACTGCCAGTTTTATTTATATTTCTATTGTTTGCCTCCTAATTCATTAATTTCTCTTAATGAATACACTTTCCAGGGGCTTGGGGTTTGTTATTCATTTTCTAGACTCTAAAGTTTGTTCATTGGTGGCCATTGCTCTAATTTTTCAGCTTCATCTGCTCTGATTGCTAGTCCTGCTCAAATGTCTCATTGTTTTCCATTCGTTGTCCATTTTAATAAACAAAAGATCAAGTACTTTCCCAAGTATGGCCAATGGAGCATCTCCATCAGAATCGCCTAATGTGCCTGGTGAACAAAACAAACACAAATAGGCCTATTCCTAGGACTTCACTATTGAATAAGATCCTCTTGGGGTAGGGTCCAGGAATCTGCATCTTAAATAATTTCTTCAGATGATTATGTACCCCAGAGTTTGAGAACCACCAAACTAAGTTGGTGAACTGCGGCAGCTGATACAGATTTGCTCAGATGTGTGGATCAGTTTCACAGGCTGAAGCAGGACCCAGCCCTGTTCCCTCCTTCTCTTCTCACTCCACCCCTCCCCAGGAGAAGAGGGTGACTCTAACAGCCCTGGGTGTGGCTTGCACCGGGCTAAACCAGAGGACAGTACACAACCTGCTTCGTTACGCAATCACCTAAATTTATATTCCTGAAGACGTTCAGACATTTCTCTCTGACTGCTTCCTTGGTTCAAAGGAGAAGAAAAAAATTGGCCTTGCATGGTCAAGAAGCCGTTATTACTTCCCCTGGAAATCTTCCGTGAAGAAAAGAACTCCAGAGAATTCCCTGTCTTTCCCAAAACCTCTCCAGGCATTCATCCAGCTCTTGCCCCTCCAAGCTGAGAAGAGCTAGCAGGAGACTTCAGCATTACCCTCTCCTTGCCTCCTGCCTCACAGCAACATCATAAACATCTGTACGGTTGTCGGTTGACTCCTGGAGTCTTCTTTCATTTTCGTTCAAATGTTTCATCCAGAAGATACTCTTTGGGGGTTTATCATCAACAATGGAGGACTTTCATAGCTTCAACACTAGTATAATTTTTTGGCTCTGTTTTTGCTTCTTTGGGGTAGTTTCAGTGGTTTCCCCATCATCTATTTGATCATCTGTTAGCACTGCCATCTTTCCCCCAGATGGCACAGTTTTTAGAAGTTCCCTGATGGAATAGTAAGTGTTAAGTCGGGGGAACCGGGAAGGGTACTGCCACCAGAGCTGATGCCGTGTTGCCCCTCCCAACATGGCTTCTGGAACCTCCCCTTCCGGACACCTGACTTCCGGAGATCCACCCCTTCCAGATGTCACCTGACCCCCTTGCTTAAAAACTGCCCAAGCCATCACCCAGGCACTGGCTCACCTCTTTCCATCTTGGGTTCAGTGAGCTCTGCTCAGGACCGCAGAAATAAACCCACTTGCTTTAAATTTCCTTGTCTACCTTCCTTCTTTCTCACCCTTTCGCCTCCTAAACCTTTCAGTAAGTTCCATTGCTGGTGTTTTATTCTCATCTCAGAGAGGTAGTTACTGACCAGAACAGGAAAGAAATGTTCAGGCTCCGTTTTGACACTACTTTTACTCCGGAAAAGTTGCTGATGTTTGGAAGGTACAGAGAGGCTGCTGGTCAGAAGACATGCGTGCTGCAGGCCGTCTGAGGGTGTCACACCCAGGAGATAGTCACAGCCCGAGACCTGGAGCTCAGAGGGGCTCGTGGGTACAGAGACCATCTGGATGTGTCACAGAGCACATCCCAGTGAAAGGCTGAGGGACAAGTACATTTGCAACAATTAAAGAATTGGGGCCCTAAAGGAGAATTTTGACATCAAATGGTACTATTCATACACCATTATTAAAGTTACTCTTTTGACATCTTGCACCATCTTGTTTACAAGTGGCTCCAGCTCTTCAAAAGGTGGGTTCTGAAAGTAGCGTTACTAGGATCATGTATTATCACCGCAGGCAGACCCAGAAAAACAGCTATTGGGCCTTCTCTAGTTATGTGATCAGAACTTACATCTAGATGGGCCAGGCATTCAGGGCCTGGGCTGTCAAGATACTGCTAATCTTCCAGTCCTTTAAAAGTAGGAATTGGAAGTCTAGTCACAGGCTCACTTACAAATGTGGCATTTGATATGTCATCAAATTGATACAGCTATATTATACACAAATTCCTTCAGCTGGCTAATTTTAAAAGCAGACTGAGAACCAAAGAACATCTCATTATCAATTGACATTTGTTAATAGAGCTCTGGGCCCCAAAATGGGATTTCCAGGGAACCCAAACAGAATACAGGGTAAGCTAATAATTCTGCTTCTAAGTCGCAAACCTATTTAACCCACAACTTTTTCAACTTCATTTACTTAAGGAATGAGATCATTCATTACAATTAATTTGGCAAGCAAAGACAGCATCTGCCTCAAGTGAGAGCCCCAATTTTCTAACAAATTGAATAAACACTAATTTGTTTGTTGATATGCTTCTAGGAATAGCAAAATGACCTGTTCCTCCGCATGAAAAATTAATATAGAAATTATTTAATTATGGGTTATGCCTGTTGCAAGTTAAGTGAAATGAAGAATCTATTGTTCAAAACCCAAAAATGTCATTGTTAAAAATAAAGACCATTTTACCCAAAAGAATTGAAAGCAGGGATTCAAATCAATATTCGCACATCAATTTTCATAGCATCATGATTTACAATAGTCAAAAGGTAGAAGAAACCGAAGTGTGCATCAAAAGGTGAATGAATAAACATAATGTGGCATGCACGTATGATGGAAAATTATTCAGCCACAAGGAATGAAGTTTTGAAACGTGCTACAACATGGATGAACCTTAAAGACATCATGTTGAGTGAAAAAAAACAGACACGAAAAGACAAATACTGTATAATTTCATTTACATGGGATACTTAGAATAATAAAGTTTGGAGAGAGAGATAGTAAATGTCACGTTACCAGGTAGTGGATATTAGGTTGCCCAACCTCATTTCCCCTTAGGGGAATGAGGGGTCTTTGCTTAATGGGTGGAGAGTTTCCACTAGGCCTCTTGAAAATAACAGGTAATGGATGTTGGTGAAGGTAGTACGATATGGTGAATGCAATTAATACCACTGAATTTGTATACTTAAAAGTGGCTAAAATGAGAAATTTTGAATTGTATATATTTTACTACAATAAAAACTCAAAAAAAAAAATCTCAAGTGAGGAAGGTCTTTCTTAATAATCAGTTTCTTGATGAGTCCCATTCCAGTGTGTATCAACATGGAAAAAATTTATTTTTTTTTGCACTTACTGGTTTCAACTGCATGGTTTCATATCATCTTTTCTAATCCTTCAATAAAATTTTGGAAAGAATTCTTTTTTAAAAAAAAATAAGATATTTAATATGTGGTTTGAAACTTCTAACTGCAAATCATAATTTTCATGTGGTGCTTACTCTTCCAATCTACTTAGAGCCCACATCTTACTTTAACTCCTCCCTAGACCTCTATTCTCAAATTGCCTTCCCTACACACTAGGAATATTGTTTTTCATGGAATAACTTTTCATTAAGATTTTATATTGTGTACTCTTTATACATGCTTCCACTATTTGCAACATCTCAATTTTCCAGGAAAATACTAAAAACAGTTTAGGTTAATGTCTTCCCAATCATTTAAATTTCAAAGAAGATTAATTTCCAGAAACCACACTTTTTATCAGAACACCCTTGTGTTCTGGGAGTGGAAAACTTATTTTTCTGCCACTCTCATTTCCATAAAGAGGCCTTCCTTCCAGAGTTAAAGAACAACTCAAGCGTCTTCTCACAGCCTTTAACTTCCTGCTTTACAGACTTGTCTGATTGGATATAATAGGGCAAACTCATGTGTAGCTCTTTCTCAGTCTTCCTGCAGGTTCTCTAGTTCCCCTTCCACTCACTGTGGGCCTGTGTCATGGTCAGGTTCATGTGTCACCTTGGCCAGATGGTGGTGCCCGGTTGTCTGGTCAGGCAAGCACTGGCCTGTCTGTTGCTATGAGGATATTTCATAGTCTTAAATCATGATCATGTTGGCTGCATCCACAACTTATTGCATTTGCAATCAGCTAAGGGGAGTGTCTTCTGCAATGAGTGATAGATGCTTAATCTAATCACCAGAAGGCTTTTAAGGAGGATTCAGAAGAGACAATCACTCTACCTGCTTCAGCCAGCCAGCCTCTCCTGAGAGTCATTGAGGACCTTCATTGGAGCTGCCAGCTCAGGGTCTGCCCTACAGACCTTGGACTCTACATCCCCACGATTATGTGAGACACTTTTATAAATTTTATATTTACAGATATCTCCTACTGATTCTGTTTCTCTGGAGAACCCTAGTTGATACAGCTAGGTGCAGGGTGGAGTCTGAACAGCAGTACTTGTTTCAAGTTCATCCAGTGGTTCCAATGTAAAGGCAAAGTTGAGGACTGGAGATAAATGGCACCTAGATTTGAGTAACCAGCAAAATCACTATCTTAGTGTCCTAGGACATCCATAACAGAGTACCACAGACTTGGTGGCTTCAAACAACAGTTTATTTTCTTACAGTTCTGGATTCTAGAAGTTTGAAATCAGTGTGTCAGCAGGACCATGCTCCATCCAAACCTTGTAGGGGAGAATCCTTCTGTGTCTCTTCTAGCTTCTGGTGTTTGCTGGCAATCCTTGGTGTTCCTTAGTGGATATATCGCTCTAATCTCTGCCACATCTGTCTTCACATGGCCTTCTCCTGGTGTCTTTGAGTGCTTGCAGGAAGAGAGGCCATATTTCTATCTAAAATAAGTCAATGCTTTTTTCCCAAATAGTTTTCAAGACTTAAAAGCCTCCAAAATCATCTGCAAGATTGACTACAACAAGTTAGTCATTAAGAAATTCTCATTATAAACGATGTTCATTACTAGGTCTCACCGTGGATTGTCTGTGACATTTTATAATTAAGTGACACAAGGAATGATGATATGGAGTTAGCATATTAGATGTAAATTCTTTCTAATGCACACTACTATAATTTCACATCATAACAACTTAAATTGACAAGCTGTTGACAGCAGACTGGAAAATATAGTCTTGAAAGATATGCTGATCCCTAACAATTTTCACTTCTTGATGAACTTGGAGAAAAAAGTGTAAAACATCTTCTTATGCTGGTGGCTGGCACATACTAGTCACTCAACAATTATTTAACACATAATGTATTGAAGCCTTATGCTATCTGTAGTGTCAGTCCATTCTCCCGAGAATAGCAATATGAATCTTCCCTCCTGCTGGGAAGACTCTTTAAGGGCCAGCAGCCTACTTAATTATTTTCCAGTTAATTCCCCTCTTTAGATGTTGATTGGTCATAGTAAATTGCCCTCTCAGTTCGGCCTGTAATTATAGAATTTGGGGCAAGTTGTCTGGGTTTCACGGATTAACAAAAAGGTTCAACTGGGAAGCCCTAACCCTCAGCGTTAACATGCTACGACTTGTAGGATTTTCTGAGAATGTCAATGATACAGACCAAGAGGAATCTGGTCATATACCCTTCTTAGTCCTTTCTACTTCATCCCTCTTCTCCCTCTTCTTCATCCCGATGCTGTCTCTTCCCACTTTCCCCAACCTCAAATGAACAAAGCTACAACAATATGTTATTGTTACCATACAGACCCTCAGAGACCCTCAGTACATACGGGCATGAAGATTCAGAGCTGAGAATCCCTGTGCTCGTTCCTGGTATTACATACCCATTATAAAATCAAGAGTTTACCACAGAGTGATCGAATTGCTAATGGGATGGTGGTGGGAGAGGTGTGGGGTGTGAAGAGGAAGGTGAGATGCAATAAGGATGTGATGGTGGACTGAGGTGCAGGTCCCTGAGCAGCGGGAGAGCACTAGTTACTTCTGAGAGGTTTGCCAAAGGTTCAGTGACAAGTTGGAGACAGCGCAGTTGTTATATTGAAGTTTAATTTAATGTACTTCACAATTTTGCCTCAGGTAAGCTGTAGACTTATCCACTATTGTCTAGTAGAAACTGAACATATTCCAGAAATAAAGACACTTCATGAGCTGGGGTCAAGTGTTTCTAGCAATGTAAAAGTGGTATTCTCTGGTAGGAAAAAAAAATTACAGGCAGTACTTGTTTTACCATAATTACCAAGAAAAATGTTAAGTTAAAATATAAAATATTTTTTTAACCCACCAAAATATTATCTGTTATAAAGCAAAGCTAAATTTAGTAGAATTTTCTGCACTAAGAGAGAATACCGCTGTAGTGGTTTAAAGCTGAATGTGTCCCAGAAAAACATTTTCTTCAATCTAATTCATGCCTGTGGTTGTAAAGCCATTTGAAGTAGTTCTTTGAAGAGGCCCCTTCAGTTAAGGCGTGACCCGCCTCGTTCAGGCTGGGTCTTAGTTCTATTTCTGGAGGCCCTTATAAGAAAACGAAATTCAGACAGACAGAAAAAAGCCACAGAAGCAAGAAGCTGAAAGCAATGAAACTCGGAAGAGTAGGGAAAGACCAGCAGATGTTGCCATGTGCCCTGCCATATGGCAGAGGCTCCAAGAATCATTACAGCAGGTCTTCAGAAACAAAGAATTACCTTGATTTGGATGTTTCATGGCCTCAAAATGATAAGCTAATAAATGCCCATTGTTAAAGCCAACCCGTTTCATGGTGCTTGCTTGCAGCAGTCTAGGGAACTAAAACAACCATTTTGATAGTTTCAGTGTCTCAGAAGATGAAACTCAAAAGTGGAATAATGCGGGGGCTCTAGGGTCTGAGCTCAAGTGGTCTAAGGCGGCTCTTTCAAAGCAGGAAACATTTTTAGGACTGAAAAAAATAATTCATGATATAGTAGTTTAAATTGGTGGAAATAGCAAAGTTAGGGCCTAGAATAAAGCAACTAAGTCATGTTGATGTAGGCAGTCTACAGCTGTATGGAACTGATGCTGACACATGTGTAACGAGATTTTAAGTATTTGCCTTTGTTAGGATTAATAGGTTAACAAAAGGGAAAGTAGAATTGGAGAATCTTAGAGTGAACAAATTATCCCACCTAAGAAAGAGTGTAAAGATAACCAGAAAAGAAACATCAGGGAATGGGGAAAGTAAGACGAGTTCGCAGAGCAAGGATTAGAAGTCAAGAGGAGAAGTAGTTTGATAGAGTAAGGGGCAGCATGTAAAACAGAAAGTGAGCAAGGCAGAGAAGGGAGTGGGCATGAGAGAGCGTCTATGAAAACTGAAACTGTGGGAAAAGGGAGAGTTAAGTAAATGTAAGTATTCGGAAGTTTATTTGCGTTGTACGATATAATTACCTTCCAAATTCTCAAGAAACGTTTGGGAAAGACCAGCATGGAGTCATATTTGTGTTTCTTTTGGATGTATAACCATCCAGAGATTGGCCTCAAGATGTGCCAGGACATTCAAGCCCAGAAGATGTTTTTAAAAAGTAAAGGCTGCATGTCCATCCTAAGTCATCAATCGGTGAGTAACATGTCAACCGACTAATTCTAAGATCAACTCCCTGGGAGGCCATGATGGGGCCGGGGGGGGTGGTCGTTGGCAGTGAGATTAGGTGTCCAAAGTTGGAAACATCGATTGTCGTTATCAGCATACCCAGTCAGTTAGCCAAAGGGAACACAAGTAGTAGAGGAATAAAGTGGGAAAAATAAAGTCAGGTTAGTATATCCAGAAAGTGGAACCATTAGGGAAGAACAGAAACAACAGTCAAGACCAGGAAGGAGGAATTAGATGTTTAAAATGAAAGAGTAATCAAGAGATCAAGATAGAATCAAAGTTGTAAATGTCAAATGAAAACTATTTCCAAACCAGATATTGGGAGAAATAATAAAGGGGAAATAAAAAGGAGAAAAGAGAATTAATAATTATACTACCATGTCTTGAAAGTCTACCATTAGTAGGTGCCACAGTAGGTGACTTACTTGCATTTTACTTCTTTAATAGTCACCAAAAGGTAATATGACATGGCCTAATGTCATATTACCTTTTGATGGTAGAGTTAGGATTTGAATACAGTTACATCTGGTCTCAATTTATTTTCTTTACTACTTGTGGTCTATGCTATTATTTGGGTGCATTATTATAAAAATACTTGCTGGAGTCTTTCTTTTTTATGCTGTATGGCAGGGTCACATTTTGTGATTTTTTTCATGTGAGTATCCCATTATTGTAGTATCCCATCATTATTAATTGAATTTTTGTTTGTTTGGTTTTGGGGAAGTGCATGGACTGGGAATTGAACCCGGGTCTCCCACATGGCAGGCAAGAATTCACCACTGAACTACCCTTAAACCCCTTGAATTTTATTACCATTAACACTGCAGGTTCTGATGGGAAAAAATATTTTCCTCAGTGCAGAAATATCAGGCATCGTTATCCTAGCAGAAGGCCAACTGAGTGAACTCACAGACCCACACATCCAATCAAAACATAAAAATAATCCAAATAAACTCCCATATTATGACTGCCTGATATGTGAGAAAAAAAAAACACTTTTTAAACAGGAATGGCAATGTCTTCAAAATGAGCTGGATAATATTGTAAGTAGAATAATCTGACAATCCTAAAACTCAACAAATCACTTTATCTTTAATGGTATAGTAGACTTTACAACTATTTCTTAAGTCATACAACCTCTTCCAAGAATAACAGGAAGATGTGCTCACAGTTCCTTTCTTAAAGAAGTGTCATTGAAACTTCAAAAAAATTATTAGTCTTTTAAGTTACCATGTACATATCAAGAAAAATTGATTTTCATGTACTCTTTCTGGAAAACAAAACAGGCATTATCTCTAGAAGCACTAAAGCATAGAGGATGGGAGTTCAAAGTCTGTCTCTAAGGCCTTGGGGTATTTTCTTTAAAAGAAAAAATAGGTGGTATATGATGGCTACTTTTATTTGTTAACTTGGCTAGGCTATGGTGTCCAGTTATTTGTTCAAGCGCTGACGTAGCTATTGCTGTGGAAATATTTCGCACATGAGACTAGCATCTATAATCAGTTGACTTTAAGAAGAGGAGATTGCCCTAGATAATATTATTTGGCTTCATCCAATCAGTTGAGACCTTAAGAACAAAGAACTGAGGGTTCCCAGGAAGAAGAAGAAATTCTTCCTCAAGACTATACTATCTATTCCTCTCTGAGTTTCCAGCCTGATGGCTCCCCTACAAATTTCAGACTCAAATCTTCAACATCACTGTTACAGGAATTTCCAGCCTATGAGTCTACCCTACATATCTTGGACTTGCCAACCCCTCCCTCTCCCTTCCCCTCCCCTTTTACTATTTCCCTCTCCCTTCCCCTCCCCCTCCCGCTCTCCCTCCCCTCTGTCTTCATCTGCTGAAGCATCCTGATGGCTCCTGCCTTACTCATGATCTTGGTTGCAAGTGATAAAAATACAATTCCAATGGACTCCACAGAAGCCAGGGGGTAAAGCAAAGGGGGGAAAAGGAGAAGAAGGAAGAGAAGGAGGAAGAATTTTTCCCTTGCACATTTTATAGTTTTTAACAGCAGGAGGTATAAGCCAGTACCAGTAGCAAGGCTGAAAGCAGAAGTCCTCTTTTCTCTTTTTAATAACACCACCTTTTTTTTTTTTTTTACCTTTTTTCTGGTTGATCTTGGTTTTGAGAAAGTCCGTATATCCCAACTTTCACACTATCCATTCTTCAAAGGTATTTTAAACTCAGAAAACTTTTCTTTATAAAGTCAGTAGTATGCACGACCACCAAATTCCCAATAACGCAAGGAAGTTTTAAACTGCTATATATATTTGGAAGACTATACACATGCAATTAAAATAGTAGAAAGTACTATGCAGCTTTCTCATTTCATTAAAATGTCATTATAGTATATGTGATTAATACTAAATATTTCTCAAACTGACACATATCATAAAGTAACCTTGTATTTTGATGTAGCCAGAGTGGGCTTTTGAGGTCACTTTGACGGACATCCATGCCTTAATTCTTCAATAAACAGTGGACGATAAGAAGGGGATGGGAAGATGGCTGGGTAGTCACTGAGGCCCTGGTGTTTGGACTGAAAAGGAAGGAGTATAGACATCTGGGCCTGAGGGAGAAGATGGGCCCCAGGGATCAGCCAGCCTGCCAACCAAGCTGACAGTGAGGAATAAAGTGGACACAGAGAAGCCTGGATCCACTGATGCCCTGAGGGGGTTGGGAGAAGGGTGTTCTTCCCCGATGCCAGGAAAAATACGACTCTAAAACTGGAGATTATCTTCATAGCTCAGGAGTCTATGTAAATCAGGGGCTGACTAATGATTATTGCAGTTGTGGCAGCGCTTACATGTCAAAAAAATTATACCTTCAACAATATGCTTCTTAATATTCTTTAAAAATAGTTGTTACACTCAGAATTCACACAACATAAAATTCAAATGTCAGCAAATGTCACCTTGTCTTTGAAGATTTAAACAAAATTAGCTGAAACCTCCTTGCACGCAACTTGTAGGAGGGCTAATGCTCCTGAAAGATTTCTACAAATTCCCCAAAGGCTTGCCTTCTCACCAGCAATTCTGTCTCTGGTTCCTGCTCCAGTAGATCTCATGAATCTCAATGATATGTTACCTTTTGTGAGCCAGTCTAGATGTCAAATTTAGCCCCCTGAACTTGGTTTACACACACACACGCACACACACACATATAGCATTCATGTGTATAACAGAGTTTACTGACGTTTGGGTTAGACAGAGGTACTCACAAGACAGAAATTCCAAAACCTTAGAAATTAAATAAAGCCTGTTTCTGAAAACATTTTTAAACATTTTTTATTGTGAAATATAACATAAATACAAAGAAGTCAATAAATTTCAAAGTACATTTTAACAAGTAGTTATAGTAAAGATTTCGAAGTTTGTATGGATTACAGCTTTTCCTTCTAGCTGCTCCAAGACACTAAAGGCTAAAAAGAAATTTCAATGTAATGATTCAGCACTCATACTCATTTGTTAAATCCCAACTTCTCTGTTATACTCCTCCTTCTTCTTTGAGCCTTCTCCCAATTTATAGAGATATTTGGGTTATACTTATTCTAATTTTTTTTCATGTTGACAAAGGGTGTCGACAATGTGGGATAGGGGAATGGAATAGGTTGGTGTTTTTGGAGAAGGTGGCTCTTCTGGGTTTCAGCACTTTTCTGGCCTAGGAACTATCTGTAGGTTTTAGGTTTCTGAAAAGTGAATTTAGTGCGTGCAACTTTTGTAGGATCTCAGATGGAGCCCTGGGTGTTCTCTAGGGTTAACAGGAATGATGTTGGTTGGGAGTTGGCAAACCGTGGCACTTAGCAATATCTAGCTGAAGCTTGTAAGCTCCAGAATAGCCTCTCGGCTCTATTTGAAATCTCTTAGCCACTGATACCTTATTTTGTTACATTTCTTTTCCCCCTTTTAGTCATGAAGGCATTGCTGATCCCAAGGCATCAGGGCCAAGCTCATCCCTGGGAGTCATGTCCTACGTTGCCAGGGAGACTCACACCCCTAGGTGTTATGTCCCACGTAGGGAGAAGGGTAATGATTTTACTTGCAGAGTTGGGCTTAGAGAGAAAATGGCCACACTGGTGCAGCAAAAGAGGTTTTCTGGAAGTAATTCTTGGGCATAACTACAGGTTGGCTTAGCGTCTCTGCTACAGAAATGTTTCATAAGAACAAGCCTTAAGATTGAGGGCGTGGCCTATTAAGTTGGGAGTCCCTAATGTTTGAGACAGTATCAGCCATTTCCCTGTGCTAAAGTTTAATAGTTCCATATTTTTTCTCCAGTCCCTAAAGAGACTTTTCCAGTACTTTTATAATTATCTGTCCAGCATAGTCTGGGATGTATCTGGGCATTACATTAAGCTATACAAGATTCAAGTCCTTATTTCCATTTTGGGCTCCATGTGTTTGGGTTGTTTAAGTGAACTACTCAGACAGGTTGAGTTAGATTGTGTGCTACAGAAAGTTTAGATTTGGGACAAAATAAAACCCTCTTCCTTTGGTCTCATAAAGTAGGTGAAATTCTAAAATAAAACATTGTCCTCCTTACCCCTGTATTCTGATTTACCTTAGTCCTAACCAGATCAGCTTCGTCCTTATCTCTAATTGAAGCCTGATCTCTTTTTCAGTTTCAGTAAAACCTGTTTTTAAATCTCTTTTGGCTACCTCATCATGTCACTCAGCTGCCCTCATTCTTTTAATACCATTCTCCTTTCAGACAAGTATATTTATTATTAACAAACTCTCTTTAATAGTATCAAGGGAAAAAATAGTCCCCAAACTAAGAAATGGGCCAATTGTGTTATTCTACATCCTTGTCTGGAACTTAATAAACTAATGACAGACAATGGCCTGTTTAAATTCAGCCACATTTTTTAGTGCTCTGCATCTGCTCTCTGCTTGACCCCATTTTACCTTTATATGGTGACTGTCCCCATCAGCAGCTTGGTTGGGGGTGGAACTTCTTCATGCCAGTTGTTAGCCAGGTGTATGCTCCTTACTCACCACTTGCTTTAGATGTCTTTCTTTCCTAACTGATTAGTAGCATACCTGGCATCTCCCTGCCACCCACTTCTTTTGCAACTACTAATATAGTCACTATGTGAAATGCAACTGCAAACATTTTATGTTTTTTTTTTAGAGGCTGCTTATATAATCAGTCTCCTTCTTTACTTCTTATTTATCCCTACTTAGCCTTTTATTTCCATTCTTTCTCTTCACCCTGCCCCTCACCACCATTTGATTGGTTGTTTGCTATCAAAAAATACATTAAAACACAAACACAAGATCAATTTGTCTAAGAGATTTTTATATTTAACAATGAGCTCTTCTAAATGATGGGGAAAAATAGCACATGAAAAGAGACTCATCTTATTCACACAGGAACTGCAAATTAAAACCATGATGAGTTAGTACTCCATACCTAGTAGAATGGCTAAAATTAGAAAGACCAACCATACGAAGTGTTGCTGAAAATGTAGAGGAAGATATTGAGCTCTATAAGAGTTCTCAGGAAGGTTAGAAAAGAACACTATTTTATGGTAGAGAAACAACATTCTTACCTGGAACTCATTGCCAGTAATGGTATTTTTTAAAGAATATGTGAAGCAACTATCACTTGGACCACTCAAAGTAAGAGGCCAATTATAACAAAAAGAATATCTCTGGTGCTTAATGAATTTAATAACTCCTTAACTAAATTATAAGGGAAAGAATGTGTGTGAGCAATAGCTGATCCTCCAGTTCCTTAAAGAAATTTTCAAAGACTGCCAGAAGCAGAGTCACTGGAGAAAGCAACTGAAAGGCACTAGCTGACTGGACTTCAACTTACAAGGAAATGTGTTTTTAAGGAACTCATTTGTTTAAAATGTACATATAAATACTAGATAACAAGTAATACCTGATAACATTTTTTTTTGGTCTATTGGACATTAGTTAATTGACCTGCATGTTCTTTTTTTTTAAATCTTTTTTATTAATTTTAAATAAAAATATACAACAAAGAAGCACAAACATTCTTAATATATTAATCATTCTCTTCTGCATATATAATCAGTAATTCACAATATCGTCACATATTTGCATATTCATCATCATGATCATTTCTTAGAACATTTGCATCAATTCAGAAAAAGAAATAAAAGACAACAGAAAAAGAAATAAAATGAAAACAGAAAAAAAAATTTTACATACCATACCCCTTACCCCTCCCTTTCATTGATCACTAGCATTTCAAACTAAATTTATTTTAACATTTGTTCCCCTTATTATTTAATTTATTCCATATGTTCTACTCATCTGTTGACAAGGTAGATAAAAGGAGCATCAGACACAAGATTTTTGCAATCACACAGTCACATTGTGAAAGCTATATCATTATACAATCATCATCAAGAAACATGGCTACTGGAACACAGCTCTACATTTTCAGGCAGTTCCCTGCAGCCTCTCCATTACATCTTGAATAACAAGGTGATATCTACTTAATGCATAAGAACAACCTCCAGGATAACCTCTCGACTCTGTTTGGAATCTCTCAGTCAATGACAGTTTGTCTCCTTTCACTCTTCCCCCTTTTGGTCGAGAAGGTTTTCTCAATCCCTTGATGCTGAGTCTCAGCTCATTCTAGGGTTTTTCTCAATCCCTTGATGCTGAGTCTCTACTCATTCTAGGATTTCTGTCCCATGTTGCCAGGAAGGTCCACACCCCTGGGAGTCATGTCCCACATAGACGGGGGAGGGTGGTGAGTTTGCTCGTTGTGTTGGCTGGAGAGAGGCCACATCTGAGCAACAAAAGAGGCTCTCTTGGGGGTGACTCTTAGGCCTAATTTTAAGTAGGCTTGACCTATTCTTTGTGGGGTTAAGTTTCATATGAACAAACCCCAAGACTGGGGACTCAGCCTATAGCTTTGGTTGTCCACACTGCTTGTGAGAATATCAAGAATTCAACTTGGGGAAGTTGAATTTTCCCCCGTTCTCACCATTCCCTGAAGGGGACTTTGCAAATACATTTCTACTCACTGATCAAATCACTCTGGGATTCATCGGGGCATCACTCTGGACAAACCAACAAAATCTCATGTCCTACTCAAGGTTCCATGTACTTATGTTGTTCAACCAACTATCTACATAAGTTATATTAGGAGATGCACTAGTCAAAATATAAATTTTGCACCAAATAAACATTTTTTGCTTTAGTCTCACACATAAGTTGAAATTTTAAAATACTAATTACCATCAATATTCAGCACCCTGCAGTAATGACATTCCTTTGTTCTTCCTCATGCAAAAACATTTTTAAAATTTGTACATTTAGTCACTATCATTATACACTCTAGGCATTCCTAGATTATACCATCTCAATCTTTATCGTCTATTTTTCTTTGTGATTTCATTTATGCCTCCAGCCCTTCTCCCTCTATCATTCTCACATTCAGCTTCATTCAGTGTTTTAACATAATTGTATTACAGTTAGGTAGTATTGTGCTGTCCATTTCTGAGTTTTTATATTCAGTCCTGTTGCATAATCTGTATCCCTTCAGCTCCAATTACCCAATATCTTACCATATTTCTATCTCCTGATGGTCTCTGTTACCAACAAAATATTCCAAGTTTATTCACTAATGTCAGTTCATATCAGTGAGACCATACAGTATTTGTCATTTTGTTTTTGGCTAATCTTACTCAGCATAATGTCCTGAAGGTCCATCCATGTTGTTACATACTTCATAACTTTATTCTGTCTTACAGCTGCATAATATTACATCTTATGTAAATGCCACAGTTTGTTTTGCCACCCCTCTGTTGATGGACATTTTGGCTGTTGCCATCTCTTGGTAATTGTAAATAATGCTGCTATAAACATTGGTGTGCAAATGTCCTTTTGAGTCCTTGCCCTCATGTCCTTTAAGTAGAGAAAGCATATAGATGGGTCCTGTTTTTAAATCCATTCTGCCAGTCTATGTCTTTTGATTGGGGAGTTTAATTCATTAACATTTAGTGTTATTACTGCATGGGTAGTACTTTCTTCTACTATTTTGCCTTCTGGATTTTATATGTCATATCTAATTTTCCTTTTTTTTTACCTTTACCCATAGTCTTCCTTTCTACACTCTTTTCCACACCTCTTGCTTCTGTCTTTTCGTATCTGTCTCCAGTGCTCCCTTTAGTATTTCTTGCAGAGCTGGTCTCTTGGTCACAAATTCTCTCAGTGATTTTTTGTCTAAAAATGTTTTAATTTCACCCTCATTTTTGAAGGACAATTTTGCTGGATATAGAATTCTTGGTTGGCAGTTTTTCTCTTTTAATAATTTAAATCTATCATCCCACTGTCTTCTTGCCTCCATGGTTTCTGCTGAGAGATCTACACATAGTTTTATTGGGCTCCCCTTGTCCATGATGGGTTGCTTTTCTCTTGCTGCTTTCAAGATTCTCTCTTTCTCTTTGACCTCTGACATTCTGACTAGTAAATGTCTTGGAGTACATCTATTTGGATCTATTCTCTTTGGGGTATGCTGCATTTCTTGGATCTGTAATTTTAAGTCTTTCATAAGAGTTGGGAAATTTTCAGAGATAATTTCCTCCATTAGTTTTTCTCCTCCTTTTCCCTTCTCTTCTCCTTCTAGGATACCCACAACACATATATTCATGTACTTCATATTGTCCTTCATTTCCCTGAGTCCCTGCTCATATTTTCCATTTTTTTCCCTATAGTTTCTGTTTCTTGTCAGATTTCAGATGTTCTGTCCTCCAGTTCACTAATCCTATGTTCTGCCTCTCGAAATCTACCATTGTAGGTTTCCATTGTTTTTTTCCTCTCTTCTACCATGCCTTTTATTCCCATAAGTTCTGTATTTGTTTTTTCAGACTTTCGATTTCTTCTTTTTGTTCATTCCTTGCCTTCTTTATATCCTCCCTTCATTGATTTGTTTTTTTGATGAGGTTTTCCATGTCTGTTCATATATTCTGAATTAATTGTTTCAGCTCCTGTATGTCATTTGAATTTTTGGTTTGTTCCTTTGACTGGGCCATATCTTCAATTTTCCTAGTGTGATTTGTTATTTTTTGCTGGTGTCCAGCCATTTAATTACCTTAATTAGTTTATTCTAGAGATTGCTTTCACTTCTTTTACCTAGGGTTTTCTTGTGGATGAATTTGTTGTCTATCTGTTCTTTGACATTCAGTTCAGCTTTTGGACCTCTAGGTTAGGTTTTGTTTGACAGAGGAGAACTTTTCAGTTCTTGTTTTCTTGTTTCTTGCCCTGCTTGTATGGTGCCTTTACCCCCCACACTTAGGAGGGTCTACTTAGGTATTATAGATCCCAGCCGGATTTTCCCAGACCAAACTGGCCTCCTATCAGGAGGAAAAAGTCACCTGCATTGGTTTTCCCTGAGGGTGAGACCCAGCAGGTTGAAAGACTTTCCTGTGAAGTCTCTGGGCTCTGTTTTTCTTATCCTGCCCAGTGTGTGGTGCTTATCTGCCTGCAGGTCCCACCAGCATAAGATGATGTGGTACTTTTAACTTTGGCAGACTCTCCATGCTGGGGGCATGGTGGAGACAGAGGAGAGGTTGTAGGCTGGTTTTAATGGCTTCAAATTACCAAGCCCTGGTGTCTGAATTCCTTGAGGGAGTTGGGCTTCACCCCTCCCCTGGTGAAGGCAAGGCTCCAGACAAGTCCTCAGACGAGCTTGTTTCTGCCTATGCCTGGGGCAGTTGCAGCCTGAGAAGCCCTACCAATGTATCCAAAGGCAGTCAAGCCTTTGTAGAAACACAGCCACAAAAACCTCTGTTTCCTCTTTTTTTTTTTTCTTTTTCTGTCAGCCCTGCCCCCTTGGCACCAGGGCAAAAATGAGCTACCTCCCTTTGACCAGGTTCACCTGAGCTGGGGGCCTATTTTTAGTAGTCAGAATTTGTTAATTAATTCCACAATTGGTGTTTGGTTGGGCTCAGACCCTGCTGCTGGTAAAGTCTCTTTCTTTTCCTCTCTGGGAAGCAGCCCGTGGGGCAGGGACACCAGCCACCATGGCTTGGGAAACTCACGGTTCTGGGGGGCTCACAGTGGGTCCAGCTGGTCCAGACTGGGGTATGCTGTGTGCCTGGTCACTGATGTGGCCCCAGGAGCTGTTCTGTACTGTTTCTGGTTATTTAGTAGTTGTTCTGGAGGACGAACTAAAATGCATACATTGTTAATCCACCATCTTGGCCCGGAACACCCACCTGATAACATTTTAAATGTGACTCATTCTCCTATGTATTTCATTTACCATTACATTACACTTACTAATAAATTAATTTACATTAACCCAAACAAATTATCATTGGAACTACTGATTATCAAAAATCAGGTTGCTTCATATCATAACACTAGAAAGTTCAAAGAAAAAGAAAAAGAAAATCAGAAGGAACAAATATAGCATTTAAACTCATGATTTTATGTCACTTATTATTTTTAATGTAAAGTACTTAGCAAAATAATAAAAATTCAACATGGATGAGAGTGATAAACACATCATAAATGGAGAGCTTCATGGTACCTAATTTTTAAGAGAAATGTTCTATTACATTTTTATGGCACCTTTAGAGATGCCTGAAAGCTAACTGAATGCTAACCATGGCTCTCACAGAAAGAAGAAATTCAGCCTCACGGCAATCTCTAAACGAGAGACTCTATGGGGTCATTCAAAACAATAGCCATTAAATTTATGAGGCACTTATTCTAACTTCTTCTCAACACATTTCTATGAATCTCATTTTCTCTGCATCATAGTCAATGACCTTTGCTTGAAAAACAGAACAGAATGTTTTAAAGGACCTGCTACTTCTCTTTCTCCAAACCAGCTTATATCTGTTCTTGGAATATCACTCTGAAAGGAAACAAATGAAAGTGGGAACATTCAGGCCCTTCTCTAAATTAAGTGGCCACTTCAGTTAATCGCCATGCTCACTGGGATATAAAAAAATAAAATAAATTGTATGTTTCTAATCTTGAATCTCCTTCTGTCAGCCCTAGGGGCTAGTGTAGCTTTGGCTCAGCATGAGTTTTGCAAGATATCTGAATGCAATCAGATTTGATGAATCCCAGGACAGACCCATATCCAAAGCATATGGGCCTGCTATTGATGGATGGATTTTCTACTAAAGAAAAACTATTTTAACTAAGAAGTTATCCTTCTTTAAAAAGTAAAATATCCCAAGAAGATTAACACTAAGCAAAATGTCTTAGTTCATAAATGATAGCTGACAGACGATATCAATTGGATGGAAAGACACAAATAATGTTTTATATTTGGCTTCTCAGCCTCACAACTGTTGACATTTGGGTCCAGATAAATTTCTGCAGTAGATGGAGAAATGTTGTCCTGTGTATTGTAGGATGTTTGGTATCATCCCTGGCCTCTACGCATAGATGCTAGTACCAACCCATTAGTTCTGACAACCAAAAATGTCCCCAGACATTACTAGATATCTCCTAGAGGCAAAATTGCCCCTGACTGAGAACTACTGGACTAGAGCTTTGTATGCAGCAAAGCTACCAATACATGCAACAACACGAGTGAATCTCAAAAATGGGTGATGAGTGAAAGAAGCCTTGCTCATAAGATTACATATGGTGTGATTCCATTTGTACAAAGTTCTAGAACAGGCAAAACTAAACTAGGGTGAAAAAAATCAGAACAGTGACCTCTGAAGGAGTGGTCACAGAGCTCAAGGGACAAGAGAGAACTTTCTATAGTGATGGCAACGTTCTATCTCTTGCTAGGAGTTTGAGGGGTATCCATTTGTCTAAAAACCAACAAATGTACACCTGAAGTGTGTGCATTTCCTTTTACCTACAAGAAAAAAATCTTTTAAAAAATATTGAACCAATGAAATACATGCTGAAGTAATTAGGGAGAAATGAACTGATGTCTTCAATTTACTTTGAAATGCATCGAAAAAAAATAAGGTGACCTAGACAAATGGAGGATGTATAGATGGAGAGATATGCGATAAAATAAAAAGTTAATGGTAGAATCTAGGTGGTGGGTTACAGTGTTCATTGTAACTTTTGTCAACTTCTCTGAAAGTTAAGAAATGTTCCACAATAGGGTGGGCCACGGTGGCTCAGCAGGCAGACTTCTCACCTGCCAAGCTGGAGACCCAGGTTCGATTCCTGATGCCTGTCCATGCCAAAAAAAAGAATGTTTCCACAATAAAATACTGGAAAAAAAAGTATGCAACTGCTTAGTGGTGTCTGATCTCCCAAGCCAGCAGATTCACAATATTGAAAAATTAGGCCCTTTGTTCCCTCAATTCATTCAGGTGTCCACTCAAATGACCCCTTATCAAAGAAGCTGTCTCTGAATGCTCTCTGTAAAATCATGCTGCAACTCTCTCAATCCAATTATTTTTTATATAACATTTGTTGCAACATGACATGTACTTATTTCATTTCTGCTAGAACATAAGCTCAATGAAGTTCTATTCTTTGTCTGTTTTATGCACTGCTGATTCCCCAAGGCCTAAAAGAGTGTGTGGCACATCATAGCAGCTTAATAAGTATTTGTAGAATGAATAAAATACTGGAAGAATCAATAAAATGTTCCTTGTACAAAGAGGCATACAAGATGCTGGGCCAGGCATATAAAGCATCTGTTTGCAAGGGACCTTGGGTATAATCAGGTGATACAGGACAGAAATAAGTAAGAGAACAATACAGTAGTGTATGTTAAGTACCAAAGGAAAGGCTAAGGAAGAAGGCCGCAAAAGCCTCACAGAGGAAATGAGACTTGTCACAAAGAACAGTAATTGTCTGGTCTTCTTGGAAGTTATACTTATCACTATAAATTAATGCATCGGATGCCACTTCAGAGTTGTGTCATGTGCATTAGTTCCATTGAGTGCACTCAGCTTTACGGATGCTAACCAATAGAGCTGTGAGGATTCCCAAAGTCGGAAAGGACCAATAAAAGGAAAAATTTGAAGACAGAGAATATTAGATAGAACTAGGCCTCAGAGGAGGGAACGTGATTGACAGCCCAGGTGTGGCAAGCGAAAGAGCATTTCTCCTTCTGAGGCTGGAGGGAAAGATGTTGCTTTTTAATTTCAAGTAGAAGGACTGAGTAGATGGAAGGCAAGAAGATAACAGAGTTTATGCCTCAATTTTCTATCTGAAAGTGGCAGCAAGGACTTTTGTCAAAGTTTAAGTATACAGGAAAGGGATGGTGGCAGTATCACAGATTGGTTACAAGATTCTGAAGAGAGAAACACATAGGTCCCAAAGCCAAGTTCTGATATTTAGTAGCTGTGTGTCTTGAGCAAGTCATACAATTTCTCTCTACCTCAATTTCCTCATCTATAATATGGAGAGGGGAGTAATAATATCTCCCTCACAGGTTTGTTACAAGGATTAAATGAATTAATACATTTTGAACAGTGCTTGGTACATAGTAAATGTATTATTAATAGAAGGAGGCTTAAAGTGAGTGTAGATGGTTTGTAAAAGCTACTGTGAGAAAAGAAAGGAAGGAAGGTAAAATGAATTTCCATTTTATGGAAACTATAGATTAATTGTTGCACTAAAGATGTTTTTTAAAAGATTATATAACAAGCATGACACTTTATTTCTTAGAACTCTTTTTAAAGTATAATAATATACTACAGAAAATGCTACTTTAAGTACAGAATGAATCGCAAGTCCACTTGATGATAAAGGAAGAAAATCAGAATGCTTAAGAAGAAATAACTACATCAAATTCTGCCATGCACTAAAAATAATCTGATAACTATGTACACTTCCAACAATTGTTTTTCCAAGTTTATGGGAGAAAGATCTCATAAAACTGTAATCCAATAGGGACAGAACAACCTCTTTTTTTGCAGGAGTTTCAAAAGTTGTGAGGGTGTATGTCATGGTCAAGTTCGTGTGTCAGCTTGGCCAGGTGGTGGTGCCCGGTTGTCTGGTCAGGCAAGCACTGGCCTGTCTGGTGCTATGAGGACATTTCATAGACTTAAATCATGATCGCATTGGCTACATCCACAGCATTTGCAATCAGCTAAGGGGAGTGTCTTCTGCAATGAGTGACACTTAATCTAATCACCAGAAGGCTTTTAAGGAGGATTCAGAAGAGATAATCACTCTTCCTGCTTCAGCCAGCCAGCCTCTCCTGAGAGTGTTGAGGACCTTCATTTGAGCTGCCAGCTTGTGGCCTGCCCCACAGACCTTGGACTCTACATCCCCATAGTTACGTGACACTTTTATAAATTTCGTATTTACAGATATCTCCTGCTGCTTCTGTTTTTCTGGAGAACCCTAGCTAACACAGTGTAATTGCTCCACTCTTTTAGAAAAACAGTGTGCAGTCTTGAATACTACATCCATGGTGAACTTTTTTGTAATGAAAGTTTTTTGTGTGTTATAATTTGTCACAAATTAGGGGAAAAAATCACTTTTTCCAACCCCATGTTCTGATTGGAGTTTTAGGAATCAAGGTTCGCCACAGAAGGTAAAAACCTTTGTAAGCAATAAAGCTTCAATGATCTACAGGTCCTTTGTATTTTCCCCACTACTTTGACAACCAGGTTATTTTGTTTTAGAAGACCTAAACTATGCTCCACAAATGTCAGCTTTAAACAGGACTCAGACCTAGTTTACTGATTGCTTCTATTTGGTGTGTCACTTCATCGACCTGTGTTTTCATCTTGGTTTCAACCAAGTCTGATTTCACTGTTCTTTGATTATGTTTGCATTGGTTTGAAAGTTGTCATACAGAAAGTAACACTTCCAATCCTCCTTGGAAATCTACGTTAGAGAGCAACAAGTGACAATGGACTTATCAGTGATTAACTTGCCCAGGCTTCTCCTGTTCGTACTCAGATCCCTTGGCCAAGAATGCCTTTTGATGACAGGTCTGGCCTGGGAATTGGACGATGGACCTGTCCACTAACTATACCACTGACAGCCCTGGCTACCAATGAAAGACCGGCCTGAGGGACGATCGGCATAGAGATTTTTTTTGCCTCTATGCACACCTCCTGAAGTCATCAATGCTCACCTGGACAGGCATATTAGATCACTAAGGGCTTCAAGGGAGTTCCCATGAGAACCAACCAATTCCTGCTTGCCTGGTCAGCAATCAGGCTCTCCAAGTAATTATACATGTAACAGAATTCTTACCACACAAGAACATCTTCTTGAACTCAGAAATGAGTAAGAAAACATGCATAATATATAAATGCAAAGCAATAAATTCTCATCAATGTTGCAGATGGATTCTGTTAAGTGTAACACCAATAAGCTCAAACTTACTTTCTTAAAAACATAATGTTGAAGATGGGCTAGCTGACAGTCCAAAAATTGCCCATTTAAGTTCTAAGCTTACATTCTATTTAAACACTTCTAGAGCAAGTGTTCACCGCAGTGGACAAAAAACAGACAATAAATATATCTGGACCTAACTTTGAACATGAAAATGCGTCCAAAGGCACATTCTTAATGCTTTTTCCAAAGCAATATCTTTAAATGACTTTACCATGCAGAGCTATGGCTTCCCAGAAGGGTGGCAAATCAGTTTCTACAGATGAGCTAGGTTCCATTGAAGTAGGGACACTACAATCAGTCTTGGGGAGCTCTAAAGTTTTCCAGGTGGAGGAACTTTTCCATGCAGGAAGCTTCTTACATTAATTCATGTATTCTTATTGTGTTCTTGATAGCAAATCTGAATTCCAATATTTAAACTCTAAACTTGTAGAGATTGGTGACGGCGGTGGCTGTATTTTGGAAGGGGACACAGAGAGAAAGTCCTGGCTCCTGACACATTCGGTCTTTGTAGAGCTGGGCCAGGCCAGTGGCTGAGTTCTGGAAAAGGTGCCACAGCATCTGCTTGTCCTGCTCGGCCTCTGCCTGGCACACTGCTCCCACTTGGAGAACGATTGCTTGGGTTCCTGGATCTAAGCCTTGCCCTCCTCCTTCCGCAACCCTACCCAGGGCCACCGCCGCTGACCACCCGGGCCTCCATGCACCAGCCCTGCCTGCCAAGCCCACCCTAAATCTAAAGACTTTTAGATTTTCTCCAGAAGACTCAGTTGCCCGGTGTTGGAGAAAAGAATGTGGATTTTAGGACATACCCACGGTTGAGGACAGACAGAGTGAGTTCCGTGGAACATACAATGGCACTTTAAGATGAGAATGCTGGGGAAGGAAAGCGTTAAATTGATCAGCCCAGAAGCAGGTTGCATAGAGGTGGTGGGAAAGACTTGAGTTCAGGGCGTGGGAGTGTTACACTCATTGAAGTCACCCAAGGGCACAGCAACAGCAGAGGTGGGAAGGAAGATTAGAGAATTATCACTGTAGGGGAGATTCGTGAAGCGCCACCATTGGCAACAGGGAAGGGTTACGAAGAGGTTACATAGGGGGGTGGGGGGTCATTAGAGAGGAGTCATCCAGAGAGGGGTGACACTGTCAGCAAAGGGGAGTCACTAGAGAAGAGACATGTGGGGTCGGACCAGTCGGTTGACTTGGGCCTCACAGAGTGTCAGCCCTGGTGTGGGGAGAGAAGGAGGATGTTTCCCTCAGCTCCGCAGGACCAAAAATCTGGTTTTGTTTGTGTACACAATAGATAGTCATGAACTGACTCATATTGACCAAACTCAAAAAGGTTGCTTATGGACAAGAAGAGTAATATTGATTAATAACAAAATAAAGCCTCCAGAACAACTGGAATACACACTTGCGCTGCCAGGGCATTCTCTACCTGTAGGTAAGTATTTGGGAAGTATGATTAGAAAAGAGTTGGTAAGAATGGTTTTAGAAGAAAGAGGACAGGAGAGTATTGACCAACATTTCTGTGCCTAATAGGGGCCTTTAACCACAAAAATGAGATTACATCTTCCTTGTTTATTCAACTTATTGTGACTTTAACATGCCCCCGGCCTACTTCCTTCAAAGTGCCTTCCCAACAATCATGGCATTTCCCAAGCGCCAGCTTCAAGGGACCTGCAACACGAGTTCCTCTGTTTCTTCTTTGCCTGCAGCTGGGGTGGCCTTTGTGAAATAGGAAACTGTTCTCTGCTAATGATCATTCTGAGGCAGCCACTCTGCCCACAGCTTGGGGAGTCTGTTGCCACTAATTCCCTGAGGACAGCTAAGACCAGAATGTAGCTGTTATCAATTTTTGGGTAAAGTTGGAATATAGAAAATGATGCAGAGACTACCTTTTTAACCGCTGCTAAACCTAACCTCAGGGATTCCCGACCATCAGAACAGATGTCTCCGTAGCAGAAGCCAGCTTCACTCCCCCAGTGGGAATCCCAGGCACCTCTGGGGAGCCTCACAAATTGAGTCCAGAACTATTTGTACCCCAGATGGTGTCCTCTTGACACCCCAATCTTACTTCAGGATGATGGGCAGTAGAATTATCCATTCCCTTCAGGGGAAGACCCTCACCCTCACAACAGGGTTTCATGGCTTCTCTGGGGCAATAACAATAGTCAGTGGTACCTCCGTCTAAAAATCCTGCTTTCTTGACAGGTCAACATTCTGACAATACTGTGTATATGGATGTGACCATAAAGTGTCTCTCCAAAAAGTGTTAGGAGATACAGCACTAATCCCTGAGTATTTAACCAGGAAATTACACACATAACAAATGTAATCCATTATTTTCAAAAGTTGATTTAGCAGAAGAAACTCAACTGATGTTTGAATACAAAAGGAAACTAGCCCTATTTTTGCTATGGACATATCTGGAGATATGTCACCAGGAAATGCTGTCTTTTTGAAGCTGTGGCTTATGAAGAGGCAGGGATGTAGGATGGAAAAATCACAATAGAAAGAGGAAAGTGAAGACAATATCCTGCTTCCTAATTGCACAAGTAGACCCTGCCTTGGTTTCTCTGATGTTCAGCTCTTGAGCCCTCATGCTTACTTGGATTCTGCCTCACAGTTTACAGAGGATGTTTTGGTTTGCTGTATGCTGCCAAAATGCAATATACCAGAAATATAATGGCTTTTGAAAAGGGTATTTATTAAGTTACAAGTTTATAGTTCTAAGGCCATAAAGATGTCTAAACTAAGGCATCCAGATAAAGATACTTTGACTCAAGGAAGGCTGATGTCTGTTACATGGGAAATCACATGACTGGCATCTACTGATCCTTGTTCCTAGTTCCCTTGCTTCCAGATTCTGATGTCAGTAGTTTCCTCTCTAAGCATCTCTGGGCCTTCACTTAGCTCCTCTGGGACACAATTCAGCTCTGGCTCGCTTAGCATCATCTCATGTGACATCTGCTGGGTTATGAATGTCCAAACGTGTGTCTAGGAATCTGCTCTCTCTGTAAGCACTCCAAGCCTCTCCCTTGGCACTACAAATATCTCCAGATGTTTGCATCTGTATCTGTGTCACTTCTAAGGTTTCTCTAAAGCACTTCCCCTTTTAAAGGATTCCAGTAAACTAATCAAGAACCATGTTAAATGGACAGAATCACATCTCCATCTAATCAAAAGGCCACACCCTCAATTGAGTGGGTCAATCTCCCTGGAAACAAATGTAATAAAAGGTTTCCACCTAAACAATAGATCTGGCCCTACAAGATGGAGTTAGGAAAGAAAACATGGCGTTTCATGGGTATATAACAATTTCAAACCAGCACAGAGGGTTTCATTTGCATCTCATTTGATAGGTTCACCTGTGAGGGGAGCAAAATCAGTGTTGTGATACTCATGTTGCTGAGAGGAAACTAAGGCAAGATCATATGGCAGTAATGGCTATACTAATCTAAGACCCAGATCTCCCAGTTCCAAGTCAAAGACATTTCCCCTATGTTTATCAAAAAACCATGCCTGTCTCATCAGATCTGCCCTTTCTTCTATCAGCCTTCTCTAGTTGTTTTCTCTCCCCAGCTTTCTTCTAAATCCTTGTCCCTTGCATTCCTCTCAATTCCAGCTTATTCTCCCTGGTGTTGATCTTGGATTGCTATGGAAAATATGTAGACACACCACAGCAGCATCCTTCTATCCTTTCACCCTTTGTAATATATGCACTCTTTATGTGTCCTGGATTTTCCATTTAGGTAATAGCTGAATTTTAAAATCACTGCAACTACCCTTTCCTCTTTCAGCAAGGAGTCCTCAGGCAATGTAACACTAATTTGGAGGGTTCTGGGAAGAGAAGATTGTGGGGAGGAAGGAATCACAGCCATTTATCACAATCTGAATTGTTAGGTGGTAGAACAAAACAAAAACTCTTTCTGAAACAAACTTTACAGCCAATGAGATGTAAAATAGATGGGAAATGGACTAAGCTAATTTTTTCTACAAGAGAAGTTGAGGTGTACAGAAAAACCATGCATAAAGTACAGAGTTCTCATGCCCATGCTTCCAACAGTTTCTGTGAATTTCTTGCATTTAGTGTGGTAACTTTGTTACAACTGATGAAACAATATCACTGTAGTTACACTGTTACCTATAGTCCATCCTTTCACATTAGGGTTCTCTCTTTTTGTTGTACAAGTTCATGATTAAAATTTGTTTTTTCTGATAACATATATATAACCTAAAATTTCACATTTTAACCACCTTCAAAGAAACAACTCAGTACTTTTACTTATGTTCATAAAATTGGGCCTCCATCACCGCCATCCATTCCCAAAGCCATCTGTTCCCATCATTCCAAACAGAAACTCTGTATCAATTAAGCATTAAATTCCCCATCCCCCCCCCCCCCCCCCCCCCCCCCCCCCCCCAGTCCCTGGTAACCTGCATTCTGGTTTCTGACTGTCTGAATTTTCAAATTCTAATTATTTCATGAAAGTAAACTCATACAATTTGTCCTTTTGGTTCTGGCATTTTCATTCAGCATGATGCTGTAGATGGGGCTCTCCCAAAATCTGGGTTCATCACTTCGCACAACTGAAAAAAGAAAAGGTTTACTTATACTGGCAGGAGGGCAGGGGAGATTTCCTTTCCAAATCTGCCTCCCTATAGTGATTTTTCAATTGGTTTTTATGCCAGTTAGAGACAGAGAAAGATAATCATCTTGGGTAACAAGTAACAAGGTCTGGAGAACTTCAATAGTTGTTTGTTTGTTTTTTAATCTCAGTTCTTTGCTATCCTCTGTTACACTTGGGGCACCATGCCTGCAAGTCTGGGGTGATAGATGGAAGCTTATTCAGGTCTGGGTGCAGACTTTACATTTACATATTGCTCATGTGTGAGACTAAACACTCACATTCACAGCTTGCTTACAGTTTTAAAGTTACATTTAAAGACTGTTATAAGGTTACATTTACATTTAAAGGCTACTATTAAAATTTCCAGCTAGCTTACAGTTTTAAGAGTACATTTAAAAAGTTACTGTTACACTGTCTTCAAGGATTTTCCATGCTGTCATTCATTTTTACGGCTGAATAATATTTCATTGTATGTATATGCTGCATTTTATTTATCCATTAATCTGTTGATGGATACGTGGGTTTCTTCCAGTTTTTGCCAGTTCTGATAATGCTGCTATGAACATCAATGTTCAATACTTGTTCACCTTCCAGCTTTCAATTCTTTTGAGTATATACCTAGAAGTGGGGTTGCTGGTGTTAACTGAGAAACCAGGATTTAAGGGAAGATTTTGATTACTGAACCATTATATAAATAGTCCTTTTTGCTTTCTCATATACTGGAGTAGAAGAGGGAAATTCCTGAAATCTCTAAAGTGTAATCCAGATGCCTTGATCTCTGATAAGGATCTTATGGACCTTATCTTCTGCCCCAGGGATTGCAAAAACCTTGTGACTAACCTTCATCTGTGCCCAGTTATCCAGTTTTTCAACTTTAGAGTCTTGTAATCACGAAAGACAGCCCCAAATGTTTATTAATGAAGGATCTTGGGTCAGCCCAAAACTAATCCTCCCCAAATCTAAAGTTATCTTGATAATCGAGACTGGATCTAACCAAAGTGGGCCTGCCAGACATGTGCAGTAGTTTATACTTTAGCCTACTAATCACCTATCCCTCATTCTGCCATTTTTTTCATACATTCTGTGACTAAACATGTAATCATTAATCAGATCACCTCTAATTATATTATCTGAAGTTACACCACTCATTATCCTACACCCTGCCCATCTTTTCTCTAATAAAACTATCCAAAATATTGCAGTTTAGGAAGACAGATTTTGGGCCACTAGGCTTTCTGCTTTCCAACTATGTGCCTAGTAATAACTTCTTTCTCTCTTTGAAACCCCAGTGTCTCAGGTATTGGTTATTGAGCACTTCAGGCAAAAGAATCCATGGCCTTTGTCCGGTAACACTGGGTGTGGTAGTTAGGTTCAGATGTCAACTTGGCCAGGTGAACGTACCTAGTTCTGTTGCTGTGGACATGAGCCAATGGTATGTGAACCTCATCTGTTGCTCATTACATCTGCAGTTGGCTAGGAGGCGTGCCTGCTGTAATGAGTGATTGAATTAATTGGCTGGTGCTTAAATGAGAGAGCTCAACATAGCACAGCCCAAGTAGCTCAGCATTCCTCATCTTAGCACTAGCAGCTCAACCCAGGCCTTTGGAGATGAAGAAAGAAATCACCCCGGGGAAGGTTGTTGGAACCCAGAGGCCTGGAGAGAAGGCCAGCAGAGATCGCCCTGTGCCTTCCTACATAAGAAAGAACCTCAGTTGAAAGTTAGTTACCTTTCCTCAGAAGAATTAATGAAATAAATCCACATTTATTAAAAGCCAATCCGTCTCTGGTGTGTTGCATTCTGACAGCTAGCAAACTGGAACACTGGGTCATATGGTAATTCTATACTTAACTTTCTGAGGCACCATCAAACTTTTCCACAGTAGTTGCACCATTTTACATCCCCACCAACAATAAACAAGGATTCCTATTTCTCCACATCCTAATACATATCATGTTCCACTTTGGTCTTTTGTTTTGTTTTAATATGGTCATTCTAAAGGTGTGAAATGGTATCACATTGTGGTTTGGCTTGCATTTCCCTAGTGGCTAATGATGTTGAGCATGTTTTCATGTGCTTATGGCAATTTGTGTATCTCTTCTGGAGATAAGTCTATTCAAGTATTTTTCCCATTTTTTAGTTGTGTTCATCTTTTTGCTGGTGAGTTTAATTTTTAATATATTCTGGATATTAAACCCTTATCAGATATACAGTTTCCAAATATTTTCTACCATTGTGTAGGTTGTCTTTTCACTTTTGTGACAGTCTTTTGATGCATCAAAATTTTTAATTTTGATGAAGTTTCATTTATCTATTTTTCCTTTTGTTGCTCGTTCTTTTGGTGTAAAATCTAAGAAACCATTGCCTGAAAGTCCTGAAGCTGTTTCCCTGTATTTTCTTCTAGGAGGTTTAAGAGTTTGTTTCTTATATTTATGTCTGTGATCCTTTTTTGTTTTGTTTTGTTTTGTTTTGCATGGGCAGGCACTGGGAATCGAACCTGGGTCTCAGACATGGCGGGTGAGAATTCTGCCACTGAGCCACTGCCACACTGCCCTCTTGATCCATTTATAAAGATCATTTTCCTTGCCTATTTTCCTATGTCTCTTTAACTCTGAAACTTGGGAAAAAATCTTCAAAGTTGAGAAAGAAGATACTGAAAAGAAACCAAACCAGAATATGTGATGAATATCATTTATATTGTAAATCATCTGCTGGTCTCTGTTAAACATAATCTGTTAGCTTGGGAACACCTGGGTCAGAATGGGGTGCATTGTGCCAAAAGAAAACATTTTGCATCTATTCTCCAGTCCTTTGGATGTAAAGCAGGTTTCTGACATTATCTGTGCAAGGAGACTGGCATTCAATGGCCCTTTATTTTCATAATAACTTTACTTTTGTTGCTTTTGTTGTCCCAGCTAATTGCTTTAGAATATTCTGCTACATCTGTTGGGTTTTAGAATTAGCATCCTCAGTCCCAGCCAACCCCATGCCACCTATTTAAAAGGGGTTGTATGAAACATCCAGAATTCATATGATTTGCCTGATGACTTATATAATGCACTATCAGAAAGAATTTAATAACTTGGAAAGACCACACAGTCATAAAAAAAAAGATCCTTGTTTCTATGTCCCCTGTGTAACCGGAGCCTGGCTGGCAATGGAGCCTGCTGAGCCCTGATCCAGGTTCAGGGGTCTAGCTGCTTAAGGAATTTAGAGATGAGAGGGCCAATAGGAATAAGTAGTAAAGTTTATTTAAAAAGAGAGAGTAGGCGGACCATGGTGGCTCAGCAGGCAGAGTTCTCGCCTGCCATACCGGAGCCCCAGGTTCATTTCCTGGTGCCTGCCATGCAAAGAAAAAAAAAAGAAAGAGAGAGAAGATACACATTAAAGAGGTTAATGTGGATTTGCCCAAGGGAGAGACATGCACTGAGTAGGTTTAGCTTGCTTTATAGGCAGTTTTGTAGGTAGCAGGCTTCCACAGTAACTTTTGTGCACCGGGTGTCTTCTTTGTGTAGGTCCCCACAGTGGTCTTTGGGCTCCAGGCATCTTCTTTGGTCTAGGAGGAGAAAGCTAGCAGAATTTGTGGTTTGTTATCACATGCCTAAAATTTGTCTTTGGGCAGATGGTTAACATCTTTATGGCTCTATGCTTCCTATCATTAACTAAGAATTTGTTTGGGGTGCATATTTTTGCAAGCTTTTATGGTTTGGGGGAGGTTTCAATCGTTTTGTTACTGGACAAAGACCATGGATTCACCAATTCCTGAGACACCAGGGTTCAAAGAGAGAAAGAGTTTATTACTAGGCGCATAGTAGGAGAGCAGGTGGCCTAGTGGCCCAAAATCTGTCTCCCCGAACTGCAGTAATTCTGATAGTTTTATTAGAGAAAAGGTGGGCAAGGTTTAGGATAATGAGTAAAGTTGCCCCAGATTATGTAATTATAGGTGATCTAATTATTGAGCAAAAGCAGATTGACTATATGCTTAGTCACAGAATGTGTGAAAGAAAATGATGGAATGAGATATAGGTGATGTGTAGGTTAAAAATCTAAGCTCCTGCTCATGTCAGGTGGGCCCAATTAGGTTAAATCTGGTCTCAGTCATCAAGATAATTTGGGGCTGGGGGGGGTTAGTTGCAGGTGAACCCACGACCCTTCATTAACAAACATTAGGAGCTGTCTTTAGTGATTGCAAGACTCTGAAGTTGAGAAACTGGATAACTAGGTACTGATGAAGGCTAGTCACAAGGTTTTTACAATCACAGGGGCAGAAGATAAGGGCTATATAACCATTATCAGAGATCAAGGCAGCTGGATTACAAGTCAGAGATTTCAGGTATTTCCCTATCTACTTCAATATGCCAGAAAGCAAAAAGGAACATTTATATAATGATGCAGTAATCAAAATTATCCCTTAAATCCTGATTTCTCAGTTACAGTTAGGGGACATTTCTGGGTTTTAGGGGAAATTTTTTCTGCCCCAGGAAATTTAAAGCTGAAGTTTGCAGCTCAGTATTAACTCTTTTGAAGCTGAATAGCAGACCAAGGACCACAGCCTTGAGACCCTATTCTATCCTGCCTCAACTTCCCCCATGAAAGATTAGAACCCCTTAATCTTAAGAGATGCTGAGGGGTGAAGGTACATCTTCTGAAATTTCTTTCTGCTGTTTTAAGGGTGGTAGACCCAATCTGCAAGGGTGTAAAACTCTTTCTCTATTCTAGTAAGGATGGGATAGGCTGGTCCTGGTCTGGAATGGTTTCATATTCATGAGTGAGCATGAGCTTGGTGTGGAATGCTGGTAGTCTGCTGGAAACAAATTTGACAAATAGGTTAAACATACATGAGCCAAACATAAGAATGAGAAGAAAAGGAATTAAAAGACCCTGAAAAGGGAGTACCCACATAGTTAGATTAGGTAAATGTGGAAAAGATTGCAGTCATTTCCAGCATTTGTTATAATTCATTGGGGTGGTTCCCAAAGTTCTCCTATGTTTTCTTGAATTTCACATCAGTGGTTGACATAAAAGCAGCACTCTTCTTGTAAGACGAGGCAAGCTCCCCATTGTGCTGCAGCAAGTGCATCCAAGGCTCATCTGCTTTGGAGCACCACCGCTGCTAGGGATTCTTTTTGGGTCCAGAGGGGGTTGAGAGTTCATGCAGTAGATTCTACACTATGTATGAGCTCCAAGGAGAGGTCATGGTGGAATTGGTGGCTGGTAATAAATCTTCCTATACCGAGTCCAGTGGCTGCAAGTGTGATACTTAGTAAAAGAGGAGCTGGGAGAAGAAATGCACATGTTGGTTGGGAGAACACTGTAAAGGGAGGAAGAGGAACTGGTTTAGAGTCCAATAAACAGAATAGTTCTGGGTTAGCATAGGCTAAAGAGCAAGAGCCAGTCCAATTGCTGGTAAAGTTAGGTAGGTATTATTTCCACAGAGAAAGAATAATTCTTCCTCAGTTTTGAGGGTGGCATCAAATATAGATAGCTAGATGCCCACAGATTGAAGTGATATAGCCGGCTGGTTGCCCAGAACCAATTTAGATTACTCCACAGATGTTTTTTCCTTTATCTCCCTCAAGGGCATGAAGGCATATTTTGCAAAGACTCATTCAAATGGCAGCTATGGTGAGAGAAGAGGAAATGGTGCCTCCAGGTGTTTATAAAGAAGAATGCCAGGTGGCTTTTTATTTTGCCAGGTCATATTCATGAAGGGACCTGTCACTTTGGGGTTTACTTTATAGCACTTTACATATTGAACAGCAGTTTTTAGGAAAAACTTGGGTCTTGGCCTGTTTTGGCAGAATTGGGTTCCTTCCTGACAGTTCATTAAGGGTTGGTTTAAGAAAATAGCTGCTCCTCAATTTAACTTAGCAGTGAGGAAATGGTTGAGATTGGTCTTGTAGGTCTGGCCTGCTAGAATAATTCTGAGCTAGTGTCTCTGTACACAAGTGCTTGAGGGGTTCATTCTCCTGGTCTGGGCTTATAGGGCACCAGACTTGGATCTGAACCTCTGACATGGCTAGGATTGGGCTTGACATTTCAAGTCTATTGTTTGAAAGCCACTGATGTCCTCTTGCTTCTAGGATGTCTCTGACTTGGTGGAGGTATATACTGTTAGAGTTTGTCCCCATGTCAGCTTAATGACTTGTTCTATGAGTAAGGCAGTGACCCCTACTGCTTTGAAGCAGGGTGGCCATCCCTGGGCTGTGGAATCTAATGGCTTTGAAAATTATGCCACAGGTTGGAGAATGTTTCCAAGTTTTTAAACTAAGACTCCTAATACTACTCCTTTCTTTTCAATTAAATGTTACTCCTTTCTTTTCAATTACATACAGATGACAGGGCTTATGTAGGTTTGGCAGGCCCAGGGCAGGCAGGCTGGCAAAAGCACCCTTGAGTGTGGTGAAAGCAGAAGCCTACTCTGCAGCCCATTTTAAGGGGGCACTATCTATTCCCCCTGTGGTTTCATACAGAGGATGTGCAATTTCTCAAAAATGGGGTATGCAAATCCTGAAATAGCCTGCCATCCCCAGGAAGGCTCTTAATTGCTGCTGACTCTGGGGGTGGCACTGAGAGTATAGCTTGGACTCTCTCAGATGACAAAGAGTATCCCCTGGGGTGAGGATAAACCCAAGGTAAAGAACTTTTTGTAAGGCAATTTGAACCTTAGATGGTGAAATTTGGTACCCTCGTTCAGCTAGGAAATTAAGGGTGGCAACGGTGTCCCCGAAGGAGGTTCCCCTCATAGGACTGTGTGGTAGTTAGATTCAGTTGTCAACTTGGCCAGGTGAAGGCACCTAGTTCTGTTGCTGTGGACATGAGCCAATGGTATGTGAACCTCACCTGTTGCTGGCTACATCTGCAGTCATCTAGGAGTCCTGCCTGCTGCAATGAATGTCATTTGACTTAATTGGCAGGTGCTTAAATGAGAGAGCGCAAGGTAGCATTGCCCAAGCAGTTCAGCATACCTTATCTCAGCACTCGGAGCTTAGCCCAGGCCTTTGGAGGTGCAGAAAGGAATCACTCCAAGGAGAGTTGTTGGAACCCAGAGGCCAGGAGAGAAGGCCAGCAGAGATTGTCCTGTGCCTTCCCACATAAGAAAGAACTTCAGATGAAAATTAGCTGCCTTTCCTCTGAAAAACTAATGAGATAAATCCTCTTTTATTAAAAGGCAATCTGTCCCTGGTGTGTTGCATTCTGGCAGCTAGCAAACTAGAACAGACTACATATTAATAAATCATCTACATACTGAAGGAGGGAGCTAGACTCCAAATGTACAAGGGAGTCTAGCACAATCCCAAATGTACTAGCACAATCCCAAAAAGGTGAGGACTGTCCCTCAACCTGTGGGGTGGGATTGTCCAGGTGAGCTGGTAGGATTGTCCAGGTAGGATTGATTGCCACTCAAAGGCAAATAAAACAGAATCTGGGTGTAAAGATGTGCAGAAGAAAGCATCTTTCCAATCAAGAACTGAATACCACAGGGTGGAGCACGAGATTTTATTGAGGAGGGTGTAAGGTTGGGTGCCATGGGGTGGAGGGAAATGACAAATTGGTTTATGGCCCTAAGATCTTGTACCAACTGATAAAAATCTTGCCTTATTAAAAAAAATCTTGCCCAATTTTTTTGTGGGCAGAATGGGAGTGTTACAGGATTAAAATCTCGTCTAATTCTTAATGGGTGGAATGGAAATGTCACAGGAGGACCTGCAGGGGATGAGAAGTCCTGCTTTCAGGAAATTTTAGATAAGAGGTTGAATGCCTTTGATGGCCTCTTGCTTCAAGGGATACTGTTTTTTTTCTTTTCTTTTCTTTTTTTTTTTTTTGTTTGTTTTTCTCTGGGGAAAGGCAGATCCCTTCTGTATTGGATTACAATAGGAGGGACATGAATTGCTTTCCCAGGCTAGTCTGTCACCCAGACTTTAGGGGTCACCTGACTTTTTAACTCTTAGGGGAGGGACCCCAGAATGCTTTCAGTTCCAGTTAACACCATACTTAATGCTACAGTATTTTTATCGGGACTTTCAGGTTCCTGCTTTGGCAGGCAGCCTATTATTTGGGTTTGGGCACCTGATACCTTTCATATATCCATTCCCAGAAGTGTGATTGGAAACTCTGGTATTATTAAAACTGATGACTTAAAAGAAAACTACCAGGCAGGCCACAGTGGTTCAGTGGCAGAGTTCTCACCTGCCAAGCCAGAGACTCGGGTTCGATTCCCAGTGCCTGCCCGTGCAAAAAAAAAAAGAAAACTATCAATTCATCAGGGGAGGGGGAGGGTGAAGGCTCCAACCCAGACTTCCCATCTACTCCCACTATGGGGCAGGTTTTAGCAGAGAGAGGGCTGGAGTGAGAGGTTAAGGCAGAATATGTGGCTCTCACATCAATTAAAAAATTAAATCTTTCCCACCACATCTAGAGTCACCCAGGGCTCCACGATTTTGATATTCTTCAGTGAGATCCAGGGAGTCACCGGCCCTTGGCCCCTTCAGTCCTGATCAGGGGCAGCCAACAGGGCTTTTAGAGAGGCTTTGCTTCCCCTTGGGGCTCGACACACTCTCGGGCCATGTCCTGCCTTCCTGCATCGTAGACAGAACCCGGGAGGCTCTCTCCATCCTTGGGGATCCTTTGGTCTTTGGGGCACTCCCGCTCCTCCAGTGCCCTCACTCTCCACATCGATGACAGGTTCCCGGTGGCTTCTGCCCCAATGGCCCTGAGGTGGCAGCTTATCATTCATAGCTAAAGCTATGAGCCTTGCCTTATTCCGATCTCTCCTTGTTTTTAACTCCTATGCAGCCCTGTCTCGGTTATTAAAGATGGAAAAGGTAATACTCATGAGGTCATTCATAGGTATTTGGGGTCCTGAGGGCATCTTTTGCAATTTTCTCCTTATGTCAGAAACTGACTGGCCTATAAAGTAGGTTTTTAATGATTTGTCCTTCCTCAGGGTCTGGATCTACATTGGTACATCACTAGTCTCCCTAGAAACAAAGCAGAATTTTCCTTGTCTTCAGGATTTTATGCTCTGTAGCATGTTATAATTTACAGGTTTGATAATAACTTTTTTCACACCTTCTATTAAACAAGCAATCATATGGTCCCTTGCATCGATATCTCACTGCTCTGAGATCCTGTTGGTTTGTACAGATTAGTGTGATACCCTGATATATCCCAGAGTAATTTGGGCAGAGAATAAAATAGTATTTGCAAAGTCCCTTTGGGGGGAATAGGGAGAAAGTAAGAAAAATTCAACTTCCCCATCTGGGAAATTCCTAACATTCTTGCAAGTAGTGGGGACAACCAATTCAATAGGCTGAGCCCTTGATCTTGGGGTTCATGCCTATGAAACTTATTCCTGCAAAGGAGAAGCTAAGCCTACTTATAATTATGCCTAAGAGTCACCCTCAGAGAACCTCCTTTGTTGCTCAAATGGGGCCTCTCTCTCTAAGCCAACTCAACAGATAAACTCACTGCCCTCCCTGCCATGTGGGACATGATTCCCAGGGGTGTAAAACTCCCTGGCAACATGGGACAGGACACCCGGGATGAGCTGGGACCCAGCATCGTGAGATTATGAAAGCCTTCTTGACCAAAAAGGGGAAGAGAGAAATGAACCAAAATAAAGTTTCAGTGACTAAGCGATTTCAAAAGGAGGTTATTATTCTGCATTATAAAGATATCCCTTTTTAATTTATAGTGTACTGGAGTGGCTAGAGTGAAGTACCTGAAACTGTTGAACTGTATTCCAGTAGCCTTACTTCTTGAAGACGATTGTATAACTATATAGCTTTTAGAATGTGGCTGTGTGATTGTGAAAATCTTGTGTCTAATGCACCTTTTATCCAAATGAAAATAAATTTCCTTTTATTTTTTTTCCTGGAGTGATGCAAATGTTCTTAAAAATGGTCATGGTGATGAAAACACAACTATGTGATGATATTGTGAGCCACTGATTGTACACAATGTATGGAATGTATGTGTGTGAAGCATCTCAATAAAAATATTAATTTTTTAATATTTTAAATAAATAAGAAAAAAGATCTCACTGCCCTCTTTGATAGTTCCAGTCCAAGTCTGTGTTTGGGACAGCTATGTTCTCGCCCAATATCATGCTGGCTGCTCCCCATGCAGCTTGTCTGCATGCCCTTGGGCTTCTACCCAAATCCTTCATTTTTCCCTAGGAGTGCAACAGGAGGAGAGAATAACTTGTATGTCTCCCCAGGTGAGGGCCAGGTTTGTAAACTCCTCCAGAAATTTGGAGGTGTCCTAAAAATTTTTACCCAATTAATCCTTACACTGTACTAAGTCAGTCATAGAAAAAGTAACGTGGTCCCTTATAGTTCCCATATCCCCACTGACCACTTCCAGGAGAGGATACATTCCATTTCCTCTGAAACTCCCTTTTCCCTTCTCCAGGGGGTGGTAATGGGCTCCATTGTGAGAATTTCTTGAATAAGGAGGGAGCACAGTAGGCTTGGAAGCTTCTTCCTTTAAAGGAGGAGGGTCTAAGGGAGCCTTAGATCCAGTGGGCTCAAGGTCTGGGTTTGGGGGAGGATCATTCCTGAGTCTCTTTGAGGTTTCAAACTTTGGGGGGTTAGCCAACATTGGGTCGCTTAAAGTATGTCTCCTTCTTTTTCTGAGGCAAAAAGGATTCATCTCTTAATTCCCCCTTAAGATAACACAATTAACAAGTTCCCCTCGTGGCCTTGTCCTAATATGGAACCATGAAAAGCTGGACAAAAGGAATTTCAGACCATTTCCCTTCTCTTTTACAAAAAAATCTAATTAGAGAATGACATTAAAGCGAAGAGTGCCATCTTGCAGCCATTCTTCTCCACCTCCCAATTTATACTGAGGCCAAACAACATTACAATATCAACTTTTTCTTTTTCAGTTCAGTGGTTAGCAGATTACTCCAATTTTTCAGGATACAACCTGGGGGCTATCAATCGGGATGCTGGATGCACTGCCCATTATTCTGAAAGGAGAGACAGGTAGAGGGATACTGTCTATAGAGGGATGCTATAATTCTGCAACTTAACAGTACCCTCAAAACACCTTCTTGCCTCCGGGGATTCCACTGGGGGAGAAAACCTTAGACTTCAGGAGATGCGCTGTTTGGATTCACCCCTTAACTGCTAAGCCAGAATCTGAGGGCTGGTGAGCCAGAGTTCTCAGCCCCGTGGTGACAGGTGAATGTGATCCAGGTTCAGAGGTCATGCTGCTAAAGGAATTTAGAGACAAGAGGGCCAGTTGGAATAAGTAGTGTATTAAAAAGAGAAAGCATACATTAAAGAGGTTAACACGGATGTACTCAAGGGAGAGACACACGAGTGGGTTGGGTTTAGCTCACTTTATAGTAAGTCTTGTAGGTAGCAGGTTTCCATAGTAACTTTTGAGTACCAGGTGTCTTCTTTGTGCAAGTTCCCATGATGGTCTTTGGGCTCCAGTTAAATTTCTCACCCCAGTGGCTCTGAGCTGGTTTCAGAGGTCTGGTGAGCTAGATTTCTCACCCCAACGGCTCTGAGCTGAACCTCTGCTCCTCTCCCTACTCTAGGAGCAGAAAGCCTTTTGGTAAGTTTTGTGCATGACCTGATCTAAAACCACCACAGAGAACTTGAAGGGACAGAGGTCCCATTTGGCTAAGGCCTGCATTTTCCTTTGGGAGAAGATTGATATCACAAAGAGTGCTGAAGCGTTGTTTATGGGAATGATACATAGGCCATATGCAAAGGAGGAGGTGAGCAAGAATATCCTGAAGAATTCCCTCTGGGAAAAGGGAAGGGAACAGGAGGGGGGCATGGCCAGGGATGAATATCTCTACAGAGGCTATAAGGATGATCCCCTGGGAAATTCACACCCTTTGCACCACAGGAAGTCATCCCGAGAAAAACCTTACTGCAAACCCAGCATTGAGTTGGCATGAAGGAAGAATAACAGCAGGGGAGGTAAAAGAATTAATACCCAGACTTAGCAGCTGGCAGCAAAGGGAGGAGAGGGGGCAGAAAGAAGAATGTGCCCAAAGTGGGGAAAGAAGGGAAGGGACCTAGGTGCAGAATTCACGCTGAGCAGCCAGACAGAGGAGACAGAAGCTATCGAGAGTGGTAAGAGTAAAGAGCAGAATGGCTAGGGAAAAAAGTACAAAAGGAGAAAGGGCCAAGTAGAACAGCAAGAGTCAGTATTGAGAGGCATGACTTATAAAATGCAGGTCTCAAGAGCTGGCATCTTACGTAGAAAATGCTGCTGTCCCAGGATCTTTTGGAATCACTCCTGGCTGGCTCACCAGAGTATGTAACCGGTATCCAGCTGACAATGGTGACAGGTGAACGTGATCCAGGTTCAGAGGTCGCACTGCTAAAGGAATTTAGAGACAAGAGGGCCAGTAAGAATAAGAAGTAAGGTTTATTAAAAAGAGAAAGTATACATTAAAGAGGTTAACATGGACATACTCAAGGGAGAGACACACACCGAGTGGGTTGAGTTTAGCTCACTTTATAGTAAGTCTTGTTGGTAGCAGGTTTCCATAATAACTTTTGAGTACCAGGTGTCTTCTTTGTGCAAGTTCCCATGATGGTCTTTGGGCTCCAGGCATCTTCTTTGCTCTAGGAGAGCTATCTAGAGATAGCCAGCAGAATTCGTGGTTTTTTGTCACATACCTAAAATTTATCTTTGGGCAGATGTTTAAAAATCTTTATGACCCTATGCTACCTATCATTAACTAAAAATTTGTTTTGGCCCCAGAATTTTATAAGTCTTTACGGTTTGGGAAGGTTTTGATGGTTTAGGGAGATTTTGAGGCTTTAGGGGGAATTTTTGTCCCAGGAAGTTTGTAGCTGAAGTTTGCAGCTCAGTATTAACTCTTTCGAAGCTGAGAGAAGACCAGGGACCACAGCTTTGATGCCCTATTCTATTCTGCCTCTCTCTGCACTTCTCCAGGATGCGCATCAAACAAAGCATCATCTCTCACTGTGCCAGGGACACCTTCCTACGGATACAATCCGAGGTTCCATGTGCTAGACAAGTGCTGAATTCCTCCAAGTTACCGTGAGAGCTGTCCCAGACTGCTGGGAAGAAGCAGCTCAGCGCCTACAAGCAATAAACGCGAATTCTCGGTGAATCTTGGTCTTTTCCACCTACCCATTTGTTCCATCCCTGTGGCAAAGCATGTATGGGGCCCTTGGGTCCCACTTAGGCTGTACTGGTGCTTGTATTCCAGCACCAATAATCTTTCCCAGTGGGAGGAGTAAGGTCAAGCCCCAGGATTCCATAGAAAATCGTCATGATAAAGGGGAAAGCACAAGGACCAGAAACAGTCGATGTAAATTCCAAACTTGGTCAACCACCAACTTGTGTGACATTGGATACTTAGTCCTAGGGGTCATTTTATAATGATAACAGAATAATAAATAAAAGCAAACTTTTTTTAGCAAAAATGCCAGGACTTATATTAAATACCTTACATTTCTTCATTTAAACAAAATAAAATATATACATATGTAAACTAATAAAACTTAGGAAGTGAATCTAATAATCCTCACAATAAAGGGGACCCTGTGGGTCTTTGGTCCCTGCCTGTTGGGGTTAGAATGACTCATCACACCAGTTTGGTAGTAAAGGAAATCGATTTATTGGCCAGAGGAGACAGGGTAAGTCAAGGCCTAAAACTTGCCTCCTCAAAGTAGAGAAACATGGGTTTTTATTAAAATCAAACAAAGAGAGATGGAGGCAAGGAAGTTTAGGATATTGGCATTTGGTGACTGGTTAGTAAATATCTAAATTACTAACTGCAGGTTAATTTAGTAACTGCAGTTACTAAATTAGTAACTGCCAATGGCTGTTTAAAGTGTTCAAATTAGGAACTGCAAATTAGTTACATCTGCTAATTGGTCCTTATTATGATAGGTGGAGCCCATGACATGGCCAGAACTGTTACCAGACAAATTGCTTCCTTTCTTTTTGGGTTCAATTTTTCCTGTTGTTCCAGCTTACTTTAATTCCATTCACAGGGTATTTTATGTTCTGGGGTCCCTTTAAGTTCAGGGTCCAACCTTCAGCCCACACACAACAAACTGGTTTGGACTGCTTTTTAGAGAAGATGGGCTCTTAGTCTTATCTGGGCATTTTGGGAACACGAGGGAGCCCTGGGCTCGGTTTTTACCTTAGCATCCCGGGAGCGGGAGGGAGCAGGGCCCAGCCCTTGGTTCAGGTGAGCCTAGAGCTCAGACCTGGACTTTTTCAACTCTAACCCCAAAGAAGTAGGTTCCTGGTGATCAATAAATGCCACTCAAAGTGTTAACAGACAGAGGCGGTAGATTCTTTTGCCCGATGTGTTCTAATGACCAATTCCTGAGACACTGGGGTTTCAAAGAGAGAAAAAGTTTACTACGAGGTGCATAGCAGGAGATCATATGGCTTATCGACCCAAAACCTGTCTCCCTAAACAGCAGCAATTCTGATAGTTTTATAGCATCAGAAGATGGGCAGGTTTTAAGATAATGAGCACAGTGGCCACATATGATGTAATTAGAGGTGAACTAATTATTGAGCATGCACAAGTTGCTTACATGTTTTTGGTCACAGAATTTATGTAAGAAAATTCCTGGCAGCTATAATATGAGAGGCATGATTTTAAGTATTACAATGAGCTGTAAGTGACTTGTAGGTTAAAGTCGAAGCTACTGCGCATGTCAGGCCCATTTTGGTTAAATCCAGTCTCTGTAATCAAAGTAACCTTGGACTTGGGGTGGATTAGTTCTGGGCTTACCCAAGACCGTCCATTTATAAACATTAGGGGCTGTCTTTAGTGATTACAGACTCTAAAGTTCAAAAATTGGATAAATGGGTACAAGTGAAGGTTAGTTACAAGGTTTTTACAATCACAGGGACAGAAGATAAAGGTTATACAATCATTGTCTGAGATCAAGG